>OY757918.1:30050700-30153200 GCA_963585895.1 Sepioteuthis lessoniana
GGAAACTTGATAGGATCTTAAGAAAGTTATATAAACAAAATAAAAAAAAAAAAAATAAATAAAAAAAAAAAGGAAGTGCCCGTGGTGTAATGGTTTATCGTCGCAGGAATTCGACACGGCGACACGAGTTCAAATCCTAGACGTAACTGATTGCATTTCACATAGCACTAATACTCTTGGGAAATGTATGAATCCAATTATTCTCCCTTCCAGCTATGGGTAAATAGTAGGGCAGACTGGGTTCTTCATCCTTGGTGAGGCAACTAGTCTAGGAGAAGGAAAACTCTGAATTCAAACCTGTTAAACTCCGCTTAAAATTGACCTCTTGTCATATCCTGCCCGTGCGGAGGGGTTGGGTAAATATGATAAACAAAATATTTCTTTACTTTTTAATCAATAATGCTTCAATAAAAGACTGCTGCCCAGCCGCGCGCACACACACACACACACATATATATATATATATATATATATATATATATTAGTGCGTCTATGCAATTTGATTTCCGCAAAATATCAATGCACATGTATATATATATATATATATAATTGTAACTACATTACTCATACAAATAGTAATTAAATCATATCCCCACGCATATATGCACGTCTTTGCGAGTGATGTAATACAGATGGGTGAGTGTCATACGTATAACTGCTTTTAAATGTTAAATAATTGATATATGCACACACACACACACACACACATATATATATATATATATATATATGCATGTAAACGTTTTAATATTTCAAATAAATTATATATATAAACATATATATATATATATATATATATATATGTGTGTGTGTGTGTGTGTGTGTGTGTCTGTGTATAAAGTTATATAGACAAAATGTGTCTTTATCATTTTATCAAGCATGCTTAAATGAAAGACTACTGCCCAACTACACACTTACACATAGGCGCACACACTCTCACGTACACACACACACACACACACACACACACACACACACACACACACACACACACACACACACACACACACACATATATATCTATATATATATAATACGATATATAATCCACACTTTTGTGTGTGTGTGTGTGTGTGTGTGTGTGTGTGTGTGAGAGAGAGAGAGAGAGAGAGAGAGAGAGAGAGAGAGAGAGAGAGTTTATTAATGAACGAATGGAAATTTTTGGACATTTTTTCCATTGCAGCATTTTATATATATATATATATATATATATATATATATATATATATATATATATATATATAACCACATAGACTTTTCCCATTTATTTAAATATCTTTTCCTCCTGAAACCGCATAATCATGTTTTAAGCTGTCAGCAGTTGATGAATCAGCAAATCATTTTAAATTGATATCGTTTGCTACATAATCTTAGTCATCATCACCTTATGATTGGGCATAAACCACGTAAGATCTACTTGTTTTAGATTTGGAATTCTAACCTTTCAAAAAATAAAATGAATCAATAAATAAAAAAACGAAAAAATAAATTCTTCAAAAGTTGTTATTATCAAGAAAATATTTCTTTACTTACATCTTCATGTTAATGCACTTTAGATAAAGACCCTGGCTGAATCTATGTAGATGCTTAAATCAACAGAGTTATGTCCCTTTAACTAAAATAAATACAAGTTTTTATCGGTCCGTTCCCTTAGATTCTAGAGGCAGGTCTGATTAGATATTTAGTTAGATTTAGTACCTAGTTTGATTTGACATCTGATCGGATTATACTACGTCAGGTTTAATACTCTCAAATGGAAAACTAAATGCAATGATCCAGTGATTATGTCAGGTCTGTGAAAAAAATGCCGACAAACAAAAATGTTCAAATGAATTTTTGGACAAACAAAAATAAAATAGAAAAAATAGTTGGATAAAAAAGGTCAGATTTAACTTTTAGCCGTAGAAGAAATTGATATTACTGAAAACAAAGAAGACAACAACAAAAAGAAAAAATGTAATTACGAATTTTTGATTAAAAAGAAATGCAAAATAATAAAAGAAATAGTTGAATTTAAAAAAAAAGTCGGATTAGCCGGACTTTTACCTGTAGAAGAGAATAATACAAAAAAACAAAAACAAAAAAAACAAACAAAAAAAAAACAAAAAAAAAAACAAGCATAAATAAGGGTTCTGATTTATTAAATGAGCATCAGATGGAAGGAACGTCGGACATGAAGACTTCTACCATTGTCGAATAGCAAAGAAATAGTTCCGACGAATGGAACCGTATTTTCTAAATGTGGATAATTTTAAAAGAAGTCCCATCTACTGCTGAGTGGATTGATAGAAAAAAGAAATAAATTGGAAAGAAGAAGTTAAAAAATTTTGATCAAATATAGGTTGGATTAAAATGAAAGTTGGATTCTAGGAATCCAACTTTAGAAATGGTTGACTGAAAAGAAATCAATAGAATATATAAATAAAAGTTTTTTGATAAAATGTTGGTCGCATTAAAAGTAGTTAGTTGATATATAATGGAATATCAACCCTTATGGGTTATTCAATGCTAAATTTTGGTTTTGTGTATATATATATATATATATATGTAGAGAAAATATTGAAAAACAAAGTAATCCAAAGGGAAGAATTCAATATCAGTGATCTAACGACACTTTATAACATCTTTTCTAAGTCCTGATGATGGTTTATTAAAACCGAAACGTTATACGAGGGACGTACGATAAGTTTCCAGACTTTTTCCGTATGGGCATTTTTATTGATAGTACACACATGAAACTCTAGTCCCCTTCGAAGTAATCTCCTCCAGTTGCAATGCACTTGTTGTACCGTTCCAACAACTTCTGGAAGGCCCCATAGAACTCCTCTTGAGTGAGCATGTCAATGACCTTCGTCACAGCCTCTTTCATTTCCTCAATTGTCTCATAACGACAGCCTCTAGGCTTAGGTAATAACCAAAAGTCACAGGGAGCAAGGTCTGGACAATAGGGAGCCTGAGGAACTGTCTCGATGCCCATCTTGGTCAAATAGTCTATGACAAGGGATGAGTTGTGGACTAGTGTATTGTCCTTGTGGAAATGCCACTGACCCGATTTGGAGAGTGCTGGCCTCTTCCCTATGAATATCTTCCTGAACTCCCTTAAAGCCTCAACATAGTAACCCTAACTCTAACTATAACCCTTTGGCCAATCAACTCTGGTGTATTGACTTCCTTACTCCTCCACACCTCTCATCATCTCTCACAGACTCCCTGCCTTCCTTGAATCTCTTATGCTACCCAAAAACTGATGCTCGATTCATGCAAGATGCTCCAAACGCAGTCTGAAGCATTCCATACGTTTTTGTGGCATTTTTTCCAAGTTTAAAACAGAATTTTATAGCATATCGTTCTTCTAAAGTGTCAGATTGCATTTTTGAAATTCACCAGCTGTGGCAATCAGGCTTTAGTAGTGTGTATTCCAATTGCTGCTGTAGGTGTTCATTTGAACCTGAAATCATAAAAATTGGTCAGTCATCTCATAACGTGTATAGCAATAATATACAGAATTTTCAAGAGTTTACGACAATTTTAAATGCCCCCACGAAAAAAGTCTTGAAACCTATCGCATGAACCTCGTATTGTCGACTTTCTTTCAGATTAAATTCTACACTTAAAATTGGTTTGTTTTTCAATGTTTCTCCACATTGGCGGATTATTTCCATTATTTACTTATATATATATATATATATATATATATGTGTGTGTGTGTGTGTGTGTGTGTGTGTGTGTGTGTGTGTATGCTAACGGCATATGAGTGAATAGTTTGTAGGTGCCCTTGTTTATAAAAGATTTGTTAGAGCTCATCTGTTATATGGTTTCAAGTATTCCTATCAAACTCTACTAATTCTATCTAATTTCAAACATTTGTTTGAACAAGGTTAAATGGTTTCAAATATTCTAATTTGACAATAACAATTCAATTTGATATAAATCATTTGTTTCCACACTGGTAAATAGTTGCATGTATTCCTATCAAATAATATAAAATTATCTAATATTAATCTTTTTCTGCATACACTAAAATAGTTTCAACTATTGGTATTGAATATTAGTAATTCTATTTATTAAATATTTATAATGTAAATAATTTGCAGTCTCTGGTTTCCAATAGCTAATAATAATCATTATCATCATCATGTCGTGCGGCTAGCACGGATATCCCTGACCCTCTCTCTCCACGTCTCCCTATCATTCATCGCCTCCGGCAGGTCTTCAGGGTTACATCCCGTATCTTCACATAGCTGCTGTATGTACGTTCGAGCTGGTCGTCCTGCTTTTGATTGGCCATATGAGGGGGTCCACAGGAGCACATCACTTACGATCTCGTCCTTGCTTCTCCAGCAGTGTCCAGCATGTCTGATTATTATAATCCTTTGTAATTGGTCTAACATTGCTATCTGATTCATTGATAGGACTGTAACTGGTACAACTAATCCGGGTTAGAGTGGACATTGAAGTAATAGGAATGAAGGGATATTCCACAATCCTCAAAGCTCCCAGATCGGGGCCTCAGCATCAGATGCAGTTTAGTGTCATACCTAAGATGTCTGTTGGGTCGGTGGTGTTATCTTAATCCTCCTCAGAGATGCAGTCGGTGTATTCTACAGCCACAACGGATAAGACAAGATTAAAAGAAAATCGGGTTATAGGAATTTTACTTTCAGAAAAGATGAATCGAAACGCAGACAAACAACTCCCTCGGATTAAGCAGATGGAACATTATCGGGCATCGGGTAAGATCATCTTTACATTGGCCTTCAGCGAAGTTATTACATATTGACCTTTGACAAGACGGTTAGTTTGTGTATTTCAAAACAGGATGTGCATCTATGTCTTATGGTAAACAAGAAACAATGGAAATGCAACGTGAATTGCGTAGGCGTCCAAAAAATTTATAACTACTGAAGTTTTCAAACCCAAGAAGAGAGCAGTCAGTCAGCAGTCAGCAGAGTCAATTATGCATGGAGGAAAAACTAGCTATAGCTTCCTACAATAATCCTAATAAATTAATTAAGCAAAGGTTGGAGATGCTTTTTACTTGTAGGCGTTAAAAGTTCGGATATGGATATTTTTTTCTTTGTTTTTTCTGGGTTATTTTTAAAATTCTTTCTGACGGCGTTTTAATCAATAAAATGTATTTTGGGCCAACCCTTCTTTAGTCAGAATTATTCTGATGATCCTGGTACGTATTCGTATATATATATATATATATATAAAGAGACTCATTCGGACTCAGATAGTCAAAGACACTCAGCCAAAAAGGTTCGCTTTGAAAGTAACTTTGGAACTTTTACAAAGTCCTTAGTCTTGAAATCATCTACTCTGTAAAGCGAAATCTCCTGCAATAAACCTTTCTGCTCGTGTTAATAGTAACTGGTGCACTTGGAAGTGTCACCAACATCAATAAAATCGAAATCAAAAAAATTAGAAAATCGAACGAAAGCTGAGACTGGTCGGGGCTAGGGCCTATAAAGATAGCGAGGAAAGTTTTGGAAAAAAAATGTTTATTACTCAATCTCTTGTGTCGACGACCACCCAAAACCTGCGCGGGTGGGCTAAGAATACACTGTCGGTATCGCTAGAAGAAAGCTAAGACCACACATACACACACACACACACACACACATACACACACACACATAAACCGGTGTTCCGGTTATGATAATAAAGTACATCCGGTGGCAAGGATCTTGTTCTAGAGTTCTGTGGAATGTGAAACCAATCCTTTATTACCGTTATTTGCAGGTCATCTATCACCTAACTATTAGTCAAATAAATCAGATTGAAAATTATCTAGATTAGCTAGGAATAAAACGGGATTTTTTAAAATTGTGGCGGTGTCAATACTACTGTATGGATGCACCACGTGGACGCATCGAAAAATATTACGGAAAAGTCAGATGAGAACAACACAAGAGTACTACGAGCTATTTGGAACAAATTCTGAAAGCAACACCCCAAAAAACAACACCTGTACGGCCACTTACCGCCCATCTCACGAACCATCTAAGTAAGACTAACAAGATATGCTGAACACTGCTGGACAAGCAAGGACGAACTCATAAGTGATGTTCTTGTATTGATTCCAACACATGGTCGCGCCAGTATTGACCTTGCAGCTCTGTGCAGACACCAGAAGTAAATCGAAAGAAATGCCCGGAGTAGCGGATGATAGGGATGGATGGAGAGAGAGTGTCATGAAAATCCATGCATTTGATGATGATGAAGAATCTTTGAAACCATAACTGAGAATTAGTTATTCTGTTCTGGAGAGTTCCTTGAACTTCTACTTATTTACAAATAATTATGATTAGATATTTGAAATGCTACAATCGTTTAATAGTTAATCTGGTTTAACCAGTTCATTGGCCTAGTGGGTAGGATGTTCGCGAATGGTCTGGGAGACCTGGGTTCAGTCCCAGGTCGCGTCATACCAAAGACTTTAAAAACGTCTCCTTTCCGTTCAAATCCTGGACGAGAATGATTGCATTTCACATAGCACTAATACCCTTGGGAAAGGTATGAATCCAATTATTCTCCCTCCAGCTATGGGTAAATAGTAGGGCAGACTAGGTTCTTCAGCCTTGATGAGGCAACTAGTCTAGGAAAAGGAAAACTCTGAATTCAAACCTTTTAAACTCCGCTTAAAATTGGCCTTGTGTCATATCCTTCCCGAGCGGAGGGGTTGGGTAAATATGGTTGTCTCATTGCTTAATACTCAGCAGTAAAAAGTACGTATCAAAGGTAAAGTAGAGTAATCAACGGAAAGGAGTAGCGCCCTCGCCTACACCTCGATGTAGTAGCTAATAAAAAGGGAGCCGTCGGGTCGTCCTCGACTAAGGCCGCTAGCTTTACTTTTCTATGGTTTAGTTTGGTTTTATGGCATATCAACCATTGCATTTTATTTAAAGCCCAATTCATTTTTATACATATAAACCGTTTCGCCTCAAACAATTCAGATTAGTATAAGTACATTTTTTTGTGTTACATTGAGTCATTGTCAAAATAGTATTATTTCAAACAATTCAGTTTAACACAAGTACAAAGTTTAGTTCTATTTGACTCATAGATAGGGCCCTATCAGGTGTTACCACTCCGTGCCAGATTGGACACGGAAGTGATGTCAGTAAAGGGGTACTCTGTATTCCCCGAAGCTCCAGCATTACTAGATCCTCACTATAAGAAAGTTTAGTGGCATATCTGGAACACTTGTTGGGGGAGTCTTATCCCTCTGCTGAGATGCAGTTTGTGTATTCTGAAGCCCCAGCCCCCAGCCGACGGAGCTATATTATCATTGGTATTAAGAATGTTTACTAGAAGTTCTACTTATTTACAAATGATTATCTTTAATTTCTTGAAATCTTATAATGTTGTAAAGCCGTAATACACATACAAGAGGAAACATAATTAACGATAATGAACGAACGAAACACTTCTTTATAAAAATAAAACTCATTTTATTCTCGAAAAGGGCCTACTGTTAGTTATTGTTTGAGAGCTATATGAAGAGCCATATACGAAGAGAGAGGACTTCTTCTTCCCATATCTTCTTCCGGGAGCCAGGGGGTACCAACGCTTGAACCCCCTTGCAAGCTCGTTAGAGACGACCTGATTGGCTGCGTGTCCCTCGCTCGAATGCGATTCTCTGAACTCTAAATCTGACCGCGTGGTTCTCATCACATGGTCTTATTCCGGTTACACACCTGTTGTACTCGACTGCCCTGATCGGGCTGTCATATCCTTGTTTACTCATCACAGTGTGACAGCTTGTCAAAGCAAACGGGGTCAATAAGAACGAACCGAAAATCCATATCATGTTATATAACAATAATTGTGTAATAATCATTTGTATCAAAATGTTTAATGGTTGTTCCGATTGTTTACAAATTTTTGAAACGCTCGTATGTGCATAAAAAGAAATAACTGACTGGCAATTTCAAAGTATAAGTATTTCATTCCACCTGAAATTAACACACTAAACAGAAAATAAGTCAAACGAAAGATTGTTACTATCTGTAACACTACAGTCTTGCCTGAACAATAACAGAATTGCTTTGAGCCAAGAGTGTACCAGACAAGCTATTACTGAAGTCTTTCTCTCGCTACGGTTTGTCTCTTAAAAGAAGTCCACTTCGTCAAATGTTTTCAGTCTAATGTCATCTATATCTACTATCTGGACGTTTGCCATTTTTTTTACTGTCGATCGGTGTTCAAATGCTAGGGTATAATAGTATTCTTATATGACACAAATGATTATCACTAGTTACTTGATACTTGAAAATACTGACTTCGGTTGTCGATAACCAAACAAGCATTGATAAAAAAAAAAAACAACCAACCAACCAACCAACCAACAAACCAACCTTTGCTTAACACTTTTCTAGGTCATCAGAACGATTCTTTTCAGAGATGGATGAAATTCCATTGTTATGGTAAAACTAGACGATTTATAGATACATATTCGACAATGGTCCCGGAGACATGGGTTTAATCCCAGGTCGCGTCATACCAAAGACTTTAAAAATGGTACTTGATGCCTCCTTGCTTAACATTCAGCAATGTAAGGTACGTATCAAGTGGAGCAATCCAGGGAAAGGAGTAGCGCCCTCCTCTACACCTCTGTGAGGTAGCTATCAAAAAGGGAGCTTTCTGGTTTCCCTCGACTACGGTCGCCAACTTTAATTTTACTTATAAATATGTAATCTAATTTCTTTCTTGTTCTTTTTGAAAAATAATCCCATATAAAATAAATGTCAGTGATTTTGCGTATTCTGGCTTTGGCAGAGGATTATCTTTTTATCCTTACTTAATTTAATCTTTTAATTTAGTTTCATGGTCTGGGAATATTGGTTATTACCGCCAATAGGATCATCACATCCACAGCCGCCATCAGCACTATTACCACTACAACTTACAAGACTACTATAACTACAACTACAATTTATACCACCACCATCACCATTACCGAAATTTGTCTCTGCCTCCCACCAGACAGGACTTGACACAACGTCAATGACCCAAAGGCTTGAGCCCTGCTGGAATATGCTGCACATCGGCGCACTTAGTGCGATGTGGGTCTTATGAGCCTTGCTGGACATAGACCATTACCACGACGACGGCGATTACCACCTCAACTTCTACTAAAGACCTCCACACCATCCCCGCCACCGTTACTACAACAATAGCAACCACTACTACCACAACCGAAATCACTACTACTACTACTATTACTACCCCAAGTACTACCAGTTACAACAACATTACCACAATACCGTCAAAACTACAACCTCGACTATTACAACGACCAAAACCACCGTCATCACCGTTACTACTGCCACCACCTCTACTAATACCACAGCAATCATCACTATTACAACTACCGCCAACACACTCAACACCACAACTACTACTAATACAAAGACCACTACTACTACTACTAAAACTACCACCACCACCGTCACCATTTCCACGACCACCATCAGGACTACTACCACCGCCACTACTACCATCACATTCACCACAACCACCACGACTACAACTACCATAACTACCACTACCACCGCAATCAACGTCACTATTCATACCACCGCAATTACCACTACTACAACTACCGCCACCACAATTACCGCCACTACTATTACTACTACTACCAGCAAGACCGCTTCTACCACAACTACTACTACTACTACTACCAAAGTCACTATTACCACGACTACCGTCACGACTACTACCACCGCCACTACAACCATCACAGTCACCACCACCACGACTACTACTACCGCAAACAACGTCACTATTAATACCACCACCACCACCACCACGACTACTACTACTACTACCACAATCAAAGTCACTATTAATACCACCACCACGACTACTACTACCACCGCAATTAACGTCACTATTAATACCACCACCACGACTACTAACAATAGCTGATGTAACGATAATTACACGGCTTGTTAAGGCAAAATATCAATTCTAGAGGGTTATAAAAAAGGGTAAGAAGACTGTGTTGCGGCATGAAGAGATTAGAATAAAACCCGGCTAAAAAAATTACTAGTAAGAACATTGATGGCAGTCTTTTACTGAGCTCAGATTAATTTGGCACAAGGCGATATAAATGAAACACGGCGTGAGAATTGAACTTACTGGTCGGCTCAACTGGTTCGCGGATCATTAAACAGCGTGATACACCCCAAAAACTAAGCATAGCCTAGATTTGGCACCAATAAAACCATTAACACCTAGCGAGAATTGAACTCACTACTCAGTAGCAATTTATATTCAAGACGAAGACGCTAACCGTTACATTAAAACGAGGCACGAAAAGATCTCGATGGTAGGTAAGCATACCATGACATTCCGCGAAAATACCGTTTCGTCACAAGCAATTCAAAATCCATTAAAACGAGTACCATGAATACATTCTCAACATATTCCTTTTGAAAAGGCTGAAGGAACTCAGCGTTCATTTTATTGGGCGTAACCGTTTAGGGAGCCGCGGGGCTAACGTTAATGAAATAATGAAAGGAAAGAAAGGCGTTCAAAAGTACCAAATAGGGTGGCAGTTAGAGCCCAACTATTTTATAACACAATTAAAAAGAAATCGAGGCAATAAAAGAACAATTAAATACGGCCCGAAGAAATTGAGAAAAAAATGTAAAATTCTTGCGATAAATAATCCTGGTGGACAAGCTACCATTGTATATATACTCGCGCACACATACAAATGCCTGTCATATCGGATGGCGCTTATAATAAACTGAATATATCTCCCTGCTGTGGGTTAAGACCCTATTTAAAAAGGAGTGTCCTGTGTATGACTCTAAACTGTATTTAGTTGAGACGCCAGATCTTGAGCCCTGGGAGTGTGGAGTGCTCCTACAATAGCTACCATAAAGATCAGAACAATGTTAAGAAAAAGTCTAAATGTGAAATAACTTTTTTTTATTTTAAAGCTTCATAGAATATTTTATCGAGGAAAAATAGGAACAAAGGTAAATTATAGAAGTCCAAAATACATGAAGCTTTAAAATAAAACGTTATTTCATGTTCTGACTTTTTTTTAACGTAAATTATATTATTCCACAATATGTGAAGCTTTGAAATAAAACGTTAATTCACATTTAGACTTTTTCTTAACGTAAATTATATAATTCAAAAATATGTGAAGCGTTAAAACAAAAAGTTATTTCACATTTAGATTTTTTTCTTAACGTAAATTATATAATTCCAAAATATGGGATGCGTTAAAATAAAACGTTATTTCACTTTTTGACTTTTTCTTAACGTAAATTATATTATTCCACTAAATGAGAAGCTTTAAAATAAAACGTTATTACTTCTTTGACAGCAGCGTTCGCTGCTGTCAAAGAAGTAATAACTCGAACGAGTCACGATCAAAAAGCAGCTAGAATTTGATTCGGTTCTATTTCTTTGTTTAATGGCATATCAAAATTCGTGGGGTATTTAATGCCAAACTATCCTTGTAGAACGGCTGTTGTGGAGCTATTTTACCCTTAGTTGACTGAAATAAGGGACTCATAACTTTCCCAAGTGTATTAGTCTGAAAGTAAACCTAATCACACTGCTAGGTTTGAACTCACCTACTCTGATATCACAGATCAGCACGTTAGCCACAACTCTTCAAGAACTCACATTATAGTAGGTATTATATAATAACATGTTTATACAACAGCATTGTTTCTAACAAAGCCTTCATCAGATGATAACTCTGAGTTCAGGCATGGTTTCGGGGCCGAAGCATCATTACCACTAACCAAAAGCGTCCCAGCAGTATCTAACAACACCACCAAACTTTGCCAGATTGTTGTCGCTCTGTGGGATTGCCAGATCCACGCTGATGCCGTTAGAGCCCTATCTTGGATCTTTTCCATGTATTTTCTCTTGTCCGATGGAGGAAGTCCGAGATTAGTTAAGAAAACGGAGGTTGAGTTGGCAATAAAATCTCTGCATCCGACTTCGATAGGAAATACATTCGTTATCCAGCCATTTCTGACACATTGTTCTCGCAGGTCTTCATATTTTTCCAACTTAGGCTGATGTGCCCAGTTGAAATTTTCTTCACAAGGGACCGTTAACTCAATAACGAAAACTATTTTTGCTTTAACGGACCAAATGACTATATCTGGACGCTTTGTTGTTAACGCTGTTTCAGTTGGAAATATGAAGTTATGTTTTAAATCGGTTGCGACGTGCCAGTCCGTGCAGCCCTCAAGCAATATATAGCTGTGAAATTGGAAAAAGAAATCGCTCGACCGGCAGTCTAGAATGAGGGAAGATTTACACACCCAAAAATCATTTTACTCCACCGACTCCATTTTCAGTAAGTAATAGTCAATAACTTTACATCAAGTCCAGGCATTCTAGGAAGCAAGAAATAAGAGAAGAAAATATGAAGATTACTTAATAGCATAATTTTTTTCGGTAAGTGTTTGACAGAAGAATGCAGTATTTTTTCTTTCTTTCAAATGTTCATTTTTACTTTTTGTAAGCTGGGAGCGAATATATATGTTTAGTCAAGGATAATTTTTTCCAAATGAATGGTAAAAAATTAATGAGCGTCTTCAATCTGGACAACGGAGACATTTTGGCTCCATTGTGGAAGCGTTGATTATACGAATGTTTACAATGACCGGATGTCCAAAAGAGAAAAGGGCTGGTCATTCTAAATTCAATTTATTAAATCTTCTTTTGATGACGCGACTATCTTTTCTATAACAAGAAGGTCGTCAGGCACCAGGCACAAGACAAAAGAATTCAGTAATGCCACAGTACGTTATTCTAAATAATTTGTGAATTTTCAATGGTATGCTTTTGGCTTGGAAAAGAATCGGTTTTCCTATTCCTATATTTAAAGAGGCACATTTCATTACAATTTTTGATCAACCGCCGGGCGACTGTTTTTACTTGATCGAGCGAGTGGAATCTCAAAGGCTATATATATATATATATATATATCAAGAAGACCCTCGGAACCTGCCACATTGACCGCCACCAATGGTCGACATTTGCTGCTGACCGTCAGATTTGGTGCCTCACCGTCCACAAGGTTGTCTCCACCTTTGAGGACTCCTGCAAGGCCAATTCAGGGAGAAACGCCGACGGAGGAAGATCCAGAGAGCCTCAGCAGCCATATCAGACCAGACCTTTAACTGCATTCGCTGCAGCCGGACTTACCGGTCTTGCATCAGCCTAGTCAGCCATCAGCATGCCTGCAGTCGAAGTGGACAGCCTTCTTCATAAATCTTCGTTCGCGAAGTCTAGCGAAGAAGAAGAAGAAGAAGAAGAAGAAGAAGAAGAAGAAGAAGAAGAAGAAGAAGAAGAAGAAGAAGAAGTTTTGTGATTCTCGTGGTTCTCAACAGGTTTCAACCTTCGGTCATCACCAAGAGAAAAATTTGTGGAAATAAAAAGAAGCTTTATCTAGAAAGTTTTAAAAGGCTTTTTAAATAATATTCTTTCAAGAAATGCTATGGAAAATATAATCCTGGCGCAACATATCCAACGGTTTAATGAAGAATGTTGTTTGATCGTATATTGATCAGATAACATTTTTCCTTTGAATAATGGATATAATACACCAACAGAACATTATATATAAAATGTAATCAAACGAAAGCTAATACAAATTGCGTTATAATCCCCGAGCTTACGTAGGTCACCTGATGGCTGAGTGGTCAGAAACTAAGTCTAACTTAAAGTCGAGGGGGTTTCGATCTCAGCTTGAAGCGTCCTGTGTTTCTAGCCACACTGAAGAGTTGTGATACAACGAATCAGTCTGTTTATAGATGACAATTTAAACATATATAAATTTGATTAAACAATATTGACATCCTTTGTCTACACATTTATTTATTTATTCGTTTGAGTTGCCGCATCGATTTTATGGTATCCACCGGGAATTAGTTAATAAATCTTCCATGATTAATTGGTTCCCAAGTACTTTCTGCCCGATCTTGGGCCATCATCAGGAGTGTGTATTTTACAAAAGCAACGTGACCTTTTCATGTACATTACCACTTTGTAAGTATCGAGCGTTTATTATTTATACTGCTGCTATTTATAGAGCTAAATCTAAAAATAAACGCTGTTGTATATTGACCTTCGACCCGGCCAAACATGCCATTCCAAAGTGATGCACTGGAAGGAAGTGACACATTCCGATGGCAGTTATGGGAAGAAATCACGTAGGCGGGCTTGGCTGACAAAATGGGACAAGGTAAAATCCCATGCTACAGCCATAGACTGATGCACCGGAAGAGAGTGACCTGTGAACTGCATGGCAGTTATTTCCGCTCTCTTTCTTCCCCCCTCTCTCTCTGTATTTCTCCCTCTTGTCTCTCTCACTTCTTTAACCCTCATACATTTTTTTCCAAAATGACGCTGACTCGTTCAGAAGAATTCTTAACGGAAATGTACGGCTTTATTCAAATAATAATCAATAAATAAAAAAGAACAAACAAACAAGCTAACAAAACACACTCTTGCCCCGTCGGCTCGGGCTGTAGAATACACCGACCGCATCTCTGCAGTGGGGTAAGACCCCAACCCCACTCCAACGAGTGTCCTGAATATGACACTAAACAATCTGGAACATTGGAGAATGAAGAATACACCTTCATCGCTATCGCACCCTTATCCACTCTGGCCCGGAGTGATAACACCTGATTGGGTCCTATCTATGGGTCAAATAGAACTAAACTATGTACATACGCTCAACTGAATTGTTTGAAATAGGACTGTTTTGACATTTAAACGGCGGCTTTTTGTTAAACTGAATTGTTTGAAATGGAACTGTTTTTATGTTAAATTGAATTGTTTGAAGTAGAACTGTTTTGACATTTGACTGTATGTTAATAAGCACTATACTTGTACTAAACTGAATTGTTTGAAATACAACTTTTTGACTCAACTGAATCGCTTGAAATGGATCTGCTTTTTCTATTGAAACTATATTTATGCTAAACTGAATTTTTGAAATAAGTAAGTAAATTAAAGTTGGTGACCTTAGTCGAGGGCGACCGGAATATTCATTTTTCAATAGCTACAACACCGAGGTGTAGTGAAGGGTTCTACTCCTTTCCGTGGATTGCTCCACTTTGATATGTAACTTATAATGATGAGTGATAAGCAAGGAGATATCAAGTATCATTTTTTAAGTCTTCGGTATGACTCGACCAGGGATTGAACCCCGGTCTCTCGGGCTATTTGCAAACATTCTACCCTATAGGCCAGTTTTTGTATAAAAATGGATTTGGCATTAAATATCCTTCAAAGGTTGATATGCCATAAAACTCAAACAAACAAACACTAAAAAAGAACAAGCTAAACAAAAGCAAAAAAAAAAAAAGTTTCTTTCTCGATAGCTTTTGATATCATTTCACATTGACAATTATTACTTTTATGTATTTAATTTTTTGTTTTTCTTTATTTAACTCTGGTTTACAAGAATAGAATATTGAAGCTACAAGCTGACAGGCTATTTTCTTCTCAGTAGCTAGCAACAATTTCTTCTAGCTAAAATTATCTCAAAAAAATGTGTCTAATTGATTTGATTCTATCTATCTGACTATCTATCTAAAAGCAACGTAATATCTATCTATCTATCGCATTCTATTCATTTATATGTCATACTGTTCATACAAACCTTTCTCGGACGTGTCACCGTGGCGTAGTGAGTAACGTACAAGACTGTCAAATCGTATTTAGCGAATACGAAATCCAGTCGCGCTACTACATACACTTTAGTGCTAATATCTTTGGAAAAAGTATGAAAATCCCTTCTTTCCCCCAAACTGTTGGCTAAAATGTAACATGGCTTTTCCATTTGAAAGATTGCCTTGTCCTTAGATAATCCACAAAGACTGATATGCCATTAAATGAAGGAACCAAGTCTATCTTTCTCATACAGTTCCTATCTATCTATCTATCTATCTATCTATCCGTGTCTTTAAATCTCTCTATTTCATTCTGCTTATATTTTCTTGCTGGGTATTTTCGAGGGCTCATCCATTCTAAGCAATACTTACGCTCTCTACTAAGATTGATTAGTTCTAGTTCATTTCCTGATGTCTGATTTGCTCAAAAAAAGGTAAAAGATGAATGAACTAGAATAGTTTTGACTCTGCCTATCGGCAGAAAAATATAACCTCATGGTGAAATCTGTAAATAGGTGAGTATGCATTGTAAATTAAAGCTATATCCTAAAACCAAGAAATTTGTAAATAAACTTATTTTCTCCATAATAACTGGTAGACTCGCATATTTCTATTTTCGTCTAAATAAACCAACACATGAATCAAAATTGACAAGTATCTATCTATCTATCTATCTATCTATCTATCTATCTATCTATGTCTTTAAATCTATCAGGCCTAGTCGGCTGGGGCTGCTGAATACACCGGCTGCATCCCTGCAGAGAGATAAGACTCCCTTAATGAGTGTCCTGGATATGACACTAGAAAATCTGATGGTGAGATTCCAGTAATGATGGAACTTTGGGGAATGCGGAGTACCCCTTCATTACCATCGCACCTAGGTTCACACTGACCTGGAATGCGAGCACCTGATAGGGTCCTATCTATGGGTTAAATAGAACTAAACAGTGTACTTATGCTAAACTGAATAGCTTGAAATAGGAATGCTTTTGATATATAAACTGTAAACTTATGTTAAACTGAACTGGTTAAAGTGGAACTGTTTATATGTATAGAAATTTGGCATTAAATAACCTACAATGGCTGATATGCCATAAAACTAAACCAAACCAATCTATCTATCTATCTATCTATCTATCTATCTATCTATCTATCTAAAAGAAATGCCATTCCTATCTATCTATCTATCTATCTATCTATCTTCTAGGACAATGAGACCTTCGCTTCCGATTTCGTGGTATTCCCTGAGAGAATCAGGCCCAGCACACGTTAGAAATATTTGCAAAACCCTACCGCTAACCATTGCTCTAAGTAAAGACACCCGCCGTTACGCTGAATATTAGTTTGGTATATATTTTGAGTTAGAAACTCACACAAAGACAAAGCTATTAGAGTAGTCACCTAGAAGCCTCGGGTGTAATACGAAACATCAACATTTTCTTTTTATCGTCCAAGTCGAGGTTCGTGGTTTTTTCCTTGGAGCGATGCAACAAATGTCACTTTGTATCGGCAGTCGGCGTTGTTCGATAAAAATAACATGAAATTCCAGCGCCGTTTAAATAAATCGTTTGTGTTAAAATTGTATCTTTTTTTTTTTAGCCACCACCTTCACCACCTCCACCAACACGTCGGTACTTCCCGACTGACTCCAAAATATAAGGCTCATTAGAGTTTTACATATATTTACTTTTTTCCATGTATTATCCCCTTATTCCTTGTTAGGCTACAGTATCGTCTGTGCGTCGAAGAGCCTCAACCACACAAGATATGTGTGTGTGTTTGTATATATATATATATATATATATATATATATAAAGTGAGAGAAAAAGAGAGGGAGAAAGATTGGTATATATATATATATATATATATGTGTGTGTGTGTGTGTGTGTGTGTGTGTGTGTGTGTGTGTAGGGAGAGAGAAAGAGAGAAAGAGGGAGATGATAGAATCATATATATATATATATATATATATAGAGAGAGAGAGAGAGAAAGAAAAAGAGAGAGGGAGGATGAATGACATATATATATATATATATAGAATTAGAGAGAGAGAAAGAGAGAGAGGGAGAGGGAGGGAGAGATAGTGATATATATAGAGAGTGCGAGAGAGTGTGAAATAGATAGAGATCGAGAGAATGATATATATATATAGAGAGAGAGAGAAAAAGAGAGAGAGGGATATATATATATATATAGAGAGAGAGAGAGAGAAAGAAAGAAAGAAAGAAAGAGAGAGAGAGAGAGAGAGAGAGAGACAGTCATGTTGAATAAGCCCTGCAGTAACAGTTTTGAAATTTAAAATCTAATAACTCACTTTGTTGGAACAACAGAATCATTTAGTAAGACACACTTGAAAGTTTCACTTTTGAAGTTATATTTTTGATGTGAGTTTATCACACTTCAATAAAGGTGACCACAGTCAATGTCGATATATTTTAAAACCGCTGCAGGATTTACCAACACTTATGCATGTACGAATGCATACACGTGTTTTAATAGGTCTGATGCAATATATATATATATATATATATGGTATCGGTAAGTATATATATATATATATATATATATATACTTGCTGGTAAGTATATGCGTGTATGTATGCATACACATGCGTTGGATAAGCATTATACATAATATATATATATATATATATATATATTAGAAGAAGAAACAAAGATAGAAAAAGAGAAGGAGAAATAGGAGCATAATTCATACGAGCAACATTTCGTCCACTAGAATGGGACGTGAAGAAAAAACACACATACAGAGTATATATGTATATATATATACGTAAAGTTGGTGACCTTAGTCGTGGGGGACTCAAAGCTCCCTTTTCAATCGCTACTACATCGAGGTGTTGGGGAAGGCACTACTCTCTTCCTTGGATTGCTCCACTTTACCCTTGATCATTACTTTGTAATGTGAAGTATTAAGCAAGGCGGCATCAAGTACGATTTTTTGAGTCCTTGGTATAACCTGACGTGTGATTGGCGAACTCTCTACTCATTAGAGTAGCTATACAGCCATCAATCTCCCACCACGAAAATTATCCAAGTTAGACGAATCAGATATGTGGGATACTGCAGAAGTAAGGACGAACTCATTAGCAGTTTACCCCTGTGGACCCCTTCACATGGACGAGCATAGGCAGGACGACTAGCTAGAACCTATACACAACAGCTCTGTGTCGATACAGGATATATCCTTAAAGACCTTCTGGGAGCGATGAACGATAGAAACGGTTCGCGAGAGAGGGTCAGGGAAATTCGTGCTAATAGCGTGACATGATGATGATGATGCTAATCAAATCAAAAATGGTCAAAGTCCCTAAAATTTAAGGATTAGATTTCATAAAAAAATGATTTCATAAAAAGCGGAAAGAAAAAGAATTTATGAGGGCATTTCTGTGAACTATCGAATGAATTGCTTCACAGAAATTCATCTGTATACAAGATAGTAAAGAGAGAAGTTGCCCAAAGAGGCATGTCAAACAAACAAGCAAATAAATAAATGAATAATAATAATAATAATAATAATAAAGGACAATTAAAGGAACTGGAGGACTTGGAAGATGGAGGACGAGTGGAGACCATCCAAAATACAGCATTGTTGAAAACGGACATAATACTGAGAAGGGTCCTGGAGACTTGAGGAGATTGACAGTCACTCAAACTCCAGTGAAAGACCATCAGATAACACTGGCGTGAAAATCTCTCAAGGAGTAAATAATAAGAATATAAACATCAAAATTGAAGAAGTGAAGATTCTGGAAAATATCTAAAAAATCATAAACGAAATCACGGCAGAAATAGCCAATCAAATACTATGTATCTCCATTGCATGAATACATCTCTCTCTTTCTCTCTTTCTCTCTCTCTCTCTCTCTCTATATATATATATATATATATATATGTATTGAATCTGAGTGACAGCAAGTCCCTTCAGATCTCCAGGACTCTTCTCAGTATTCTAGCCGATCTTAATGCTGTTTGGTGTCGATTCTTCTGATCTCCAATTTCTTTTTTCCAGACCTTTAGGAATACAATAGTCATCATCGCCATTCACATGTTCCATGGTTTTTCATCCCTCCGGCAAGATCTAAGTATTTGTCAATCCTTTTGCTTTCTTTCATTTTCACTTTGTAGTCCACTGAAACGGCAAAATCCAATAATTAGCAGGTTCTTTTCTTGTTAATTGACACAAGGACTGGTTTACTGGCCGGGAGTAGGTGATCCATCTGTGACTCTAAATCATAGAGATTTTTAAGTCTCATTTTCCAGGACATATTTTGGTTTATGATCAAAATTAATTTTATCATTATTTTGCTCTTTTGAGATTTTTTTTCACACCAGCGTTAACCGATAGTTTCCTCTGGAGTTTGAGTGACAACTAGTCTCCTCAAGTCTCCGGGACTCTTCTCAGTATTCAAGCCGATCTTAACTAAATTAGAATGGTATCTACTCGTCCTCTTATTTCCATGTTTTCCAGTCCCTGTACCAATCCTTTGTTGACCGCGCCGAGTGTGCCAATTACAGTTGGTATCACTGCCACTTTCATGTTATAGTGTTTTTTTTTATTTCTCCAGCAAGGTCTACGTACTAATCTCTCATTATTATTTTTCTCTTTTGAGAGTTTTTTGAGAGTTTTTCGCGTTAGCTGATGATTTTCCACCGGAGTCTTAGTGACAGCAAATATCCTCAAGTCTCCAGGACTCTACTTAGTATTCTGTAAAATCTCAACAATGCCCTAGTTTGGACGATCTCCGTTCGTCCAACGATTTCCAACTCATCTAGCCCCATTGCCAAGCCTTTAACGCATATCTCTGGTGGAAGGGTTGGGTAGATACATACTTCTGCTGACACTTAATACATAATAGAATTAATGGATTAAGGAATACTTATACGTATCTAAGCAAATCCACAAAAGTTAGAGCATATTATGAAGAAAAATGATTTACATATATAAATATTTATACGAGACAAAAATTGGTTCTTTATACAAGATTATAACAATTCCATTTTGTTGACTAACTCGCTCAGAAAAAAAAAAATTCTCAACATGAGTTCTGAGTCAGGACTGAAATATTGAGAGAATGGGAGGAGTCTGTCAAACACTCACAGGGAAATGATTGATAGCAAATGGATAGACTTGAATTTAAGTTATTACTGAATATCACCAGATATATTCCAGGTGTTTTTTGTCTGGGCGTTTCTTTCTCACTTTAAAACAGTCTGTGGGGTCCTCTGTCGGGATTGGCATCAGCTGCAACTATACATTTTTTCAAGGGAGGTTTTCGCGTTGGTGAAAAAGACAGAAATTGCAAGGAGATATATTCGGGAATTTTTCTTTGTTTTACGGTGACAGACCTGTGTGATATAATATTTAAGAAAAATGAATAAAAAAATAAGATAAAAAAGAAAAAACAACAATTTCTGAACACCTAAAAAGTCTATTTAATGAAAAAGTTTCGCAACAAAGAACCACGTTTAGAAAAACGTTGTACTACTGACTAAGTATCTCAACGAAAGTGTATCTATTCGAGCTTGCGCAGTCCTATTTACCAAGCCCCTCCGCTCGGGCAGGAGATGACACGAGGTCAATTTTTAAGCGAAGTTTAACAAGTTTGAATTCGGAGTTTTCCTTCTCCCAGACTAGTCGCCTCACCAAGGCTGGAGAATCTAGTCTGTCCTACTATTTACCCATAGCTGGAGGGAGAATATTTGGATTCATACCTTTCCCAAGGGTATTAGTGCAATGTGAAATGCAATGAGTCTCGTCCAGGATTTGAACTCGTGTCACCGTGTCCATATCCTGCGACGATAACCATTACACTACGAGCACCGCCTTTTAGCTTGCGCAGTAGGGTCCAAAATGTTTGGGCGTCCACTTATATCCAGGCGCACAACCAGTTCTTGTGTTATTCAAGATGACTGAAAACGTTTATATATATATATATATATATATATATATTTAGGCAGCATTTCTTCGTTGATGCAGATTTCATTAAACATAATAGACATTTTATGCCTACATATTTTCTTCTGGATCCGTTCGAATTCCCGTACTACTCTTATCGTATTCGGGGGGAATTGATTGCTAATGTACTTAAATGTCTTTGGCTACTGGCACTATTTACAGAATTACATTTAAAAGCAAACGCCATAATCTTCAACGGCAAAGACGTCCTTACACAGTAGTAATTTGCTAAAACAAAAGTTACATCACTTTTGTAATAGATTCTCCTCTGATGATTGTCCAAAGTCGGGCAGAAAGTACTAGGGATACATACAACTATGGACAATACCTAAATCAATTCCCCCCGAATACGATAAGAGTAGTACGGGAATTCGAACGGATCCAGAAGAAAATATGTCGGCATAAAATGTCGATTATGTTTAATGAAATTTGCCTATATATATATATATATATATGCATTATTGTTAGAGTGTTGACCATTAGTCCGGGAGATCAGAATTCAATATCAGGTCGAGTCACACCAAAATCTACAAAAATGGTAATTGAGCCCTCTTTGCTTGACACTCATTCTTATAAGATACGGATCTAGTGTAAGTGGAACAATCCAGGGAAAGGCGTGGTGCTTTTCTCTTCATCTCGGTGTAGTAGCTATTGAAAAAGGAGCCTTTGAATCACCCTCGACTACGGTTGGCCAACTTAATTACTCATAAATATCTCTAAAAACATCCAAAGATGAGTGGGGAATTATTCAATTTGAGAATATATAAGAAGATGCTTATAAATCTCTAGGAGTGCTCAATGTATGATGATTAATATATAAATTTATGAATTCTATACAGAGTAATTTTATATAATTGGAAGAAATAAATCTACCGACTGACATTTCGATTTTATATATTTATATCAGCTGCTCACTCCTTATGTTGAGTTTTTCGTTATATATATATATATATAAGAGAAAATACAAAAGAATCTGACATTATGTAAATATAAAAATATGAAAAAACAAGGCATTTAGAGGATCAATATTTGTATATTTGAATATTCTACCAACGTTAAACATTTCGTTTTCGATTTTTATATCAAACAGACATCGAGGCAATTTCAATATTGATGTTGTCTTGTCTGAATTATATTCACATTTATGAATCATTTTTTTAGTTTGGTTTGGTTTGGTTTGATTTTATGGAACATCAACCATTGGTATGTATCAATGATATAAAATCCATTTTTTACTCAAAAACAGTTCTATTTCAAACAATTCAGTTTAGCATAAGTACACAGTTTGAATGTCAAAAACAGTTCTATTTCAAACTATTCAGCTTTCTGTGAGTATAGTTTTTTTGTTTACACACACTTGAATTTCAAAACTGTTCTATTTCAAACAATTGAGTTCACGGTTTCAATGTCAAAAACAGTTCCATTTCAGATAATTCATTTTAGCATAAATACACAGTTTCAATACCAGAAAAAGTTCTATTTCAAGCATTTCAGTTGAGCATACGTACAAGGTTTAAATGTAAAAAAAATAACTATTTCAAGCAATTCAGTTTAGCATAAGTACATCAGTTCTATTGATTCACAGATAGGACCTTATCAGGTGCTACTCCTCCGGGATCTGGAAGCAATGGCAATGAAGAAGTTCTCTGCATTCCCCAAAACTCTAGCATTACTGGAGCCTCAACATCAGATTGTCATATCCAGGACACTTGTTGGGGTCGTCTTACTCCTCTCCAGAGATACAGTCGGTGTATTCTACACCCCTAGGCAACTGGGAAATTAAAAAAGGAAATAGAAAAAAAAAAGAGAAAAAAATCTTAACATCCTATTACTATTTGATATATTGTGACACTTAACGTTCTTTTTCAAACGTATATAACGTTCAATATCAAGTCGAGTCATACTAAAAACTCAAAAAGTGGTAATTACTGCCTCCTTGCTTGACACTCAGTATTATAAGATACGGATCAAGAGTAAGTTGAACAATCCAGAGAAAGGTGTAATGCTTTGCTCTTCATCTCGGTGTAGTAGCTATTGAAAAAGGAGCCTTTGAATCACCCTCGACTACGGTCAGCCAATTTAATTACTCATATATATCTCTAAAAAATCTATCTTAAGGCATAACGAATTTGTTCGTAATTTTCAGAAATCTTCTTCGAAACTTCAGAAATTAGAAAAAAAATTTTGTTTCTTTTGGTAAATTAGGAAGAATTATCATATGAAGTATTATCGAAGAATATTTAAAATTTCGCGTAAATTGTCAAAAATTCGTAAAAAAAAGAAAAATCCTCCTAAAATACGTTGCGCTTTAAAATAAATTTAGATTTATAATTACGTCTTTTACAGTATTAGAGAATATTTTACTTGTGTTTTCGTTTCATTTTTAAATTGGAATATAATTCAGAAGATGAAACTTTATATATATATATATATATATATATATATATATAAAAAGAAGACTCACCCTCCCACAACCCCCCACCAAATACATGGAAACAGAATTTTTATCTATAAATAACCTTATCCTCTGTATCTTACCTTTTTCCAATTTTTCTAATTTACGCACACACACACACACACATACACATACACACACACACACACACACACACACGTACACACGCAAATTCATGAATATATATATATATATATATATATATATATTATTTAAAGGATGATAGAAACTCTCTTGATTGCATTTCACATAGCACTAATACCCTTGGGAAAGGTATGAGTCCAATTATTCTCCCTCCAGCTATGGGTAAATAGTAGGACAGACTAGGTTCTTCAGCCTTGGTGAGGCAACTAGTCAAGGAGAAGGAAAGACTGAATTCAAACCTGTTAAACTCCGCTTAAAAATTGACCATGTGTCATATCCTGCCCGAACGAAGGGGTGGGTAAATAAGGTATGTGTGGCACGAAGATAGTACTTAAGAACCTTTTTGTTGGGTATCACCCACCTTTCTCCACACAGTGAGCTAGTCCGTCTGCCATATATAGCAGTAGCTACTAATACAGGACAGACTAGAAGGTGAAGAGCAGCTTCTTATAACGGAAGCCAATACTATCGTTGGACTATATCCTTATTCTGTATTCACTAATCCTATGTTCTTGTCTACTAATAGTCTCTCTATTGTATATACTTTTTCCTGAGCATATAACTCTATTTCCTCACATATCGTGGTTTGTCCTTTATCTAATACTACAAGCGTTCACTAACCAGAAGGCAACACTTTTATCAAAAATACTTATTTTTAGTTAGTACGATAGTTAATGTTCTAACTATTTTTAAAAGAATGTAAATGATACTTTCTTTATTAGACATTTTCTCATCAACTCCTTGCCAAGCTATTTTGTGCAATTATTTTTTTTTCTGTAAAATGAATCATTGTTTAATAGACCGTAACCGATACTATATAACACATTTGGAGGCTTCACAGAAATTAATAAAATCATTTTATATGGATTACGCGATCTCATATAATTCAAAATGTAAACAATAGAAACAGTATAGTCCTCTATTACTCATAAAAAGCCACTTGGTTATATTTCTGTTCACTTTATCTTTTCGTTGTTGCTTTTATCACAAATGTGAGAAATAATTTTTAAAAAATGGTCGGTTTTAGAATCTCGTAAAGTCAAATGTGTAGTATTAGATGTCATTAAATGTCAAATCGTAAGAACTTGAATCAAATAATAAAAGATGTTGATACAAGTAGAAAATTACGGGGAAAATAGAAAATAGCCAATTCCAGCAGGTCAAGTAACTTAAAGCTTTTAATAAAATTCAACAAAAAGACGATAAAATGAGATAATAATAATAATAATAATAATAATAATAATAATAATAATAATAATAATATGGGACTTTAACATACAAACGGTTCACCTAATCCCGGCCAGAAGACCAGACCACATAATAATCAACAACAAAAAAAAGAGAATCTGCAAAATTGTTGACTTTGCTGTCCCGGCGGACCACAGAATAAATCAGAAGGAAAATGAAAAGAAGGATAAGTACCTCAACCTTGCTAGAGAATTAAAAAACTGTGGAACATGAAAGTAACGATTGTGCCAATTGTGATTGGTGCGTTAGGCACAGTAACTAAAGGATTATTAAAGGGCCTGGAGGACTTGGAAGTTGGCGGACGGGTAGAGACTATCCAAACGACAGCATTGCTGTGGGCGGCCAGAATCCTTGAGACTTGAGGAGACTTGCTGTCACTCAAACTCCAGTGAAAAACCATCAGCTAATACTGATGTGAAAAACTCTAGAGGAGTAAATAATAATAATAATAATAATAATGATAATAATAATAATAATAATAATAAAAGAGAACTTGCAAAATAGTCGACTTTGCTGTCCCGGCTGACCACAGAATAAAACTGAAAGAATGTGAAAAGAAGGATAAATACTTCGACCTTGTTAGGGAATTAAAAAACTGTGCAACATGCAGGTGACAATTATACCAATTGTAATTGATGCATTTGGAACAGTAACTAAAGGATTACTAAAGGGATTAGAGGTCTGGGAATTTAAGAACGGCCAGAATACTAAGAAGAGTCCTGGAGACCTAAGGAGACTTGCTGTCACACAACTCCAGTGAAAAACCATCGGCTAACGCTGATGTGAAAAGCTCTAATGAGGGAACAATAATAATAGTACTGAGAAAAGTCCTGGAGATTTGACGAGACTTGTTGTAACTCAAACTGCAGTGAAAGACCACCAGAAGGATAATCTAATCTCGGCCAGACGACCAGACCAAGTGATAGTCAACAAAAATTAAAAAGCCTGCCGAAGAGTGGACTCTGCTATCCCGGTTGACCACAGGGTAAAAATGAAAGAAAGCGAAAAGAAAGTACTGGAACTTGCTAGAGAATTGAAAAAAAAAACAAACTGTGGAACATGAAAATGACAGTTATACCAATTGTAATTGGCGCTCTCGGCGCGGTCACCAAAGGATGAATACAGGGACTGGAAAACTTGGAAATAAGAGGACGATTAGACACCATCCAAATTAGAGCATTGTCGAGACCGGCCAGAATATTGAGAAGAGTCCAGGAGGCTTGAGGAGACTTGCTGTCACTCAGACTTCAATGGAAAACCATCAGCTAAAGATTGTGCGAAAAACACTCAAAAGAGTAAAATAATAATGAGAGATTAGTGCGTACACCTTGCTAGAAAAGTAAAAAAAAACTGTAAAACATGAAAATGACTGTGGTACCATCTATAATTGGCGCTCTCGGCACGGTCATCAAAGAATTGGTACAGGGTCTGGAAAACTTGGAAATAAGAGGACGGGTAGACACCATCCGAAATACAGCATTGCTGAGATCGGCTTGAATACTGAGAAGAGTCCTGGAGACTCGAGGAGACTTGTTGTCACTCAAACTCCAGTGAAAAACTATAGGCAACGCTGGTTTGAAAAACTTGAAAAGAAGAAGAAGAAGAAGAAGAAGAAGAAGAAGAAGAAGAACAACAACAACAACAACAACAACAACAACAACAATTGCCAAATTACCTCCCTTAATTAGAAATTCCATTAATTTGAAAGTTTCTTTTAAATCAGCTTTTTTCTAGCAAATTAAGTTGGCAGACCGTTGTCGAGGGCGACCCGAAGGCTTCCTTTTCAATAGTTACTATAACGAGGGGGAAGGGGACGGCGGTATGCCTTTTGCTGGATTTCTCCACTTACCTTCTGAGTGTTAAGCAATGAGGTATCAAGTACGAAAAACAACAAAAACAACTTCTACCAGATTAAGAAAGAATCAGAAAAGGAAAATTATAAATAATTGAGAATATTGGAAGTGGTCACTATCAAACAAGTGGAGATGAAAGAAAAGAAAAAAGAAAAACGTATCTCAGATGAACGAAAAAATAAGTTCTGCAGTTGGAATCTCATGAAAGGAATAAACACTTCGGCGGTCCCTCTTGTAAGATTCTTGGGAAGATTCTTGAAGTCAGACAAATGGACCAGAAGAAAGAACGTTGATTGCGATACATAAGGCCTTTAATCCCAGAGATGATAGATTATATCTGATAAGAAAAGAAGGGGGAAGAAAACCCGCTAGCATTGAAGATTGCGTGGACCCATCTCGGCAAGTACTCAAAAATTACATAATTATGAACAAAAACGTAATTTCAGTGGTCAATAACAGCCTTGACAGCATAAAAGTAACAGAACAATTATAACAAGGAAACAGAAATGGAAAGAACAACTGTATGGATATTTCAAGCGACAAACAGGTAAGATCTCACACGAGAAGACCTGGACATAATTATGAAAAGGAAACCTTAAGAGTGATAGGATCTCTTAAGCATAAAACAACGCCATAAGGACCGATTTGACTTAATGGGCCGAGACCTAGGTTCAATCGAAAAATGGTGCTTGATACCGCCTTGCTTAAAACTCAGTAATATAAGGCACATATCAAGGGTAAAGTGGAGTAATCCTGGGAAAGGAGTAGCAAACTACCCTACATCTCGGTGTTGTAGCAATTGAAAAAGGAGCCTTCTGGTTGCCCTCGACTACTGTCACCAACTTTACTTTACTTTTATATTAAAGCCAAAATCGATATTATGCGACTGAATTGCAAGGGTAGATTATGTGGTGATAGAGATGAAACTATTAATCACATAAAAAGCGAATGCATCAAACAAGCACAAAAGGTGTATAAGATTCGATATGACTGGGTGGGCGAAGGTGATCCACTGGGAATTGTGCAAGACATTGGAATTTGACCATACTACCAAATGGAATATGCACAGAACTTGGAGAATGAAAGAAATAAAATTCTCTAGGATTTTGAGATAAAAACAGATCCATTAATCCCTGCCAGAAATAAGACCTACTGATAATTGCCTCCACCCCCACCACAAAAAAAAAAAAAAAGAAAAAAAGACGGTTTGCTGACAAGGGGAATTCCCTGTCGTAGAGGTTAATAGAGTGAAAATCAAAGAAGGCAAAAAGACTGACAAGTACTTAGATCATGCCAGAAAATTAAGAAAGCTGTCAAACATGATTGTGACAGTAATACCAATAGGAAGTGGCCCACTTGGAACGGTCCCCAAAGACTTGGAAAGGGGATTGGAAATATTGAAAATCAGAGAATGAATCGAAGCCCTCCAAACTATTGTCGAGATCGGCCAGAATTCTTAGAAAAATCCTGGTGACCTGAGAAGACTTGTTGTTACTCAGACTCTTGTGAAAGACCATCAGCAAACGGTGATGTAAAAAACTCACAAGAGTCCTGAAGACTTGCGGAAACTTACTGTCACTGAGACCCTACTGAAAGGGTGTCCTCGTGGTGTAATGGTTAAAGCGATGGACTGCGGAATCGTAGTAAGCGAGTTCGAACTCCAGGGGTGCTATTACGTTCACTTTCGGGCAAATACCTTTGGGAAAGGCATGAAACCCCTTATCCTCTAAGCTATGGATTAAATAGTACCACTACTATTCTTCTAGGAGAATGATTTTGGCATTAAATAATCTACAAGGGTTGATATGCCATTAAACTAAGAACCCGAACTCGAACCCGATCAGACCTTATTGAGAAACCATCAGTTAACGCTGGCGGGAAAAACTCACAAAAGAATAACATAATAATAATTAATGAAACGATGAAAATAATTCTTCCTCAGAAAACCAAACATTGTAAAGCAGTCTCTCGATATGGGCCCTTAGGCCTACTGGTGTTTTTTTTTTAATTTTTAAAATACGCAGATTGAAAAGCAAGGAGGCTTATGCCTGAAGCTTATCTAAGATTTGTAAGTTCAACTTGAATAGCTGAGAGACAGACACCAGGAGCGGTGTGGTCATTAGTCAGGACTTTTATTTTCCTGTACATTTTGCTTATGTAAATAAAATGCATTCGCTGTTTAATGAAATTTGTGCTTATGTGAGCCTGAAATTTTGTTGACACTAAAAATGGGCCCCAAAGAAGTAAAGGTTGAGAAACAATTATTTCAATAAACGATTAAGATAAATTTAAAAAAAGAAGTCTCGAAAAGATGACATTAATCAAAATATAGATGGAATCAAACAAGTGCTTTATTTCAATACCTCAGATATAGGAGAATGGTTCAAACATGCAGGACACTGCTAGAGAAGCTGGGACGAGCTCATAAGAGATGTACTCCTATGGACCCCGACATATTGCCGGGCAAAAGCAGGACGACCTGGTCGAACATACATACTGCAGCTATGTGAGGATACGGAATGTAGCCCTGAAAACTTGCCAGAGCCGATGAATGATAGGGAGGAGTGGCGAGAGAGGGTCAGGGATATCAGTGCCTGTGGCATGACATAATGATGATAAGACATAGGAGGATTGTTCAAAAAGTTCTAAGCCTCACCAAAATTTTATATTTTTTTGAACCTCTCACTTTTATCCGGGCCTCGTCATTACAGAAATCAAGACAGAAATCTGAATTAGTTTTTTCTACTTTTAGAAGTAGTGAGAGCTATATCTCTTATTTCTACATTAAGCGAAGAATTTTATGAACAACCTTCGTATACATACACACACATACACATGCATATACGAGGATCTTTAAATAAGTTTCCAAAATCGAAAAATACAGTCAGGCAAATGTTTACGTTGAGATTTGTATGACTTCTTTTGTGTGCGTGTCTATTGGAGATTGTTAGTGTGTGTGTGTATGATGATATATGTGCCTCGGAGCAAGATTGAGGTTTTCTCCTGGATATGGTTGTAGCAAAATACAGACAGGATAAGACCAAATAATCTTATTTTTTTTACATATTCGTGTGCGTGTATGTGGTGACGATTTTAACTAAGGAACAAATTATCGTCATCATTGCATCATAAAGAAAATAAATTTGATTTGTAAGCATAATAGGCGAAAAAGTATGGAAGCTCTGAAAGGTAAGATATATAATGGGGTATTATGCAATATTAGTATTTTGTCATTATCCCACTTGGGATAGTGACAGCCATACACTGTTTATATATATATATATATATATATATATATATATATATATGTATATATATATATATATATATATATATACGAGGTGCATACGATAAGTTTCCAGCCTTTTTTCGTATGGACGCTTGTATTGATAATACACGCATGAAACTCTAGTCCCCTTCAAAGTAATCTCCTCCGGCTACAATGCACTTGTTGTACCGTTCCAACAACTTCTAGAAAGCCTCATGTAACTCTTCTTGTGTGATCGTGTGAATGACCTTCGTCACATCCTCTTTCATCTCCTCAATTGTCTCTTAACGACGGCCTCTGAGCTTTGGGAATAACCAAAAGTCACAGGGAGCAAGGTCTGGACTATAGGCAGGGTGAGGAACTGTCTTGTTACCCATCTTGGTCAAATACCCAGTGACAACGATCGAGTTGTGGACTGGTGCATTGTCCTTGTGGAAATGTCACTGAGCCGATTTGTTGAGTGCTGGCCTCTTCCGACGGAATCTCTTCCTGAACTCCCTTAAAACCTCAACATAGTAACCCTAACTCTAACCCTAACTTTTGGCCAATCAACTCTGGTGTATTGACTTCCTTATTCCTCCCACACCTCTCATCATCCCTCACAGACTCCCTGCCTTCTTTGAATCTGTTATGCCCCTCAAAAACTGATGCTCGATTCATGCAAGATGGTGGAAAAGCAGTTTGAAGCATTGCAAACGTTTCTCTGGCATATTTTCCAAGTTTAAAACAATTTTATTGCATATCGTTCTTCTAAAGTCTCCTCACGTCCAGATTGCGTTTTTGAAATTCACTAGCTGTGACAATCAGGCTTTAGTAGGGTTTATTCCAATCGCTGCTGTAGCTGTTCATTTGAACGTGAAATCATAAAAATTGGTCAGTCATCTCATATTATGTATAGCAATGACATAGTGAATTTTCAAGAGTCAACGACTATTTTAAATGCCTGTACAAAAAAGTCTGGAAACTTATTGAAGGCGCCATATATATATACACACACACACACACACACACACACACACATATATATATATATATATATGTATATATGAGGTTGAATGCTACATGCCCCTAAAAATAAACAATAAAAAGAAGTGGTAAGTTTACTTTCAAAGCTTGCTTATTATTTTCTCCAAGGCAATGATCGGCCACATGTCACCAGGAAGACCCTGCAGAATTTATCTGATTTGGAATATGAGTTTTTTTTTTTAAATATCCACTATTTCTGCTGATTTCTTAACATTTTTTTCAAGTTTCTGAACACCTTTTTTACGCCAAGAAAAACATTCCGTTCCAAAGGAGTAGAAACTGCATTTAAAGATTTCTTGGCATCAAAACCTTTTGAGTTTTATCGTAGACATGAATAACCTTGTTAATCGATGGCTGAAATCGATACATATTCAGGTATCATATTTTGACACATTAGTTTCTGGCAACATTTTGACATTAAACATTGTTTGAATTCATTTATTTAAGAATAAACTTTTCCCATTAAATGTTCGCCAAATGGCTCGGGAGACAGGGGTTCAATCCCAGGTCGAGTTATACTAAAGGCTCAAAAAATTGTACTTGATGCCGCCCTACTTAACACTCAATATTAAAAGGTAAGGATCAAGTGTAAAGTGGAGCAATCCAGGGAATGGATTAGCGCTCTCCTCTACACCTTGGTGTTGTAGCTAATGAAAAGAGCGCCATCAGATCGTCAACTTTACTTACTTTTAGTACCAAAAATAAAATAGTTTCTAAAAACCAGATAAAGTTTTCGGATTAACTCTATTATCTTGCACTTATCTTGCTTAACAGATTACCAGTGAATTGAAACCAAACATAGTCGTTTCCATTTGAATCTGCCACTATTAATAGTAAAAGAATTTTCAACTTGAGTGAATTACAGCTAAGTTATATTCGAATAACTCTTGAGCAAAACAATCACCTTGTTCGTCTTTTATTGCACACAACAGATTAGCCCAGTTGGTAGAAGCAAAAATTGGAGTCAATATTTTCGATAAATAGCTAATCATTCGACTCTTTTCGATTAAGCTTTGTTCTTTCATCTTTGTGCTGATGTTTTCATAGTCTCTGATAGAAGCACAAGTGCTCTAGTTGTAAATAACCTGATAGAATATGTTTAGTTTTCTAGAAAATGACGTCTTGTTTAGATTGACCATTGATTTATTTGCCATCCCAAGAAAATCCACAAAATCCCCGGTAGAAACGAAACAGAAGATTGGGACAAATAATAATTAAAAGATCCTTCTGAAATGTCGGATGCTGACAGCAACGTTTGGCAAGGCAAAATTTAAGTGCATGGTTAGATATATCAAAGATGTTGGGGGAAATTCTGCGAGTTGTTCAATTAAAATGACACATCTGTCCTTGGAGTGGGTGGGTGGGACAAGAATACGATCTTCTTACAAGTCCAAAAGTTCGCTTGGATTGTGGGTGTGACTCGTTTTCTCTATCTCTTTCTTTCTCTTTCTCTCTTTCTTTCTCCCTTACTTTCTCTCTTTCTTTCTCTTTTTCTATCCCTTTCTTTCTTTCTTTCTTTCTGGGACCTCCACTGTCATGAATAATGAAGGGCGTGATATGTAAACTGTAATATTTACTTGATTTTCTGGGGTCAATTGGTCATGACGTCATCGTAAATATGTTGGAGTTGTGACAATGTCATTTCCGGCGTCTTGGAAGTTACAGTAAAAACAAAAATATTTTTAAAAAATGAAAGCAAAAAACAACAGAATAAAAAACAAACGAAAAAATAAAAAAGATGCAAAACAACTTTCTTTGCGCCCAAAATTGATACTAAACATTACGTGTTTCGACTATCCATATGTTTCTTTTTTTTTTTTCTTTTTTACAGAATTTTGATCGGTTTATTTCGTAACCATCTTTGGGCGGATTTTTTTTTTGTTAGATATTTAACAGATGATAAACAGATAATTAACAATAGTTCATTACTTGACCTCATTGAACACTGCCCAATGCAACAATATGGAATTAGTATACTTAGATGATACTTGTATATCTAGGCAACATCGGAATGGATACGTGAAAATTAAGTTTACTTACCTGGTTACTTCTGACTGCTGTCCCCTTCAAATTATTCCCCTTTCTGAAGATGATGGTGCCATCATTAGAAGTATTAACCCAGGTAAATATTAGTGAATTAGCACACTTAAAACATGTTCACTTTGGTTTTTATTCGTTTTTGGTTCGTTTTAAGTGCCCAGCTTGTTTTTGAAAGTCAAGCCAAATTCCTTATGCCTTTCATAATATATATTCTTAAGATTGTTTGTGTTTGGAACAATTCTGTAAGAGATGAAATCTTGCAAAAAATTGAAACCATTCTAATTGTAAATATCTCCAAGAGTAGCATTGTAACCGTTCCTCTAGTAAACCCTGTCAGCTTGGGCTATAAAAAACACTAAATGCGTGTCTGCTGAAGGGAAAGACCCTGCTCCAAACGTGTGTCCAAGACGACATTAAATTTCATTAGAGAGTGAAACTTCTGGCTCAGAGCTTAAGGAAATGTGGAGAATTCCTTCACTGCCATTATTCCAAGGTTGTCTGAGACCTGAAGGGGTAATACTTGTTAGGGTCAAATCTATGAGTCAAAAAGTACTGTTTAAACATTTAATTGTGTGCAAACAAAGGATTGGTATTTTATAGAATTGTTAGTGTTACATAGCAATCATCATCATCAATAAGTCGCGCTGCAAACACGGATTCCCCTGACTCTATCTCCCTCTCTCTCTCTTTCTCCAGCGGTCCCTATCATCCTTCGCTCTCGGTAGGTGTGTTCGCACAGAGGTGAGTTAAATTAGTTCTTGAGGCTCAGCTAACACTAGCACATCTTTGTGTAGGGGTCCGTAGCAGAAGGTCGATTTCAGTTAGTCTTTGCTTCTCCAACAGTGTCCCACACCTCTCATTTGTTTTACTAAGAAGAATATTGTAATACTTGGAAACATTTAACAGTGAGCCAACGAATGCATAATGTTGAAGAGAATTATCAGTGTTAAAATGCAATACTTGAACTATTTATAAATGTATATATATAAACATAAAGAAAATATGACTTCATTGGTGTCATTATAGATCTATTTCCGGTTGTGAAACCATCATCAGATGTAGAAAGAAAATTTGTATTTGAGTGTTCTTATATTGCTTCTGGCGAGAATGGGGTTTGAAAAAAATTATTTTAATTTTTTTTAAATTGATAAAATTAAAACTAATTTTTTAAAATCAAAGTCATTTTTTACTATATTCTATCTTGTTTTTAATCAAGAAATATTTTTCTAACGGTGGAGATTTTATATCAATCATCATTTTTCGTTTGTACAATGTTTATAAAATCCTATAAAAGACAAAAAAAAAAAACCCAACAAACAAACGTTACCCTTTTTAAATACTACAGAAAGTTAAAAAAAAAAAATTCCAGAAAAAGTAAATTGTGGTACGCGACTTATTTAAATTTATTGACAAAATTTGCATTCATACTTTCTTTGAAACTATTATGTTTTATCAATATTAAATAATATAATTTGTATTATCAGGAAATAATAATTCAATGCTGACCTAAATTTACAAAAACTAATTCTAATTATTAAAATTATCGTAATTCTAAAAACATATTTAATAATCATAAGAAATTTTATAATGAAGTTTTATATAATAGCGGTTATAAAAATGAACTTAAATATATAGAACATAGACATCACATAAATTGGAGCAATAATATAGGAAACAATGGTCACAAAAATAGGGAAAACAATGGAACTAATAATAATGTAAATATGGATAATAAAATAAGTAAAAGTATTAATAAAAATAGACATAGAAATATTGTCTGTTTTAACCCTCCTTTTTGCAAACTCTCAAATATCAATATAGGCAAATATTTTCTTAGTTTAATAAGCAAACATTTTAAAGATGATAACACCCTTAGAAAAATGATCAATAAGAATAATGTAAAAATCAGTTATTCTTGTACTAACAACATATCGAAAATAATTGACAGTCACAACCAGAATTTAATAAATAAACGGGTCTGAAATAACAATGACAACTTAAGACATTCATCTAATTGTAAAATAAAAAATGAATAACCTCGAGGAAATAAATGTAACCTTGATAATATTGTACATCAAGCCAAAGTTTATGCTACTGAAAATAATAATAATAATAATAATAATAATAATAATAATAATGCATACATAGGTGTGCCAAGCATATACTGGAAATTTAGATATTATAAACACCTACAATCATTTATAAATCCAACATTAAAAAATCAAACGGCCCTATCTTGGCATTACTAGGATCTAATAGAACTATTACTAACACCTGTTATAAATTGGAAAATAATTAAAATATCCTCTTCGACAAAGAGTTTACATGTTAAGTGTAATTTACGCTTAGAAGAGAAAATATGTATAGCAGAATATTTAAAAGGAAATTTGCTTAATACCAGAACAGAAATAATTTCGGCATGTAGACATAGAACTAAATTCTTATTATAATTTAACTTGATATATTAATAACATTTAATATATTTAACTACCATTAAGTAATTTATATATTTTTAATTATATGTATTGGAATATTAATCCATAATTTTTACAAAATAGACTAATTATATATGTGTGTGTGTGTGTGTGTGTGTGTGAATTGATAGATTCTGGAGAATCTGACAGTATGATAGAAATATGTGGAAAGTTGGATAAATCAAACACTTAATTTCGATTTAGATGCGTGATATTTCGTTCTTTTTATTCCAAAGAACTTTAGTGAAAAAGAATGTAAACGATATAACGTTTTGGTTCTAACCGTATCTAACCAAAATGTTATATTGTTGACTTTCTTTTACCTTAAATTCTTCTCTTTAAATTTCATTATTTTTCAATTTAGCTCAATTTATCAATTGATAAAGAACGAAATATCACTTTTAAACCCATTGTAAGTGTTCGGCTTATCCACTTATTTTTATCATATATATATATATATATATATACGAGGTGCAGCATACGATAAGTTTCCAGACATTTTTCGTATGCCACTTTTACTGAGAGTACACACATGAAACTCTTGTCCCATTCGAAGTAATCCCTCCAGCTGCAATGCACTTGTTGTGCCGTTCCAACAACTTCTGGAAAGCCCCATGGAAGTCCTCTTGTGTGAGCGTGTCAATGACCTTCGACATAGCCTCTTTCATCTCATCAATTGTCTCATGACGACAGCCTCTGGGCTTAGGGAATAACCAAAGCAAGGTCTGCAATATAGGGAGGGCGAGGAACTGTCTTGATACCCATCTTGGTCAAATATTCTGTGACAAGGATGGAGTTGTGGACTGGTGCATTGTCCTGGTGGAAATGCCACGGACCCGATTTGAAAAGTGCTGGCCTCTTCCGACGGAATCTCTTCCTGAACTCCCTTAAAACCTCAACATAGTAACCCTAACCCTAACCCTTTGGCCAATCAACTCTGGTGTATTGACTTCCTTACTCCTCTCACACCTCTCATCATCTCTCACAGACTCCTTGCCTTCCTTGAATCTCTTATGCCACTCAAAAACTGATGCTGGATTCATGCAAGATGCTCCAAACGCTGTCTGAAGAATTACACACTTTTCTGTGGCATTTTTTCCAAGTTTAAAGCATAATTTTATTGCATATTATTCTTCTAAAGTATCAGATTGTATTCTTGAAATTTACCAACTGTGACAATCAGGCTTTAGTAGGGTGTATTCCAATTGCTGCTGTAGCTGTTTATTTGAACTTGAAATCATGAAAATTGGTCAGTTATCTCATAAAATGTATAGCAATAACATACTGAATTTTCAAGAGTTTTCAACAATTTTAAATGCCCATACGAAAAAAAGTCTGAAATCTTATCATATGCATCTCGTATATATATATATATATATATATATATATATACTAATTTACATCGATCAGGGGTCTTCATAAATAATTAACTCCAAGAGTACATTTGCAAACTCTAATTTTGTAATTAACTAAATAACTATATTTTATAATTAAATAAAACCACAACAACTTATTAAAACAATCTTTACCATAAAAAGAGCAGCCTGAACGAAAGCGTTTAAATTCTCCTGAAGAAGTTGTAAAGTCCGAAACACGCGTAGAGTAACGTTTATGAAATAATAAAAAACTAAATACCAAATGTAAAATCATTTGCAGACTTACGCACACACACACACACACACACACACACACACACACACATATATATATATATATATAGCTAGTTAGATATAGATAACTAGATAGCTAGACAGATAGTGCCCCACCCATAAATAAGCACACTCCTAGTAATGTAAATTCGGCAAACTTAGTCGAAGGAAACCAGAAGGTTCTTTTTTCAATAGCTACCACACCAAGGTGTAAGGGAGGGCGCTACTCCTTTCCCTGGATTGCTCCACTTTACTCTTTACACATACCTTATATTGCTGTGTATCAAGCAAGGAGGTATCAACTACAATTTTTAAAGTCTTTGGTATTACGCGATCTGGGATTGAACCCAAGTCTTCTTGACCATTGGCGAACACTCTACCCACTCTGAAGAAAAAATCCAATAATTAAACAAAATGTGGTATATACTTTCTAATAATGTATATTAGCTAATATTAGTGGATTATACAATCTAATAATATGTTCTGTCTAATATATTATCAAACATGATTTTATAATCTAATATTGTATTATTTAATATAACATTATCGAATATAAAAATAGTGGAATATATCATCTAATAATGCGTATTATTTAATAATGTTTGCTTCGATTACATAATGCAGAATCAAAACAGACATTATTAGATATCCATTATCGACAAACACCATAAAATTTAAGTTTTATCTAAATTCTAAACATGTAGCCGTCTAAAAATTAGTTCACTCTAAGGTAGCATTCTGTTTTAAAAGAATATTTTTAAACCAAACTTTATTTTATCCTAAGTAACAGCTTTTCAGTGTGGAAGAGATTTCAAATAGAAAATACTTAACAATATCTATTTTGCTTTATAAATAATAACAACCAGGTGGTTTAAGTTTAGATCAAAAAATAATATCTCAGAAAATATATTATTAGCTGTGTACTCAGCTACGTGCTAAACTATATGTCACACACGCACCCCCCCACACGCAGACACACACACACAAACACATACACACACATATATATATATATGTGTGTGTGTGTGTTTGGTTACCGACCTCCCCGTATGTAAATGATGTAACACAAGGGCAAATTTTATGCATTTTCCTTCTCCTAGACTGGTTGTCATATCATATTAAAGAGCCAAATATACCCTACTGTTTATGTATAGTTAGTGGGAAAATAGTTAGATACGTACTTTCCCCGATGGTATTAATTCTATGTGAAATGTAAACATTTTTTTACAAGATTTGAAATCGGGTCTCACTGCAACGGTTTCCTACGTCGATATCTGTTACACCACATGCGCCACTCTCTCTCCCTCTCCTCCCTCTCTCTCTCTCTCTATATATATATATATATATATATATAGTCTCCATCCCACATTGATATATAGATATATATATCTATATATATATATATATATATATATATATATATGAAGGTAGCAGGAAAAAATATAATCCAAATAGGTGAATATATCATGATGTGAAGTCGACGTTAACATTTCGGTTTTAATAACCATCATCAGGACTTGGATATAAAATAGTTCACAATATCGATGGGTGATTGCTGAGATGACAGGAGCAAATGAGAAATATACAACGAAAAGATAGATAAACATGCACAAAACGTTCAAAATTCAAAAGTCATCAGAACGTGTTTGGCACGTGGAAGAATATTAGAAAATGTAGGATTTTTCAAAGAAACGAGACAAAACCTCCCGTTTATTGAGAAATACGCAACAAATAAGTTTTCATATGTATAGATCATTAGGAATCATCCATGTTAAATGTTATGTAAGAATGTATTTGGTATTAGTTTTTTCCGAAAAGACAGTATGAAAGTAAATATGGATAAAATCATATTTTATACTGAACTATTTTATATCCAAGTCCTGATGATGGTTATTAAAACCGAAACGTTAACGTCGACTTTACATCATGATATATTCACCTATTTGGATTATATTTTTTCCTGCTACCTTCATACTGTCGGATTTTATCCATATTTACTTTCATATATAAATATACACACACACACACACACACACACACACACACACACACACACACACACACACACACACACACACACACACACACATATATATATATATATATATATATATATATATATATATATATATATATATATATATACTATTAATATTGCAGAGTAAAATACTCATAAACTTTAATATAATTAAAGTTGTAATTGAGAATTGATTTCAAATCACTTTTATATATATATGAAATGAGTTCCCAATTCCTTAATCAATAAAAATGCAAGGGAAATAACTCTAGTTTGCATATCTTTTTACTTTTCCTCGTTTCAGTTTTACTTTATTTTTTTTAGATATTGGTTATTGTGGATATCAGCTTAAAATAATGGAGTAAATAAACGTTGACTAGTTTACAAATGATCGTTTCATTTTAACTACTGTGGTTAAGTAAAACATATTTGTATCCCAACTGGATCAGTAAACTATAAATAAAAACAGTTTGAGATAAAATTGAGGTCGCTTTTGTGATGTTTTTTTTCAATTTTCAGTAAACATTTATTGCTAGTTTAATCCCATTATACCATTGAATAGAGCTTTTTGAAATCTTTCTTTTGCGCCAAAAATCGTTTATTCTATTCCGCAAAAGTATATTTATCTACCAATAACATCGAAGCATTGTGTATTAAAAATAGCTTCACTGATGTCCTGGATTGTAAAGAATATATTAAATGAAAAACAGTTAATTCATATTGAATAAGACTTAAAAACATAAATTTACGTAGTTCGTCTTTTATGAGAAATAATTACATAATAATATAAACGATACTATTATTGCTGAAAACTTATATGTCTTAATGTCAAATATTTCTGAATCCGATGAAATGTAAGGAAAAAAATCTTCCTTTTTACATTCGCTATTTACTTATGTGCTAATCAAGCAATTCTCTCTAAAAAAAAATCCTATCGTTCAAATTTCCTTATATCCGACCAAATTTTGAATATAAAAATAATTTGATCAAAATTTGTTTGTATTCATTCATTACCGCTAAAAAATCAAAATCTTTTTTTCCTGATATCCTTATGGTTTGGTTTCTTTAATGACAATTCAACCTTCGTGGGTAAGTTAATACCAAAACCATCCTTGTAGATGAACACTAGCGGTACTATTTAAGCCGTACCAGGAAAATAAGGGGGTTCATAGCTTTGCTACGGGTATTAGATCAAAAGTGAATGTAATAGAACAGGTGAGGTTCGAACTCGCTTTCTTCAATGTCACAACACAGCACATCAGCCCCTCGGCCATCTGTTGCCACTGGACACTCAATGAAGGTCACACTCACCACCATGTCTGTTGATAGGATGGATCATCCATTATACCACGGCACGGTTTATCTGTGATACACGCAACATTCTTTTTAATTCTATTTTATAGCCGATAAACATATATATATATATATATATATATATATATATATATATGCTAGTCAAATGATTTATGATTAGGGGAGGACAATACAAGAAAACGGTCGTGAGCTGTATCAGTTTCCTCTCAATGGACTTAAAAATATATGAACGTTTCCTCCTCCAGGGACCTCTTCGTGATTTGCAGTCAAGTGATTGCAGCTAATTCACATACAATAAACAATTAAACAAAAAAGACTTCCGTAAAATACGAATACAGTCATCTATTACTAAAAATAAAATAGAAATTTACACAATATATATATATATATATATATAAATAAAGAAAATGAAAACCCAGTTGGCCTCGAAAATCTCGTTCAATTCTGTGCATGCACATCTGTCGCAGCTTCCGGTAAAGTGGTGAAAATGAACGCTTCGCGGGAAATGAATAAATAATAGTTGTCTGTGATAACAATATCCGGAAGATCGGGAAAAATGGAAACATTTTCTTTCTTTCTCTCTCTCTCTCTCTCTCTCTTATTCATTCTCTCTCTCTCTCTCTCTCTCTCTCTCTGTCATTCTTGACATGGTTATCTTCATCCTCCCCTTTCGACGTATATATTTAGACTTGTCACTCCTATTTCTAAGGTTATCTCTTTAGTCGAAGAGATAATAGCCATCATTATATGACAATTATGTACGCAAGCTAGAATCTCTCTTTAGTTACAGATATTTTATTCAAAAGTACAATTTGCTGTATTTATTTTGCATATATGTCACAGCTGAAAAAAACAAAAACAAAAACAAAAAACAGCAACAAAAAACAAAAAACAAAAACGAAAAGGTAAAAAGAAAAACCTTTGGGTTATTGTTTTTCTTTTCTTCTTTGTGTGTAGCTGTCTAACTTCTTTTGAATCTAGCGCAGACATCAAGTATATCTCTAACCTTACTATTTGTTTTTTAGTGCAACGGATTGGTGCTGATACGAAGAAGATAACCGGTACACAATTTAAGAGTTATTCTATTTCTATCTCTATTTATTTTGACAGTCACATAAGAAAAAACACTGATAATGTCCTTAATTGGCTATGGTACTCGCGATTTGCCAGTATATTTCCGAAGAGACATGTATATTTTTAATGTGAGTGTAACTTTTTTTTGGATTTGTTGATTGATTGACTGATAGATGGGACCCTAACAGGTATTACCAGTCAAAGTCAGGGTGGACCTGGGAGTAATGTTAATGAATGGCTACTCCACACTGCCCTGGTCTCCAGAATTAAAGCCGTATTAACAGATTTGTGTATACATTTTTATATTGGTCCAGATTGTTTGTATAACTTTACAGTTACATACAACATATATATATATATATATATATATATATACATATATATATATATTTGATATGTAATTTGCAATATTTATTGATAACGACGGTTCAATATCGGTGATGGAGCATATGTTGATATGAAATAGAATGATCTAGACACAGCCCTTGGTGACTGTCACTTTTTGCTTATGTGATAATCTAATTAATGATTGCATAGCCGAGAAACTAAGAGTCACCAAGCTCCGTTGACATTGTGTCTACGCTATTGTAATTTACATTTAATTCATGAACTATATAATTATAATGCACACACACACACACACACACACACACACACACACACACACACACACATATATATATATATAAATATATATATATCACGATGGTCAGTCAAAAGTTAAAAGCCCTATCCAGAAATAGCCTCACCTGAACATTTTTCTTCTGCCAACAAATTACCACTTTGACTTTCTCTCTCCATCCATCCTTATAATCTTTCACTCCCGGCAGGTCTTCCAAACAACATCCAGTGTCCGCACAGAACTGATGTAAATAAGTTCTTGCTGCCCGGCCAACACTGGCACATCCATGCGTAGGGTTCCATAAAAAAACGTCACTTATGAATTCTTCTTTGCTTCTCCGTAGAGTCCCACATATCCTCTTCGTTTTACTTGGATGGTTTTTGAGATGAGAGGTAAGTGGGCGTACAGCTGCTGTTTTGTGGGGTGTGGCTTCCAGTGTTAGTTCGAACTAGTGAATATCTGTAGTTGCCAGCAAGTTTTTTTCCCGGTGCATTTTGTTAGCTTCCACGCGGTGTTTCCATATAGTAATACTGACACAAACACAGACTTGAAAAAAAATCCCGTTTTATATTATCGGATTGATCAGACTTTGATATGATCGATAACCTATCGATGGTACTCCATGCCTTCGCTAGGCATATGTTTACATAGCTTTCAGTTGATGAGATATTGCTTGCGAGGAATGTAAACTTGTTTTTTTAGAGGATTGGCACTTACTGTGAAGATGGCTCCTATTTTTAAAACGCATGAATTTTGTCTTATTTGCGTTTAGATGGTGGCTAATGCCTCCTACTGCTTGCTCTAGACGACGCTATAGGGATTCGGATTGGGCAGGTGTAGTTGCAAGAAGCGCTAGATCATCTGCATCGTCTGCGTTTGTTGTATTTCCCGCAGGGTATCGTCTAATCAAGGTTTTGTTTTGCGTAAAACTATTTTCTTTTATTAGGTCTATCGATGTTCGAAGTATGTAGTCTTCGCAGAAATTACTTGATTAAATTAATGTATTAAATGTGAAAAACGCAGTATGTACAGGGTGGAACGATAAAATTGTCGTCCTAAAGAAAACAACACAACAGCTTTATTTTAAAACTTTTATTGAAAAAATCAATTCAGGTAATTTGATTATGTAGTAGAGCTGACATCTATTTAATGTAGCCACATTCAATCTCAATCACCACCTCGATATGGATCCGGAACTAGGAGCATGCCTTTTCCACAAGCGCAAGCGGGAGCTCGGTGAATACTCGGCGGATGGCGACGATCAGGCTGGCTTTGGTGTTGTGGGAGGTCATGTTGGTGATGTTCTCGACGTATGACCAAACGAAGTAGTCCAGTTTTTCAATTGGACTGATTCAAGTTGTCTTTCAGATTTTGTTTAAAAATACAACGTTATTCAAATACAAATATTCATGATGAAAAATATATATAAAATTGGTTCTAATATTTTTACTGAAAATGAAAAATTAAAGCTACCTTTAAAATTTACATTTAGAAGCTGCATTTTGATTGGTTTGCTTCAGTGGTATATCAACCATTATTAGTTATATATATATATATATATATATATATATATATATGAATATATGATTTGTAAACTTGTTTGAAGATACACACAGTTGAATAATCAAACAGTTCTAGTTCAAACGATTCAATTTACCATAAATCAACAAAGTTGAATTGTTCCAAGTAGTAATTTACGAAGCTCCTTGCTTCGACCAAATAAATGAGGTACCCACTGAGACTTGAACTCACTCGTGTTGGTTTACTAGTCTAGATTGCAAACCATTCCACCACCAGAGGTGCCCTAAATGATTCCAAGATTTGCTATGTATAACTAACGATTCAATTAAACGTTAGTCATTTATCTACTTGCAGTTAAAAGATCAAGCAGTTCTGTTTCTAACAATTCAATTTATATTAGCCATTTGTTTTCACTAGGTCAAATGTCAAAGTTCCATTCGACCCGTAGATAGGACACTATCAGGTGCTACCACTCCGGGTCAGAGTGGACTTGAGAGCAATGGCAATGAAGGGGTACTCCGCATTCCCCAAAGCTCCTGCATTACTGAAGCCTCACCATCAAATTCTTTAGTGTCATATCTCGGACCCTCGTTGGAGTGGTGTAACCCTTTGCAGAGATACAGTCGGTGTATTCTACAACTCCAGGTGACTGGGCCATCTGGGCACTCAATGGTGAAGGGTTTTACCTCTCTGCAGAGATGCAGTCAGTGCATTGTGCAGTCCCAACCGACTGGGTACAAGTGTTAGGTATTCCTGTATATTACTCGCCTAATGGAATCAGAACAGGCGACCCCCGTGGTTTCAATAAAGGACGTTGTTCAAAGTTCCGTGAAGGTTCCCGAGTTCGACAAACACCAGAAGAAGGCCGGAGGACATATCGGCCGAAACGTTGTGGAAATAACAATAAAGATGAAGACAATAGTCCGAAAAACCTTAATAATAAAAATCAACAAGCTTCGTCTCAGAAATTTAGACAACTAATTCTTACACTATTAATTTTTTTTTAACGTGCATCTAAAACAAACACCATCCAACCTTTGAAACTCCCTACTTCTCTGTAAACTACATTCTTGGTGACTGAAAAGATAAACTGGATTGCTTTTTAAATATCAGCACAAAATAAGTTCATATGGATCAATTATATCAAAGTAAAAATTGCTGATGTGTAACAGTATAGCAAGTGAAGATAATCTGGAGTGAGGGTGAAATGAAGAGGTTAATGCAGTTACAGGCACAAAAAGAGTACAAAATAAGGTATGACTGGGTGGGAAATTTGATCCGCTGAGAATTGGGTGAGAAATTAAAATTTAACCATTCAAACAAATGATACGTGTACAAAAGAGAATCCATTCAAAAATTAGACTTCCAAAATTCTCTGAAATCTGTGATATAAACAGATCATCCAATATCGAAGAGAAGACAAGACTAAGTGATAATCAACAATAAAAAAAGGACCGGTTAACTGTTGGATTTTACTGATCCAGCGCACCACTGAATCAAAATTAAGGAAACCGAAAATGAGGACAAATATTTTGACTTGTCAGAGAGCCGAAAGAGCTGTGGAACATGAAGGTGACCGTCATACCAATAATAGATGTTGGACTAGGAACAGTTCTCAAGGACTTGCAAAAGAACCTGGAAGAATTGGAAAACGAGAAAAAAACGAAACCATCCAGATAACGGCGTTGTTGAGTGTGGCTAGAATATTGGGAAGAATCCTGGAGAGCTGAGGAGCCCTCTTATTTCACAGAATCCAGTGAAAGACATTAATGAGAAAAACTCGCAAGGAATAATAATAATAATGATAATGATAATAATAATAATAATAATAATTAGCAGAGCGGGAGTATAAAGCGAGACACGATTGGGTCGGTAAGGTGATTCACTGGAAAATGTGTAAGAAATTTAAATTCGACCATACTAACATATGGTATATGCACAACCCAGCACCTGTCCTAGAAAATGCCACGCATAAACTCCTATGGGACTTTAACATACAAACGGATCACCTAATCCCGACCAGACGACCAGACTTAATAATAACCACCAAAAAAAAAAAAAAAAAAAGAGAACTTGCAAAATAGTCGACTTTGCTGTCCCGGCAGACCAGAGAATAAAACTAAAAGGATGTGAAAAGAAGGATGAATACCTCCACCTTGCTTGGGAATTGAAAAATCTGTGGAACATGAAGGTGACAATTATACCAATTGTAATTGGTGCGTTTGGAACAGTAACTAAGGGATTACTAAAGGGACTAGAGGACTTGGAGGTTGGCGGACGATTGGAGACCATCCGAACGACAGCATTATTGAGGACAGCCAGAATACTGAGAAGAGTCCTGGAGACTTGAGGAGACTTGTTGTCTCTCAGACTCCAGTGAAAAACCATCGGCTAACGCTGATGTGAAAAGCTCTAATGAGTGAATAATAATAATAATAATAATAATAATAATAATAATAATAATAATAATGATAATAATAATAATAATAATTAGCTGAGACTTGTGTAAATTACACAGATTTTGCAAAATGTTTTTGACACTATTAATTTATTCTAATGTGCATCTAAAACAAACACCATCTAACCATTGAAGCTCAGTACTTCTCGGCAAGCTATATTCTTGGTAACTTTTTATCCTCGTCTTATGCCTTGTTTATTTGTCTCAACCATCTTCACTCTCAGATCTGAAAGTCTCCTAACTTTTGAGAAAGCAACATACATTAAAAGATTACAGAAAAATTAATTTACATACTGAAAAAATAGATTTTTAAACCTTAGAAAATCAAAATTACTTAATCACATAAAGAAATAGAAGTTTCTTAAAAATTTATTTCTTTGTAATTTTTTTCTTCTTTGCAATTCAATAAAATGTATCAATTAAAAGATCAAGTACATTTTTTCTCCAAATATGATACTATGGCATTTTTTAGAACTTTTTATTTAAGAATTAACGGCTATTTTCAAAAAATTGGAAATCTGAGAATTTCTAAAAATGTCATGATATAATTACTTAGACTCTTATCTTTACAGAAAACAATTAAAATAGTTTGTCTACGATATATTTTGTTCGGATTTCCTAAAATGCAATAGGGTGAGGATCGACCAAGTGAAAAAAAAAAAAAAAAGGATTTCTCCAGAGGTATTTAAGGAAAAAAACTATTTTAAACATATTTTCATCTTAAGGTGAATAAGTATCGAAATTTTCATTGAAATTTAACTGTTTTCATTTTTTCATGAAAATTCAAACCTTCAGTTTTTCATGAAAATTTAACAGTTTTCATTTTTTCATGGAAATTTAACTCTTTTCATTTTTTTTTCATGGAAATTTCACTCTTCATTTTTTCATGGAATTTTGAAAAAAATGTGCGCGTAAGTTTTATGTGGCCACGTTAAATTTCCGTTGATTTAATGGTGCGAAGAAATAAACACTGTTTTTGCTCTTAATTTTCATTGTTTCTGTAGACTGAAAAATATTTTTTATAAATCAAGAATTTTTAAAAATGTTTCTTCTTTTAAATGGTCCAAAATCTTTAACGGCGATAATATCCTTTATTCACGTTTCATTGTGTTAAAAATTGGTGGGGAAAATTTTACACTTCAAATTGGATATACCTATCATTCAAAGTTTACGATCAAATTATTTTGTAATACGTTGCAAAATTTTAAAATTATCATAAGGATTTTTTCTTTAAGTCGAAAAACAGATGAAATTAAGTATTTTGTTGTCTTTTAATCGGCGGTTGGTATTCACGATAAATTAACATTTTCCATTACTCTGTTTAAATATTTCTAACCAAATTAACCAAATTAATAGTAGATAAATAAATAAATAAATGAGGTACTTTTTAAAATTATATTTTTGGCTGTTACGTTTCGAGCTTAACAGCCGAAAGTGAAACACAAAATCTAACACGCTTACTATTCAGGTCACTTTTTTCTTATTTATATTTTTCGATCATGAGAAAACTGGTTATTGTTTAATTTTCGTATCTACTTTCAATTCAATAATTCTCTAAATAGAGAAAAATTCTAATAATTTTTGTTGTTCAGATTACTCACGCATAAAAAATACTGAAAAAAACTTTACATTCTTTGTTTCTTCACTTAAATCATTTTTCATAAGCCTCTACATATAGTTACAGGTTTGCATTTAAAATTACTTAAAGAAAAAGTACTTACTTTGGCCATGATGCCTAATAAAGATTTACACAAGACGCTAAATTTGATTCGTTCTTGCTAACCTAGTTTCGACCAGTGGAATTATTCTCTAAGCACTCGTGCAAAATAACAAGGGCTTATTCTATTAATATATATAGTGTAAAATAAGGATTTTACATTGAGCAACTTGGTTCATATGGCATAAAAATAAAACTTTGTTGGCATTAAATTACCAACCGAGGTTGATATGCCATAAAAAAACGAAAAAAAACAAAAAAACAAAAAAAAAAAACAAACAAGTAAACAAATGGATTCTGGTTTGTGCATATAGCATTTAGAAGTATGGTCGAATTTAATATTTTGCATTATTCGAGGTGAATTACGTTTCCCACCCAGTCGTGCTTAATCTTTAACTAGTTTGCTGCATTTGATTATGAGATTAACCGTTTCATCTCATAACCAGCGCTTACAATTCTGTTTTTGAAAGAAATTAAAATGGGTGATGGAAAGTGAATATTTCATATCTATGGGGAATGTAAATGATTATCTTCATCCAATTGCCCAGTCGGCCAGGGCTTTAGAATACACCAACTGAATCTCTACGAAGGAGAAAGACCCTCCCAACGAGTGTCCCGGATATGACACTAGACAATCTGATGGTGAGGTTCCAGTAATGCAGGAGCTTTGGAGAATGCGGAGTACCCCTTCATTGCCATTGATCCTAGGTCCACTCTGGCCGGGAGTGGTAGCACCTGATAGTTTCCTATGGGTCAAATAGAGATAAATTGCGTACTTCTGCTAAACTTAATTGTTTGAAATAAAACTGTTTGACATTTCACTATGTGTAAACAAAAACTACTTATACTAAACTGAATTGTTTTAATTAGAAATGTTGAACTGAAAAGATTGAAAAAGAATTGTTTTGACAATTAAACTGCGTACTTATGCTAAACTGAATTGTTTGAAATAAAACTGTTTATTTGCATAAAATGGATTTGGTATTAAAAAAGCTACAATGGCCGTAAAACCTAAACAAACTAACAAAGAAAACTTCATCCAAAGAAAATGATGTTGTAGACATTGTGGGATTGGAAAGGTGGTTCCTTTCCTATGGCAATTACGAGAAATTCACAAGAGTTTAAAGAAACCTTGTACTATATATATATATATATATATATATACACATTCCTTTTTTTGTTTTTTTTGTGGGGGGTGAGGGCTTAATTTCTGCACAGTGTTCAATATTAATGGTAATTTATTTATTTAAACTGCAATGATTATATATATTCATATATATATATATATATATATATATATAAAGAGTAAATAAAGGATTGTAATCCGACAATATGTAGAAAAACTGATAACAACGATCCAAGAGGAAGGAATGATTTATTAACGGGTCAACACTATAGCGTTTCGGTTCAACTGAACCATCATCAGGACCATGAGGGGTGATATTAATAATTTTAAGTTAACGATGGATGATTAGAAATTTGCCAGTTAAACGGCTAACTTTTTCTTACTCTACATATTTTCCCGTAGGTTTTTGTATTTCACATTTCTAATCATCCATCGTTAACTTAAAATTATTAATATCACCCCTCATGGTCCTGATGATGGTTCAGTAGAATCGAAACGCTATAGTGTTGACCCGTTAATAAATCATTCCTTCCACTTGGATCGTTGTTATCAGTTTTTCTACTGGCCCAGCGGTTAGAGTGTTCGCCAATGGCCCGGGAGACCTGGGTTCAATCCCAGGTCGAGTCATACCAAAGACTTTAAAAATGGTACTTGATACCACCTTGCTTAACACTCAGCATTATAAGGTACGGTTCAAGGGTAAAGTGGAGCAATCCTGGGAATGGAGTAGCGCCCTCCCCTACACCTTGGTGTAGTAGCTATCGAAAAGGGAGCCTTCGGGTCACCCTCGACTATGGTCGCTAACTTTACTTTACTTTATATATATGTATATATATATATATATATCTGTGCGTGTAAAGTGAACTTGAATAGGATGTTATTGTTTGATTAGATTTTATGACATATAAACCATTGTATGTTATTGAACACCAAAGCCTGTTTATACATAATTATCAAATATGTATGAGTTGTAAGGATATTTTGTTGATAACATTTTAAACAAGTTCAAATTCTTTTTTTTTTTTTTTGCACACAGTTGAATGATTTCAATTGTTTCTCTCTAACAAGAATAATTCTCTTTAGTATCATTAATTATTTGTTTGCACACAGTTAAATGTTTTTCAATATTGCTATGTTGCAGTAACAGATTAACGTCAGTCATTTGTTTGCACTCATTTAAATGGATATACATATATGATTTGTAAGTGAAAAGATGGTGGATAATTTCATTTTTTAAACGAGTTAGAACCAGGCGAGCCTTACTCCCATTGAGACCTGATATGATTGATGCTAATGGTATTACTAAAAGCAGCTATTAAAAGAGATCCAATTTCTCTCTTGAGGTTACTCTTGTGTGCACTCTTATCTGTTATTGCTGTTTATATAATCCTCGCCAGTTTTTCACACCAGCGTTAACTGATGAGCGTTCATTGGCGTCTGATCGAGAGCAAGTCTCCTCAGGTCTCCAGGACCTTTCACAGTATTCTGGCCGTTCTCAGCCATGCTGTTGTCTGGATGGTCTCAATTCATTCTCTGATTTTTAATTCTTCCAGTCTCCTTTCTATCCGTTTGGGGAACGTTCTAAGAACACTTATTAATATTGGCGCAGGTGTAACTCTCATGTCCCACAGCTACTTTTAATTTTTTGACAAGATCCAAGTATTTTAGTATCTTTTCGCTTTCTGTTATTTCCTTTCTGTGGTCCGCAGAAACGGAAAAATCCTATAGACGTCAAGTTCTCTTTGTTTGTTAATCAGCATTAGGTATGGTCATCTGGTCGGGATGAAGTGATCCGTTTGTATCTCAGAATCCCAGAGAAATATACGCGTCTTATTTTCAAGGAAAGATTCTGGTTTGTGCATATACCATTTGGCAGTATGATCAAAATTCGAACATTTGCATAATTTCTAGTGAGACACCTTTCCTATCCACTCGTGTCTAGTCTTGTGCTGGTTTCTCACTGAATTCTGTGAGACAGCAAGTCTCTTCAGGTCCTCAGGACTCTTATACGTTTTTTGAGATGATCTTTAGATCACTGTTTCTTTACCAGGCTTTTGAGGACAATTTCGATGGCACCATTTACAATTGGTATTACTCTTACCTTCATTCTGTCTCCTCGTGGTATAATGGTAAAACAATGGATTGCGGAATCCTCGAAAGCGAGTTCTGACTTCAGTCGCACTATCACGTTCGCTTTTGGATAAATACCCTTAATCTCCCAGTCATGGGTTAAATAGTAGCTCTACTGTTCTTCTAGAAGGATGGCTTTGCCATTAAATAACCTCCATAGGTTGATATGCCATTAAACAAAGAAACCAAATCTTATCTTCATGTCACATAGCTTTTGTTATTATAATTTTTCTCATTTGAGAGTTTTTCACATTCCCGTTATTTGATGGTTTATCAACAGAGTTTGAGTGATCTCAAGTCTCTAGGACTCTTCTTAGTATTCTGACTAATCTTAATGTTGTCGTTTGGTTGGTTGTTTGGTTGGTTGTTTGGTTGTTTGGGTTTTATAGCATATCAACATTTGTAGGTTATTTAATGCCAAATCCATTTTTGTGCAAATAGTCAGTTCTATTTCAAACAATTCAGTTTAGCATTAGTACACAGTTTAATTTTCAAAAAAACATTTCTATTTCAATCTATTCAGCTTCGTCAAACAGTTCTAATTAAGCTAATTCAGTTTAGTATAAGTACAGATTTTGTTTCTACACAGTTAAATGTCAAAGCAGTTCTATATTAAACAAATCACTTTAATCGTTGTTGTTGGTTGGGTTTTATGGCATATCAACCTTTTTAGGTCATTTAACGCAAAATACATTTTTATGCAAATAATCAGTTCTATTTCAAACAATTCAGTTTAGCATGAGTACTCTGTTTAATTCTCAAAAACATTTCAATTTCAAGCTATTCAGTTTAGTCAAACATTACTAATTCAGCCAATTCAGTTTAGTATATGTATAGATTCGTTTTCACACAGTTAAATGTCAAAACAGTTCTATGTTAAACAATTCAGTTTTGTGTAAGTACAGTTTCGATGTCAAAAACTGTTCCATTTCAAACAATTCAGTTTAGCATAAGCACACAGTTTAAATGTAAGTACGGTTTAATTGTCAAAACTTTTCTATTTCAAGTTATTCAGTTTTGTCAAACAATTCAGTTTTGGATAAATATGTCGTTAGTTCTATTTAACCCATAGATAGGAGCCTATCTACCCCGGGCCTCAGGAGGTGCCCGTGGTGTAATGGTTATCGTCACAGGATATGGACACGGCGATCCGAGTTCAATTCCTGGACAAGACTGATTGCATTTCACATAGCTCTAATACCCTTGGGAAAGGTATGAAACCAATTATTCTTCCTCCAGCTATGGGTAAAATAGTAGGGCAGACTAGGTTCTTCAGCTTTGGTGAGGCAATTAGTCTAGGAGAAGGAAAACTCTGAATTCAAACCTGCTAAACTCCGCTTAAAAATTGACCTTGTGTCATATACTGCCCGAGCGGAGGGGTTGGGTAAATAGGACCACCCAAGGCCTCAGTGGACCTGGGAGCAATGGCAATGAAGGGGTACCCCGCATTCCCCAAAGCCCTAGCATCACTACAACTTCACCATGAGAATGTTTAGTGTCATATTCTGGACCCTCGTTTCGGCGTCTTTTCCCTCTGCAGAGAAGCAGTCGGTGTATTCTACAGCCTCAGCCGAGTGGGAAAGCTGTCGTTTGGATGGTCACCACTCGTCCACTTATTTCCAAGTCCCTCAATCCCTTTAATGAGTGTACTGAGATCACCAATTACAAATAGCATCACCGTCACCTTTATTTTCCTCAGTTTTGTAAGTTCTCTAGCAAGTTCTAGGTACTTTCTTTTCGCCTTATTTTAGTTTCACCCTGTGGTCAGTTATTCTTATTATTATTTTTATTTAACCATTAGAGTTTTTCAAATCAGTGTTAACTGATGGTCTTTCACTGGAGTTTGAGCGACAGCAAGTCTCCTCAAGTCTCCAGGACTCTTCTCAGTATTCTGGCCGTTCTCAATAATGTAGCAGTTAGGATGGTTTCCACTCGTCCGCCAACTTCCAAGTCCTCCAGTACCTTTAGTAATACTTTAGTTACTGTTCCAAACGCACCAATTACAATTGGTATAATTGTCATCTGCATGTTCCATAGGTTTTTCAATTCCCTAGCAAGGTCGAGGTACTGATCCTTCTTTTCACATTCTTTCAGTTTTATCCTGTGGTCAACCGGGACAGCAAAGTCGACAATTTTGCAAGTTCTTTTTTTTTTTTATTATTACTGGGTCTGGTCTTCTGGCTGAGATCAGGCGATCCGTTTGCATGTCAACGTCCCATAGGAGTTTATGTGTGTTATTTTCTAGGAGAAGTGCTGGGTTGTGCATATAACATTTGTTTATATGGTCAAATTTAAATTTCTTGCACATCTCCCAGTGGATCACCTTGCCCAACTAGTCGTGTCTAGTCTTGTACTATTTGTGCTAATTTGCTGTATTTGCATATTATGTAATTGATCGTTTCGTCTCTGTCACCGCATAGTCTCCATTTGCTATTTTGTTACGTCTTATCTATCCTCGCTTTTATATGATTGGTTCTTATGGCGTTGTTTTGTTAGGAGAGATTCTGTTTCTCTCTTAAAGTTTCCTTTTCTTAGCCAGGTTCAGGTTTTGTCGTGTGAGATGTTGTTTATTAGTCGTTCAAAACGCCCATAGTATTGTTTTTCTTCCCATTTTTTAAATTGTCATTCTGTTGTCTATCCTGTCGTCAGTATTGTTTCTGATGGCTGTAAACAGTCCTCTTTCGTGTTTTTCTATATAGTTTTCAAGTCATTGTATCGAAACGTCAGTACTGTCTTCGATGCTGGCAAGTCCTCTTCCTCCTTCTTTTCTAGATACATATAGTCTGTCAACGTCATCTCTGGGATGTAATGCCTTGTGCATGGTCATAATTCTTCTTGTTCTTAGGTCCATTTGTTTAAGTTCATCTCTGGTCCACTTCAAAAAGGGTCCAGAATATTTAATGAGGAGTACAGCCCAGGTATTTATTACTTTGATAAGGTTTCGGCTAGAGATTTTTGTCTCTAGTAGTTTTCTAGTTCTCCTGAGATATTCTTTTTGAATTTTGCTTTTCATTTCACCTTGTTTGATGGTGTCAGCCTCCTAGACGCCCAAATATTTGTTGGTTTCGTTTTCTGCGAGCGTTCTAATCTTGTCTTGATTTGGTAGTTCCATTCTTTCTGTTAGATATCGTTTGCTGCTCATTTTTATTATTATAATTACTATTATTAAAGCGTGTGTCACAATTTTTTAAACAAAATTTTTGGTTACAAATAAAGGACAACAAATGATAGCGTAATAAAAATTACATTTATTGAGATTTAGATGAATGTCACGTTAATATCTGTACTAATCGGTCTCAAACACGAGCGAAAAATGTCAAGTGGAGCCCAAGAGTACACGTTTTAAATATTATTTGTTTTGTTGAATGCACTGTTAAATGCGACCGGCAAAGTTGTTGATAACTGCTCAATCGCCCTAGTTAGGATTTCACAATATTTAATTAAAAATATCAAATGGTTAACTATTTCCCCAAAATAATCTGAAAAAAAAAATAGAATAAAGTCTGTCGGTAAGATCTGAGTGGCTACTGCTTTGTGTCAACGATTGTGAAACACCTTGTATATTTATAAGTATGTAGTTACTCATACACTGATGTACACTCGGAGGGTGCTTGTGTGCGTGCGTATATTGGTCAATGTAGACTTGATATTTAAAAGATTGACTTTTACAGGAATTTAATTTTTCGGAGTGGTTGTTGATCTTCGCCAAAACCTAGCAACGGACAAATAGGAATTTGTACATGTTGTTTTGTGTTGTTTTTCGGTTTAGAAGGTGTGACAGGTTCCTGGGTCACAAGGCATTTTGACAAGGGAACAGGAGAGTCGGAAACAGACGGAAGCTACTAGGGTAGTCGGGGATGACATTACACTGTATCGGCCAACACCTAGCAGGGTATCAGTCCTTCACAACTAACCTTAACCCTTGACACTAAGGCGCCTCTTCAAAATGACACAAGCAGAAATGGCATTGTGTATTTTGTGTCGACAGGTGTATGGCTTGTACCGGTGAAAAGGTAATAGATAGATAGGTTTGGGGTTTGCCAGAAAGGACGAGGAAGGAGAGACAATTGGGTGAAGTACATTAGGCATGTTATTATATATATATATATATATATATACACTTTACAGAAATGTATTTCTCTTTATATACATACATTTGTATATATATATATATATATATATATATATATATATTTGTGTGCATGAGTGTATCGCACAGGAACCGGCTCATTGACCTAGTGGATAGATTGTTTCAATACCAGGTAGCGTCATACCAAAGACTCAGCAATATAATGTACATATCAAGGGTAAAGGAGGTGCCCGTGGTGTAATGGTTATCGTCGCAGGATGTGGACTCGGCAATACGAGTTCAAATCCTGGACGAGACTGATTGCATTTCACATAGCACTAATACCCTTGGGAAAGGTATGAATCCAATTATTCTCCCTCCAGCTATGGGTAAATAGTAGGACAGACTAGGTTCTTCAGCCTTGGTGAGGCGACTAGTCTAGGAGAAGGAAAACTCTGAATTCAAACCTGTTAAACTCCACTTAAAAATTGACCTTGTGTCATATCCTGCCCGAGCGGAGGGGTTGGTAAATAGGATATCAAGGGTAAAGTGGAGCAATCCAGGGAAAGGAATAGCGCCCTCCCATACATCTCGGTGTTGTAGCTATTGAAAAGATATATGTATATATATATATATATATATATATATACAACTAGAAGAAAACACAAACCTGGTTAAATTTCGTCTCATCAGATGACTCCACACGTTTAATTTGAAGTTGAAAAACAGCAAATATGGATTACAGTCTATATATGTGTATGAAAAATGAAGAAAGAAAAAAACTATATAAATTTAAATTCTCATGCGAAAGTACAGAGGGTTAAAACAATAACGTATTAGAAAAATTAAGAAACTAAGAAAAGGGTGTTCCTGTAAATTAACCCATCCTAATTTGAACATATGCTAGATTTTTCGTAGCAGGTGGAATTTTAGGAATAACGTAAGCAAGAAAATGAAACGATTATCTTCATATATTTTCTGTTTACTTCTTTTACATATGTTAAATCCCTCACTTAATAGGATATGAAATTACAAAAATATCAGGTAAAAATTATTTTCTGTCATCTTCAGGGTGGGAATTATGAATTCAAAAAAAGGGTTTGGACGATAGAGGAAAATATTCGAAAAAAATCGAAAAGGATGACGACCTGAAACGTAATATTTTAAAAAGATTAAGGAGAAACATTGTGTCTATAAAATGTATATTCATACACATACCATTCAAGGTTGCAGATTGTATCTAGAGCAGGCTGAAAATAAATTTCTAAACCAAAGTGAGCTGTTATTGTAAAAAATTTCTCGTGTGTCATTTACCCCTTGACTTATGCCATATTTTTTCTCGTTTATTTGAACTACCCAGATGCTATATCTCACATGTTTGTATCACGTGTATCTCATCTTACCACAACAGTTTAAACCCCACAATTATTTCAACTGATATGCTATTTTTCTCATTTTTCCGCCTGAAGATTGTGCACATCATATAAAACTTGATTTAATAATTCTTAGGTTTTATATCTGCTTTGTATCAAGCACTTAAAAGAAAAAAAATTCTCATTTGCATTTATATTTTTCGAATATATATAATGACATCTGAAGGTATTGGAGTAAGTAAAGTAAAGTTGGCGACCATAGTCGAGGGTGACCCGAAGGCTCCCTTTTTGGATAGCTACTACACCAAGGTGTAGGGAGGGCGCTACTCCATTCCCTGGATTGCTCCATTTTACCCTTTTTCCTTACCTTAAATGCTGAGTGTCAAGCAAGGTAACATCAAGTACGATATTTTGAGTCTTTGGTATGACCCGACCTTGGATTGGACCCAGGTCTCCAGGGCCATTGGCGAGCACTCTAACCATTATACCAATATCAGGTTTAGTCGTGTAAAAAAAAAACAATTTAACAACAATAAAGAAAAACAAACAAACAATCCAATGGCCGATGAAGGGTCAGAAAGTGCTCGGGACAATTTCGGTAAATTCATCCACCAACTTCAACTTAAAACCCAAACACTTGTCAGGAAACTTGAAAGGATCTTAATAGAATTATAAAGACAAAATGTGTTTTTATTATTAAATCTAACATGCTTAAATGAAGGTCTACTGCCTAACCACACACACACATATATATAGAGTCATCCACAGACAAACTGTTTTGTTGTATCACAACACGTCATTGTGGCTAGACACGTAGGACGCTTGAAGCTGGGATCGAAACCCGCCCAAATTTACTTTAGACTTAGTATCATACGGCTCAGCTAACAAGCGTACCACGTCAGCTCGGAAAGTATAAGGCATTTAGTAGCAGCTTTTATTTGTTTACATTTTATACCTTACCGGATACCAGAGAGCTCAATACGTTCGAAGAGCTTTGCATTATGCGAGTGACAGCCGTAAGTTCCTTCGACATAGTGCTCAACCCCAGTGGGGGAGCGTATCTACCTATATCTATCTCTCTCTCTCTCTCTCTATATATATATATATATATATATATATATATAAAAGATCGATATAATGATAAATAGATACTATACGACAAAGAAGGTGATATCATAGGGATTGGTACCTTTCAGGGCTGAGGGACAAGACTGATATGACCCAACAATCTCATCTGAATTCTCTTATTCGGAATTTTTCATATACCTCGGGGTATTCTGCTGAATGAGATATGCATTATACGGCTGACTGTCTGTGGAATTATAAAACAGTAACGCCTTGATGATGCATTATATTCCCTATGAGTGACTTGAAGCATCCAATCGCTTGATCTTTATTTGCAATTACATAAACGGTGAAAGGTTGATCTTATTAAAATAAAAAATTAAAAAAACTCAAAAAATGGTTCAGAAATAATCATTCATCATCATTATCATCATGTCACGCTGACAGCACGGCTCTGTCTGATCCTTTCTGTCGTCCATCGCTCCCGGGAGGTCTTCCAGACTACATCCTGTATCAGCACAGAGCTGTTGTATATAGGTTCTTGCTGGTCGTCCTGTCTTTGCTAGTCCATGTGAAGGGGTCCACAGGAGTACATCACTTATGAGTTCGTCCTTACTTCTCCAGCAGTGTCCTGCATGTCTGGTTCGTCTAAGATTGATAGTTTTCCTGATGGGTGGTAGGTGGCTGTACAGCTGCTGCTTTGTCGGGTGTTACCTCCAGGGCTTGTTTAATATTGCACGCAGAATTCTTGTGTAATTGCCCTCAAGCTTTTTCTCCATATTTTTAGTTAGCTTCACTTTAGTGCATCCATAGAGCAGTATCGACATGACTGTTTCTTGGAAGAATCTGCGTTTTATTTTGTCGGTCAGGTCTGACTTCCATTTGACCAATAGCCTATCGATAGTTGTCCAAGCCTTTGCTAGTCGCTGTTGATGTCTTTCTCGTTTGATGAGATACTGCTTCCTAGGTAGGTGAACTTCTCCACTAGTTTCAGAAAACAACCATTTAGTGTGGAGATGTCCCCTCTTTAATTAAATCACATGTATTCAGTCTTGTCTGCGTTGATATAGAGGCCTATGCCAGCAGCTGCTCATTAAATACTACGTAGCAGGGCTTCGGCTTAGGCGGTTGTATTTGCCAGAAGTGTTATGTCATGGACATAGTCCGCACCCTTAATTGTTTGTGCGCGGTATCTTCTGCTTCTTTCCTCTGCCAGCTTGAAACTGTCATCTTTCATTATATCAATAGATGTTCTAAGCATGTAGTCTAGGCCCTATGATTAACAGGTAACACCTGCTACAATGTTGAAGTAGTCTGTCTCCAACCGGTGAGCAGACTTTTACTTTCGTGTTTTTATCACATCATCATAGCTGCGACGGTTTCTTTTGGTAGGCCATTGGCGAAAAGTATTTGCTCCATCTTTCCTCTGTGTATGGAGTCGTAAATTGAAATTATTTACAATCAGCGCAAGTGAGATTTGAACGCGGAATATATCTAGTTATATTCATTATAACTAAGTTTCTGTTACCTACACTAAAACCCGACTAATTTAGGATTGTCATGAATATTTGGACAAACCTGATATGCGGGACATAGCTCGAGAAGTAAGGGCAAAATCATAAGTGATTTACGCTGGTGGACCCCCTCACATCGAGGAGCAAAGGTTTGACGACCAGCTAGAACTTATCAACAGCAGCTCTGTGCCGATTCGGGTTATAACCTGGAAGACCTGCCAGGAGCGATGGACGATAGAGACGGATGGCGAGAGAGGATCAGGGATATCCGTGCTAGTGGCACGACATGATGATTATGATGATGATGATGATGATCAACTAAAACTCTTTTACAATATTAAGAAGCCAATGATCGTGTTTCGCCGGTCAGTTAAGTGGTCAATGCTGATTGTCAAGTATCAGAGTATGACCATTTGGCATTGAATGAAGAAGATTATTATAATAGTAGAAAACACACGTGGAAATCAATTGCTTATGATCTAGAATTTGCAAAACTGGTCTCTCTCTCTCTGTCTCTGTCTCTGTCTATATATACATATATACCAACCCCTCTGTACGAGCAGGGGGATGTCCTCGTGTTGTAATGGTTAAAGCGATGGACTGCGGAATTGTAGTACGCGAGTTCGTACTCCAGTCATGCTATTACGTTCATTTTCGGGCAAATACCCTTGGGAAAGGTATGAACCCCCTTATCCTCCCAGCTATGGGTTAAATAGTACCACTACTTTTCTTATAGGAGAATGGCTTTGGCATTAAACAACCTACAAAGGTTGATATGTCATTAAAAAAAACTCAAAGAAACAAAGATCTGTACGAGCAGGATGTAATTCACGATTAATTAACAGATTTGTGAATTCAAATCTATTAAATTGATCGTGAGTTTTTCTACTCCTAGGTTAAAGAGCCCAGTCTACACCATTATTTACATAGTTGGTGAGAGAAAAGTTAAATTCATACCTTTGGCAAGGGTATTTGTATTATACGAAATGCAAACAGACTCGTCTAGGATTTGAAAACTGATCGCACAGTCCATTTTCTACAACGGTGACCACTACATGACAAGCACCTTCTCGGGTATATATATGAAGCGTGATCAGACTAATATTTCACTATTTGTCGGTAGTAGACACCCTACACCAATCTTACTGTCTTTGTTGGTCGTCCAGACAATCTTCGGTAATCTTCGATTATTTTCGATTACGTTCGGCCGTCTTCGTCACCAGTTGCAAACAGGATAAAGTATCACACCAAGAGTAGAAGAATGCAAAGATTGTGATTGCCAGATTTTATCTTAATGAACTGTTGTATTTTAAACAAGGAGCCATTTCCACAGTAAGTATCAAGCCTCTGATATTAGCAGACTGGTTCATATACATAGGCAGCAAAATCTCATCAACTGAAAGCGATGCCAACATACGCATAGTGAGAGCGTGGACTGCCATTGACAGGTTATCGATCATATAGAAATCTGATTTCACTAATGAGATAAAACGTGATTTCTTTCAAGATATGGCTGTATCAGTACTATTGTACGGATGCACCACATGGACTTTAACGAAAAGCATGGATAAAAAAACTGCATGGAAACGACTTAAGAATACCACATTCTGTCTTCTAATCCTGGAAGCAGCAACCCACAAATCAGCTTCTGTATGGTCACGTACCTCTCATCTCACAAACTATCCTAGTAAGACGAACTCAACATATTGGGTACTGATGTTCTCTTATGGACTTTTTCATCAGTTCTGTTTAGACACTGGATGTAGTTAGGAAGACCTGCCTGGAGCGATGTACAATAGAAACAGATGGTGTTTGTGTGTTTGTGTGTGTGAGAGAGAGAGAGTCTGTGAACTTAGTGCTATCAGTTGAAATTTTCTAAGCGGTTTGCTCAAGTGTGGCACAAGGCCATATGATTGGGGCAAACAATAAGACTCTGTGCAATCAGTACAACTTGATGTGGATAACAATGATGAAAGTTCTATTAGTGTGCTTTCATCATTCGATTCTATCCTCAGAATTTTATTCGAGTAACACCCTTTCAGTAGATCAATGCCATACGGTCGAACATCACTTGGCCACTGTCAAAGAAAAACCCACAGACACGAATCAATGCTGACAGACAACAATAAATGAAAGCAGCCAAACTTGTTGCATCGGGAAGAGGTCAGATTTTTATTGGTGAAGATTTCCTCTCGCGGTATCAGAAGATGTTAACCTCGGTTTTGAATAGAGCTGTAAATAAGCTAATAATAAATAGGACGCAAAATATCTTTTATTTAATTGCTGAACTGAACAATCTGTATATATATGATATATCTTAAAACGAATAAGCTTAAATCATTTATATCAGTAGTATAATTATTTTTCAAGCCATGGAAAAGAAAACATAATGAAATATAGAAATAAGGTGGATACAGAATTAGTAGTTTGGTTTGATTTGGTTTTATCGCATATCAACCTTTGTAGATTACTTCATGCCGAATCCATTTTTATACATTAAAACAGTTCTATTTCAAACAATTCAGTTTAGTATAAGTACGTTTTTGTTGACACATAGTAAAATGTAAAACATTTCTACTTCAAACAATTCAGTTGAATATAAGTGCATATTTTAAATGTCAAAAACAATTCTATTTCTAACAATTCAGTTTAACATTTGTAGACAGTTTAATTCTATTTGACCCATAAATAGGACCATATCAGGTGCTACCACTCTCCGTCAGAGTGGACCTGGGAGAAATGGCAATAAAGGAGTACTCCGCATTCCCCAAAGCTATAGCATTACTGAAGACTTACTATCTGTTTAGTGTCATATCCTGGAAACTCATTGGGGAGTCTTACCGCTCTGCAGAGATGCAGTAGGTGTATTTTACAGCCTCAGCTAACTGGGCTAACTGATTATTATTAACTGAAAGTGTGGTTGTACTTTTTAATGGGCTTACATTATACTGCTTCAAGGCCAGATTTACAGAGTACTCAGTCTGGTGTCAGTACCCAAGTGAATCAGCTTCCTAACTATCCCTGCTTCACAGAGGTCGCTGCTCATTTCTCATATATCCATATGCTAACGCACGTGTTGGTTTCTGTATGGCAGATTGTCAGGCGGAGCTGTGTTGGTGTGTGGCATTTCTTGTTCACCACAGCGTTTTGTTTTGGCCTTTTTCTTTCGTTCTCACCAGATGCTCAGTTGAAATTGACAATTAAGTTCCTTTTCCGCGGTTAGATCCTGCGTCAAACGAAGCGAAACATCTAGCTACGAGAGGCACTGCACACTTCCTATCTGTCCATGACGAAGCCTCAAAAGATAATTAGCACACGGTAAGAGTAAATCTGACACTGCCACAGTCAACACGCACACACACAAACACACACACAAACACACACACACACACACACATATACATATATATATATAAAGTGATGGTGCTGAGAAGTTCTTGGCACAACCTGTTAAATGTAAAAACAATAAAATGTCAAAACATTTCTATTTCAAATAATTCAGTTTAGCATAAGTACGCAGTTTAAATGTCAAAACAGTCCAATTTCAAGCAATTCAGTTTAGCATGAATACACAGTTTAGTTCTATTTGACCCATAGAAGGGGCCCTATCCGAACCAGAGTGGATCTGGAAGCGATTGCAATGAATGGGCAGTCCGTATTCTGCAAAGTTCCAGCATTACTGGAACCTCAGCATCAGATTGTTTAGTGTCATCCAGAACACTCATTGGTGGGGTCTAACTCCTCTGCAGATGTGGAATCGGTGTATTCTATAGCCCTAGTCGATTGGGCAACACCGTTGTTGGGTTTCACGTATTTTTAATATGGATCTTTATCAAACACATTTATCTAAGCCAAAGATAGGACACTATTTTTAAATACCACTCCGTCTCAGAGTATACTTTTGAGTAATATTATAAAACAACTGAGTAGACAATACCCGAAAGGCCACTATAAGAAGCAGTTTAGTGTAATAACCAGGACATCTCCGTGCGTTTTTTACCCCCCTAGCGGAGGTATAATCAACTAATTGAAAACTCTACTAGCAGGTCCAAATGTCAGTTTAGTAAAAAGCCTTTTAGTCCCTTCGTGTACCACTTTTAAAATTCAACTTAGTATCGTTCTCGTTAGTGTAGATCATTCTTTTTGAGTTCTAATTGTGTTTAAGTCAATTGTAATGGTGGAAATTCTTATCGATTGACAAAATCAGAGAGAATGATTTCGAGCTGACGAAGAAAAGAGCAGAAGGTACCCCGCAAAAACAATTACCGACGCCGACTACGCCGATGACATAGCGATACTGGCAAATACACCCGACCAGGCCGAAACACTACTGCATAGTTTGGAACGAGCAGCCGCAGGCATAGGCCTCTATGTCAATGCACAAAAAACGGAATATATGTGCTATAATCAAGCGGGTGACATCTCCACTCTAGACGGAACCCCTCTTAAACTAGTTGACAAATTCACTTACCTAGGAAGCAGCGTCGCATCAACCGAAAAGGACATCGAAACGAGGCTAGCGAAAGCATGGACAGCTATCAATAGGCTATCGATTATATGGAAATCAGACCTAACCGATAAAATGAAACGCAGTTTCTTCCAGGCAGCGGTCACATCGATACTGCTATATGGGTGCACTACATGGACTCTAAAAAAAACGGCTGGAGAAGAAGCTAGACGGCAATTACACAAGAATGCTGCGAGCAATCTTGAACAAGTCCTGGCTGCAATACCCCACAAGATACCAACTGTACGGCCACCTGCCTCCTATCACGAAAACTATTCAAGTTAGACGAACCAGACATGCAGGACACTGCTGGAGAAGCAGGGACGAGCTCATAAGAGATGTACTCTTATGGACCCCCACACATGGCCGTGCAAAAGCAGGACGACCAGCACAAACATACATTCAGCAGCTATGTGAGGATTCGGGATGTTGTCCTGAAGACCTACCTAGGGCGATGAACGATAGGGAGGAGTGGCGAGAGAGGGTCAGGGATATCCGTGCTACCAGCACAACATGATGATGATGAAATCCATCAAATTACAGTACAGATAATGTTAAATGCATCAACTTTCTGATGTAGTTCTTAATCATGATCATCATGTCACACTACTAGCACGGATCTCTCTGATCATCTCTCTCCTCCCCATCTCTACCGTCCATCGCTCCCGAGAATTCTTCCAGGCTATATGTAGTATCAGAACAGAGCTGCTGTATACAGGTTCTAGCTGGTCGTCTTACCTTTGATTGCCCATATGAAGGGGTTCACATGTGTACATCGCTTATGAGCTCGCCCTTACTTCACTTGCAGTATTCCACACTTCTGCTTTGTCTCTGTTTTCCAGATGGGTGGTAGGTGGCAATATAGCTGCTGCTTTGTAGAGAGCTACCCCCAGGACTTATTCAATATTGCTAGCAACATTATTGTGTAAATGGCTGTCAAGCCTTTTCCCCATACGTTTAGTTAGCGTCAAAGTAGTGTATCCATATAGCAGTATGGACACGACCATTGCTTGGAAGAAACTACGTTTTATTTCATCGGTTAGCTCTGACTTCCATATGACCGATTGTCTATCGATAGCTGTTGTCTATCGATAGCTATTGTCTATCGATATCTGTTGTCTATAGATATCTATTGTCTATCGATAGCTGTCCGTGCCTTTGCCAGTCGCGTGTTGATGTCTTTCTTTGTTTGTGAGACACTTCTTACTAGATAGGTGAACTTGTCCACTAGTTTGAAAGGACCACCCTTTCGTGTGGAAATGTCACCTCTTTGATTAAAGCACATGCACTCTGTTTTGTCTGCGTTGACATGGAGGCCTTTGCAACCTGCTAATCGTTCCAGACTATGTAGCAGGGAATCAGCTTGGGTGGATGTATTTGCTAAAAGTGCTATGTCATCGGTGTAGTCTGCGTCCGTAATTGTTTGTGCTAGGTATCTTCTGCTTCTTTCTTTTTTCCAGCTTGAAACCGTTCTCTTTCATTAAATCTATTGAAGTTCAAAGCACGTAGTCTAGACAGATAATAAACCGTTAAAGGGCTAATGTGTCTCCTTGTGGCACACCTGTTACAAAGTTGAATTTCTGTTTTTAGATGCAAGTTTTAACTCAGCATATCAAACTTTAAGTGTTTTAAACGCAGGCGGAAATTACGTGATTAAACATTGCCTACATCGATCATTTTTATTTCAGTTGTGAAAAAGTAAGCACCGTAATTTAATATATAATCTCACGCCCCTAAAATCGAGTATTTAAGAGAGCATATTTGACTTATAATGTTGATGGAGTTTAAAAATTATATAAAATGGTATAAAAACACCTAAAAAATTTGCGCTGTTTATAACCAAGATGTCAGTATTGACTATAATGACTAAAAGTGGTTTTCAATGTTTTGTTCTTGTGATTCGTCATTGAGATTGCTGCGGAGAGGTAAGACCCCGCCAACGAGTGTCCTGATATGACACTTTCATTGTTTTTGAGTTCAGCATGTTGAATGTAAAAGGTTCCTGTGGAAATGGTGGCTGAATGGCCTGGCAATAATATTTTCGCGTATTGATAAGATTTTTGGATTGAAAAGTGGATCAACTTCGGCTTTTGTATATTTGGCCGGAAGCAAGATTTACGCACACAAGTTGTTTTTTGGGCCAATCAGAAGTTTGGCTATTTGTAATAAAATCCTGCCTATTTTAATCCTAAATTAGCTCAAAATCTGACTGTTTTTGTTTCTTGTTGAGGTACAGTGTTATTGTACAGCCTCTCTATGATAACGCAAGGCCACATTCAGTAATCATCATCATCATCATGTCATGCCGCCAGCACGGATATCCCTGACCCTCTCTCGCCACTTCTCCCTATCATTTATCGCCTCCGGCAGGTCTTCAGAGTTACATCCTGTGTCCTCACATAGCTGCTGTATGTAAGTTCGAGCCGGTCGTCCTGCTTTTGCTTGGCCATATGTGGGGCTCCATAGGAGTACATCACTTATGAGCTCGTCCTTGCTTCTCTAGCAGTGTCCTGCGTGTCTGGTTCGTCTAACTTGTATAGTTTTCGTGATGGGAGGCAAGTGGCCGTATAGTTGGTGTCTCGTGGGGTGTTTTCGCCAGGACATGTTCAATATTGCTCTTAACATTCTTGTGTAGTTGCCGTCTAGTTTCTTCTCCAGCCGTTTAGTTAGCGTCCATGTAGTGCATCCATATAGCAGTATCGATACAACCGCTGCCTGGAAGAAACTGCGTTTCATTTTATCGGTCAGGTCTGATTTCCGTATGATCGAGAGCCTATCGATAGCTGTCCATGCTTTCGTCAGTCGTAATCACACAAAAAAAAAAGCAAAAAAAAAAAAAACAAACTTAGATTTTGTTCTCAACAAAATGCTCTGAATTACGAACGATTTTCTCAAGAAGATCAGGTGAAAATATCTGGGGAACATTATTGAGCTCGAAACCAACCGAATTTTACATTAGAGGAATCAACGAACAACCTAATGAGTTGCAAGAAGTGATTAAAATAATGGCGAATATTGATTAAAACTAATTGATTGTTAAATGATTGTTAAATTATTCATGAATGAATTCTATTTTACTAAATCTTTGACAAAAATTAATGAAAAGAAAATAAATCCTTAAAGTAAATACACTTCAGGATTATCAAAAAGATTTAGATAATCTTCAAGATTCTTTTTTTTAAACAAAAATACCAATTCAACCAGTAAGTCTTTGTTAAGATTCTATAAGGTAGAAAGAGATTTTTTTTACACTAAGAAATTTATGAAGATTATTGTTAAAATAGCGATGGATGTTTGAAGAAATAGCGGAAGAAAATTTCATCAAACATCCATCTCTATTTTAACAATAATCTTCATGAATTTAAAGTCCTGAAGAAGGTTGTTATAACCGAAACATTCAGCGTGGACTTTCGTGAAAAATTCATCAAATTTTGGTTTATTTTGTTTTTCTACTTTTCTTTATCGTGTCGGATTTTATTTCCTGACTTACTTCCAGATATCTATCTATCTATCTCAGATCGTTAATTTCTATCTAACTAGCAAACAAGGTAGCCAGTTTAGACTGTTCCATTCTATCTATCTATCTATCTATCTATCTATCTATCTATCTATCTATTTGGATGATCATAACTCGTACAGTAAATTTGCCATTCAAAGATTAAAGAGCACAGTCTGCCCTATTATTTACCCAGATAGGTAGAGGCAAAATTCTTCGATTCATGCCTTTCCAAAGGGTAATTAGTTTAATGTTAAATGCAAGCAGCCGCGTCCAGGATTTGAACTTGGCTCGCCAAGTCCATTTTCTATAGCAATAAGCACTCTCTCTCTCTCTGTCTATATATATATATATATGTATCAGCATCATCAAGTCGTGCTGATAGCAATTATACCCTTGATTATCTATCTCTCTCAGTATATATATATATATATATATATATATTTATCATTGAGTCGTGCTGATAGCATGGATAGCCTTGATTCTCTCTCTCTCTCTCTCTCTCTCTCTCTCTCTCTCTCTCTCTCTCTCTCTTTATCCATCGCACTCAGTTGGTATTCCAGTCTCAAGAGAGTCCGCACAGAGCTGCAGTATATAAATTCTTGCTGGTCTGCCAACGCTAATATGTCTATGTGTAAGAGTCCATTAGAGAACTTCGCTTATTAGTTCGTCCACTCTTCACCAGCAATGACTAGTATGTCATAATCATCTTATTTGGACGGTTCATGAGATGGGAAGTAAGTGGCCATAAAACTTTGCTTTTTTTGGTTGCTGCTTCCAGGATTTGTCTAAAGCAGCACTCGGGATCACTGCATTGTCGCCATTAAGGTTTTTCTCAAAACACTTTATTAGAGTCCAGGTTATGCAGCCATATGATAGTGGTTACATGACCAAAGCCTTGAAGAATCCTCCATTTGTTTTATCAGAGAGATTGTATTTCGATATAGTCGATAACCCGTCGATATCGTTCTGTACCTTTCCCTTATATGTTCACTTCACTTACATGAAATATTGCTCTCTGATGTATATATACGAGTCTACCAATTTCAAAAGCTTTGTCATTGAGTGTGCAAAACGATTGTTTAAAACATAGATTTTGTTTTATTTTAGTTCTCATAGAGGCTAGAGTCTCTTGCTGTCTGTTTCAGGCTCTGGGGTAGAGATTCAACTTGAACAGGTTATTGGTTAGAAATGATAGATCATCTGCATCTTCGGCAATTGTAATAGTTTCTGATTTTTTGTCCATTTTAGTGTGAAACGATCTTCTTTAATTAAATTCATTGACGCCCGTAGTACTTATTCTAGGCAGATTATAAATAGATATGGTGTGGCTGTATCACCTTGAAAATTTCCAGCTACAATGTCAAAGAAATCTGTCTCATCATCGAGTGAGAGAACCATTACGGTCACGTTTTTGAAATGCAGTTTCGTTTGGGACACCATATACTAGCAGTATTTCCTCTATCCTCTTGCCCAGTGGGCTAGGGCTGTATAATACACTGACTGCTTCTCTACAAAGGGGTAGGTCTCCCACCACCGAGTGCTCTGTATATGACACTAAACAATCTCAAGATGAGATATTAAAAAATTGCTGGAGCTTGGAGGAATATGATGTACCCCTTCATTGCCATCGCTCACTGGTCCACTCTGGCCCGGAGTGGTAGCATCTGATCGGGTTCTATCTGTTGGTCAAATATAACTTAATTGCGTACTTACGTTAAACTGAATTGCTTGAAATAGAATTGTATTGACATTTAACTGTGTGTATAAAAAGTATACTTATACTAAACTGAACAGTTTAAATTAGAACTATTCGACTAAAATATGACTGTTTTGATATTTAAACAGCGTACTTATGATAAACAGAACTGTTTGAAATAGAACTGTTTTTAAATAGAACTAAATTGTATACTTATGTTAGACTGAATTGTTTGAACTGTTTGACATTTAAGTGAATTTTTTTGACATTTAACTGTTAGTAAATAAAATCAATAATCATACTAAACTAAATTGTTTAAAATTTTATTCGGCGTTAAATGATCCGAAAAGGACAATACGCCTTAAAAAACAACCAGCCAATCTAATCCATCTTTTCTCCATCAAATACCTTGGAGAAATCTATAAGGGTGTTGCATCAAGATTTTGTTGCATAGCAATGAAGTGAGGAAAGCAACTGACTTCAACACTTACGTATAAAACATGTCTGTTCTTTATTACCACGAAAGAGTCGAAATGGCTGTATGTGTGTGTGTGTGTGTGTGTGAGAGAGAGAGAGAGAGAGAGAGAAAGAGAGAGAGAAAGAGAGAGAGATAGATAGATAGAGAGAGAGAGAGAGATTGAGAGACGGTCTGCTATCATTGACATCACATTGGGACTCATATTCAGATCCTTACTTCTACTTCTCAGCTGAGGCCCACCCCCCAAGGGTGGCACCTTAGACTCGCGGGCTGCTTTCCGAATCTGACCGAATCTCTGCATTGATGGCGAATTTCTTGTTGTGATATGATATTCTCAACGCCCAAACATTTCTTTCCGTTTCCCAATTCATGATTTATTTCCACTGTCCTTGTTTATCCTAAGACAATTTTACGAAATCCACAATAACCGGCTGTCAAAGGTCAATATGTAACAATTTTTGCGCGTATTCATTTGACGATTTGCATAGATAGAATCTAAGAAGTTGTAGATCTATTTCTCCGAAAACTATTCTGATTTTTCCGAAGAGTTTTCCTAACGTCATATCGGAATCAATTGATAACTTTTGCGACTACAGTAGTAGAAGTTATGTCTCTGTAGTTTTTTCTGACTCCGTGGTCGCTTTTTTTGCGGATGAAGAGGAGGCAGCCTTTCGTACATTTCTCTATTAGGTTTTCGTTTATACAAGGTGTTGCATAATCAAAGATTTACGTCAGCATGAACTTTTCAGGCATCCTTCGTATATAAACATACATACGCAAATAATCCGCCCCTCGCAAAAGTCTTCGGTCATTTCATTTGTAAATTTCTATAAATAGCCAACTATTAAGTGGATGTTTCATTCTGTGTTTTTTTTACAAAGGCAACATTGGCTCGAGTGGAATTATTTTAATAACTAATCATTAAATTTTGTTATAAGTGTTCTGAAAGACATGGGAAGATGCCAGACCAATCCCAAAAATGGCCGTGCAAAAGTTATATATATATATATATATATATACTTTAAAATGAATAGGTCCATCAAAGAATTAATTTTTAGGTTATTTATTCTTCTCCAACACATGTTTTTGATATTTTACGTCGTCCTCAGTAAGTAAATCACTTTTTTTTTTCTGGTGTATCCATTGGTTTATATCGTGGCAAACCCAAAGGGAATACCAGAACAAACCATTTCCTTTCTAAACACGACGGGAAAACCTCAAAAACACATGTTGGAGAAGAATTAATAACCAAAATTAAATTCTCTTATGGACCTATTCATTGTAAAGTATTTATTTTTTCTCTCATTGGACCAACCAAAAATATTATGTACATATATATATATATAAATATATATATATATTTCTCTCCAAAAAAACAACAATTGATCACATTAAGATAATGAATTTATTTCCATCCTGTTAAAAAGCATTGATATAAATCAATGATCTAAAAGTTAACAGGACTTCTTCAGATCAAACAGATTATCTAAATTTTGAATATAAAACATTCTATTTTTTGTATACTATTTTTGCATATTTTATTGGTCCTGCTTGGAATTGTTCCCAACTCCAGATTTACAGAATGAATAATATATATATATATATATATATATATATATATATATATATATATATATATATGTGTGTGTGTGTGTGTGAGTCCTCCATCAGTAACAATTGTCTAAATTTCAGACTACTGAATATTTTCATAATCTGGGTGGTTGTGAATTAATACTCTTATTTGATTTCAAGTAATTAATCATAATTTTTTTCAACAGTTGTATCTCCAAGGGACGAGTCTTAATGCGAATAATTTGCATAGAGTTAATTTTTTTCAAGTATTCTTCTCTAACATTAACAACTATTCAATAAAAAAGATTCCAATCCAATACCAATAATCTTTAAATATCTGTTTGATCAACAAATGAGACCACAACAGATATAATCACTCCGGGTCCGAGTGGACCATGAGTATGGCAATGAAGTGGTATACTGCACTCCTTAGAGTCCCAGAACCCCAGAGATCATTAATTTTTAGAGCTCAGATGAGTGTGCATTATGGATGCTGTGTGCCAGACGAAGCAAAGTTTAATAACTGAAGAAAAGAAATATCTCTGTGGAAGACAATGAAAGTAACAAAGATTAAAACAACTTCACAAACAGATTTAGAGGCTATAAGCCAAATACATTTCTTTTCCTTCTTTTTCTTCTTCTTCTTCTTTTTTTCATTTCTTCGTTTTATCAAGTCTACATTCTTCTTGTTCTTCTTTTCTCATCGACATTCTTTTCCATCTCGTCTACATTCGTTTTCTTTTTTATTCTTCATCTAGTCTACATTCTTCTTCTTCTTCTTCTTCTTCTTCTTCTTCTTCTTCTTCTTCTTCTTCTTCTTGTCGACATTCGTTTCTTTTTCTTTTTCAACTAATCCATATTCTTCTTCTTTCCTTTTTCACCTCATCCACATTTTCTTGTTCGTCTCGTCTATACTCTTCTTTATTCTTTCTTCTCTTTTTTCTTCTTCGTTTAGTCCACATTCTTTTTCTTTCTTAATTTTCTTTTTCGTCTTACTCACATTCTTCTTCTCGTCTCCCTTCTTGCTTTTCATTCTTTTCCTTTTTTGTCTCGTCTGTATTCTTTTTTTTTTCTCGTCTGGTCTATATTCTTTTAAATTTTTTTGGCCTTTTCTTCTTTGTCTCGTCTAAACACTCCTTCTTCTTGTTTACCTTCTTCTTCTGATTATTTCTTTTTCTTCTTCTTTGTCTCGTCTACATTCTTCTTCTTCTTTTATTGTCTTCTTTCGTTTTTTTTCCAAGTAATTAACACCTCGTAATTATTTCATTTTTATTGTTCTGGCAATGCAATCTGGAATTCCGGACATAAACAGAAGCAGGTGCTTTTTACTTTTTATCATCGTCTAACTTCTACATCTACCCAGCTGTAGACACTCAAGCCGACAGGACCGACAACAGTTCCATATCTTTTAAGCTAAGCGACCAGCCACAACAGAGTAATGGAGGATGCTTAATTGTCCTCTTTTATGGCACAACAATCAGATTAGAGTGCGATTGCAGTCGAGAGATCTATTTGTCCGGCTTGCACTAAACAGATTCTAAATCAAACAGAAACCTGGGAAGTAAATTTAAAAGTTTTCCGCGTCTTTAGGGACAGCGAATCCTCCTTCTCATATATTTCCCTCTGTTTTTGTTTGCTAGACATTTTCGTTAAGTTCTTTTAGTATATTGTTTCGAGGAAAATATGATACGAATATATATGAACACACACACACACACACGAAGGAGTACAGCATGTCGTTACTTAATTTCTTAGTGAGTGTATTATTCATGGCCCTGCTTTATTCATAGACAATGCCCAACGACACAGATGATAAACGGGGACATATATATCGCATTTTAGAAATCAATAATCTAAAATGTTTACAATTTACCCATAGCACCCGATATATATTGTAAACATTTTAGATTATTGATTTTGAACATACGATATATATGTCCCTGTTTATCATCTGTGCTGTTGGGCATTGTCTATGAAGAAAGCAGTGCCATGAATAATACACTCAGCAAGAAATTAACTAACGACATGCTGTACTCCTTCTTATTCACGACGGAAGATCCAATACGAAGATTTTGAAGAGTTTGGATGTCAATATGATGACAGTTTCAGATTAGTCACTAGCGATGGGGACGTTCATCCCCGGTTTATCTTTATACTCAACATAGAAGCCCGTATTGAGTAACTAGAGGAGGTAGTACGACTCTGAATCGAAAGAATGGCAGCTGGAAGACCTTAGGTTGGCACCAGGACTCAGCACCATGCCACACAATCAGGGGAAATTAGTGTTGGAAGTCCGAAGATTTCTGCGACTTCATCACCTGGAACTTCTAGCTACCTATCTCCCTATATTGCAGTCCCCTGGATTATTGGGAGGGGGGCAATCGAGCAAGGGAATAACAAAACTCCTAAAGACAAACTGAAGGCAACGATCACGGCAGCATTTACCAATTTAAATAAGAAGACCACCAGGAGGGTTTGCAGGAGATTCCGAAGTCTTCTGGAGATCATCTTTAATGCCGATTGCAACTTTATGAATAAATTTAATCTGTAGTATTACAAGATATTTTCATATAATTTGGTAAATACATCCATATAGCCGATAAATAAGATGTCTGTTATTTTAAGTTTTGCGTAATTAAGACAAAACTTTACCAATCACATTATATATATATATATATATATATGATTTGCAAGTGATTAGATTAGAGGTAAATATTTTTGTTTTTGAACATGTTAAAGTTTGAGACAAAGGTAAGAAGATGCAATTTTGTTTACCTTTGTATGCTTTGTAGTTGGTCATGTTTCGTAAGAATGACATATATATATATATATATATATATATATATATATATATATATATACATATATGTGTGTGTGTGTGTGTGTGTGTGTGTGTGAGTGAGTGAGTATTTGTGAGTGTGTGTGAAAAAGTAAGTGGAAAAGTACATAAACCAAACACTTATAACGGGTCTAGTAGTAATATTTCCTTCTTTATTCAACGAACTTCTTCAAACTCCTTGAATAAAGAACGAAATATTACTAATAAATCCGTTGAAAGTGTTTGGTTTATCCACTTTTACACTGATTTTAATCATCGCGTCAGACTTACCAAATCTACCATTTCTCCATATATATATATATATATATATATATATATACATTTGTGTGTGTGTGTGTGTGTCCGTTAGCCTGATGTTTGTAATTATGTCGTCAGTTTCAACATCCTTACTTTCTACACAACAGGATTTATTTAAGGCTTTGGTCGATCCTTTGAAACAATTAAAGTGAGTCAAAAGTATTGCAATAATGATGATTTTGCTGAGGCCATGAAGATGATGAACCACACTGAGCTTTGAACAACTGAGCTCACTCGATGATCTCCGTTTGCCACTCAACGAACTTTTCTCTATCGTTTAGACCATAACCTCGGAATCCACAGTTTTTGGCTCACTTGAACTTACCTGATCATCGAGTCCTTTCAACATGAGCTAAATTTCTTGAACGATTTGGTTACTGTTCACTGATCAACTGTGCTATCACCCTTCACGCAACAAATGTTTTTAGTTATTTCTGCTGGGTTGTGGCCAAATTCAAACTCCTCAAGGATAAGTTCCAGAATTCGGCCATGTTAAGAACACATATAAGCGTCTTTCAAATCACATAGAGAGCGATGCAATACACAACATGTCAGAGTACCAACTACCACGATACTACCATTCACATCTTGAAGTGGTTCGGTCATGGGATCTATGCATTGCCAACTAGCTCTTACTTAAATATTTCAAAACATGACTGAATATAATTAAATACACTTTTCTAAAAAAAAAAAATTTAATCTTTAAGACATTAAAATAAATAGCAGTTTTTCAAAATTTTAGGGTAATACTGTGGCCCTAAAGGCAAAAAAACTATTACTGGAGCAGTTTGCGCAGATGATCTGCTACTTCAGACAAATAGAGCTGTTCAAGTCAAGTTTCTGATTCATATCTTGGGACAGGGAGCAAGAAGCATCGGTCTCTTCAATACGTCAGATAATGAAAAAGTAATAAAGTTGGCGATGTTATTTGAGGATGATCCGAGGGCTCCCTTTTCAATAGCTACTACACCGATGTATAAGGGAGGGAACTACTCCATAACCTGCAATGCTTCCTATTACCCCTGATCCTTACCTAATAATGCTGAGTGTTAAGCAAGGCGGCATCAAGTAGCATTTTTTGAGTCTTTGGTGTGAACCTCGGTCTCCCAGATGATTGGTGAACACTCTACTCATTAGACCAATGACCCGGTTAGGTGAATGAATAGTTCATGTGTTTTAATAAAGATCTTATCACCAAGCTTCGTCTAAAAAATTAAAACAACTAAACATCTCCTATTTAAATAGAATGCCTCTCAAAATAGACCAGTTCATATACCTCATCAGCAATAACTCATCTACTGAAAGCTATGACAACATACGCATGGACTGCTCTTGACAGGTTATTAACCATGTGGAAATCTGATAGCTCTGATAAGATAAAACAAGAATTCTTCACAGTTGAACCCATGTCAGTAAAACTGTATGGTTGCACTACTTGGACTTCTGTGAAATGCCTGGAGAAAATAAACTAGAGGAGGACTGCACAAGGATGTTGTATGCTATTTTGAATAAATCCAAGAACCAGCACCCCCCAATAAAACAGCTGCTCTACGGCCACTTGCCTCCCATCTTATAAACTATCCAAATAAGATGAGCAAGACAGATTTGACATTTTGCAGATGAACAAACTTAAATACGATGTTCCGTTATGGACTCCTACAAATGGACAAGGCAGTGTTGGCTGACCAACAAAAACCTTGCATTCTGCAGCTCAGTACAGACATTGGATGCTGTCTAGAGGACTTGCTAAGAGCTATGATTGGTCATACAAAACCGAGTTCTGGCGTTTTAATCAAGATAGTGCCATCTCCTCATTAAATAGCAAGGCTCTGAAATTAGTTAGCCAGTTCGTATACATCGACAGCAATATCTCATCTATTGAAAGGGTTCGGTTCAAAGTTTCGTGTCAGCTCCCTAGTTCGACACGAAACTTCTGAAGAAGGCCGAAGGACGCATCAACTGAAACATTGTGAATTGAATAATGAATACGAAGACAATAGTCCGAATAACCTAAAATTATCAAGCTTCATCATAGAAATTTACACAAGTACTGAAAACGAGGTAAACAAATATATTATTGAGGCATTGACAGCTATTAATAGGTTATCAAGGGTATGGAAATTTGATCTTTCTAATTAAATGAAACCACTGCATAAAAATGAAGAATACTTAATATATAATGAGGCTTAATCAAACAGATATGTTGTATAAAGAAAATGGAAAAAAAATACATATGAGGAAAAAATTCACGAGAAAATATTAATTTAGGTAAATTCTCGAAATGTTGTTTGACAGCAATTACACAAGAATGCTGCGAGCAATATTAAACAAGTCGTTGAGGCAGTACCCCCACAAAACAGTAGCTATCACACATCACCAAGACTATCAAAGTTAGACGAACCAGACAGGCGGGACGCTGCTGGAGAAGTAGACGAACTCATAAGCGAGATACTCCTGTGGACCCTATCACTTGGATGAGCAAAGGTAGGACGACCAGCTAGAACCTATGTAAAACAGTTCCGTGCCGATACAGGATGTGGCCTGGAAGACCTCCCGAGAGCGATGGACGATAGAGACGGATGTCAGCGAAATCCGTGCTAGCAGCACGTCATGATGATGATGATGATTTTACGTCCACTGACGCGTTTTTTTTTTAAGATATGAAATTACGATCATTTCAAGTAGAAAGTGTATTAGGTCATCATCAGGGTGGGAATTATGAATTTAAAATTGCAGTTTAAACGAATACAGAAGGAAATTATTTAATCCTATTCAACAACTCCTCCGCTCGGGTAGGATATGACACAAGGTCAACTTTTAAGCGGAGTTTAACAGGTTTCCCTTCAGAGTTTGCCTTAACAAGGCTGAAGAACACAGTCTGTCCTACTATTTACCCATAGCTGGAGGGAGAATAATTGGTTTCATATCTTTCCCAAGGGTATTAGAGCTATGTGAAATGCAATCAGTCTCGTCCAGGATTTGAACTCGTGTCACCGTGTCCATTTCCTACGACCATAACCATTACACCACGGGCACCTCCAATTAAAAGGAAATTATTTAATAAGTAAGTGATACTCACCAAAAAGTGAGCGAACAGACAGATGTTTCTCTTGCCATTGACATTCCACTGAGTAATTCAACATAATGGGATTTTCTTCGTTGAAAAAAAGTTTTAGCCTTAATCCTTCGAAAAATAGTATTAGGGTTATCAGGAGAGAGTGTACACCGTTTGGGGACTTTTCTCTCTTAGAAAAATATTCGAAAAAGATTACGTCATGAAAGGTAAATTTTTAACAAGGAGAATCATAGCGTCTATAAAAAGTCGGTTTGTATAGGTTGAGAATGGAAGAAAGAAAAAATGTGGAGAAGAGGAAAGATATATACATATATATATATATATATATATGTGTGTGTGTGTGTGTGTGTGTGTGTGTGTGAGTGTGTGTGTGTGTGTGTGTGTGCGAGGGTCGTCCAGAAATAATAAGAGTTATTTGTGTATGGACCTCACCTGTACAGAAATAGGGATAAATCTGATTTAGCTTTTTTTTCTAATTTCAGTCAGGATTTCTTCTAAGATTCAGCAGTGTAAATACTACTGTATAATGGTACCACTAGGACTTTAACTAAACAACTGGAGAAAAAGCTAGAGGGGAAATACAAAAGGAAGAAGTCATCAACGAATTTCGACAAGAGATTCATACACATGTGTAGAAAGAACTTACATTTATTAGCTCTGTGCAGAAACTAGATGCCATCTTTCCGAAACCGATGATCTTTTGGGAAAAATGCTGAGAGAGAGAGAGAGAGAGAGAGAGAGAGAGAGAGAGTTTGTATTAAGAATAGTAATTTGAAGCTATAATTATTAACAAAGGATTATTATTAGTTTGTTTGTCTGCTTGGGTTTATGGCATATCAACCATTGGTGGTTAGTTAATGCCAAATCCATTTTTATACAAATAAACACTTTCATTTCAAACAATTCAGTTTAGCATAAGTACACATTTTAATTGTCAAAAACATTTCTATTTCAAGCTATTAGGTTTAATCAGTTTTAATTCAAACAATTTAGATTAGTTTAAGTAAAGCTTTTGTTTACGCACAGTTAAATGTCAAAACAGTTCGAACAAGTCAGTTTAGCGTAGTACAGTTTCAATGTCAAAAACAGTTATATTTCAAACATAAGTACGCAGTTTAGTTCTATTTGACCCATAGATAGGGCTCTATCAGGTGCTATTACTTCGGGCCAAAGTGGATCTGGGAGCTATGGCAATGAAGTGGTACTCTGCATTCCCCTAAGCCCCAGCATCAGTGGCATGTCACCATCAGATTGTTTATTGTAATATCCAGGACACTCATTTGTTTTTTAGCCCTCTGCAGAGATGCAGTAGGTGTATTCTACACCCCCAGCCGATTGGGCAATATTATTATTAGTTATTTGAAGCTATATAACTGTGAGCGAAGAAATGACTATAATTAAATAGGAATACTTCCTTGAAACCATATAATTGTGAATACATTATTAGTATTTGATAGGAATACTTGAAACTACACAACTGAGGGTAGATTATTTGTATTTAGTTGGAATAACTGTTATCATATATGTGTATGTAAAAAAACTCTTAAGTGAAAAACTACTGTCGAGGTTTTCCCAGTTAGATAAAATTGAAATGTTTAAAAATTTATAACATTATATAAGCAGATATAAAAGTCAAGTAAATTTGGCGACCACAGTCGAGGGTGACCCGAAGGCTCCCTTTTCGATAGCTACTACACCAAGGTGTAGGGGAGGGCGTTACTCCTTCCCTGGATTGTTCTACTTTACCCTTGATTTGTACCTTATAATACTGAGTGTTAAGCAAGGAGGTATCAAGTACCTGTTTTTTGAGTCTTTGGTATGACTCGACCTGGGATTAAACCCAGGTCTCCCGGGCCATTGGCGAACACTCTAACCGCTAGGCCAATGTCTGGTACTTAAGTAGATATATAGAAGGCTATCTAACAATATTGGCCAGTCAACTCAATCGAGACTTTTAACACTTCATCTTTTTGCCTCAATTTTCATCTCTCAACACCTTAAATTGAACTTTCTGAAAAGAATCGGCTTCCTATCACAAATGTATTTCACATAGCACTAATACCCTTGGGAAAGGTATGAATCCAATTATTCTCCCTCTAGCTATGGGTAAAATAGTAGGGCAGACTAGTTTCTTCAGCCTTGGTGAGGCAACTAGTCTAGGAGAAGGAAAACTCTGAATTCAAAACCTGTTAAACTCCGCTTAAAAATTGACCTTGTGTCATATCCTGCCCGAGCGGAGGGGTTGGTAAATAGGATCACAAATGTATTTTGCATACTTTCAATCACTTAACCGTGTGGAAACAATTTACTAATATTATATAGAAGTAAATGTGTTCGCTAAAATAGTTTCAAGAATTAATGTCTGTATGCAAACAAGTGAGATCTGGTTTGTTTTAAAATATCAAAGTGCAAAATATGTGCTAACAATTTGTTATATATAAACAGGATTTGGTATGAAATAACCCATAAGAGGTTGATATGCCATAAAATCCAACCAACCAAAACCTTATAGTGTATTTGTGACTTACCCATAAATACAGTAAAAACACCTCCATATTACACAAAGATAAAAAAAACATGTTTTTGAAGTCCTACGTATAAAGATCAATAAACCTTCCAAAACAAGATTAGCTGGTATATATATATATATATATATATATATATATATATATATATAATCAGGCAGTAGTTTCTCTACTAAAAAGGTTTGATTAAATGATAAAGACACATGTTGTCTATACAATTTTATTAGGGTCCTTTTTAACTTCCTGACAAGTGCTTTAATTCTTGGTTAAAATTGGTAAATAAATTCACCAATATTTTCCACTGCGCATTCGGACCTTCCATAATCCCCATCAAAGGGGGTTCACAAATTAAAAGATTAGTTCTTTTGAAGGTGTTGTTTTTTTCTTACTATTGCTAATTTGTCTTTTCACCAGATTACAACGATACTTTCGTGTGTTAGTACATATATATATATATATATATATATATATATATATATATATATATATACATACTTGGTGCATTCAATAAGTTTCCAGTCTTTTTTTGTGCAGGCATTTAAAATTGTCGTAGATTCTTTAAAATTCACCATGTTATTGCTATATATCTTATGTGATGATTGACCAATTTTTATGATTTCAGGTTCAAATGAACAGCTACAGCAGCGATTGGAATGCACCCAACTAAAGCCTGATTGTTACAGCTGGTGAATTTCAAAAATACAATCTGGACATCAGGATAATTTAGAAGAACGATATACAATAAAATTCTGTTTTAAACTTGGAAAAAATGCCACAGAAACGCATGGAATGCTTCTGACTACTTTTGGAGCATCTTGCATGAATCGAGCATCGGTTTTTGACTGGTATAAGAGATTCAAGGAAGGCACAGAGTCTGTGAGGGGTGATGAGTGGTTTGAGAGGAGTAAGGAAAGCAGAACACCAGAAGAGTGGGAGGGGATAGAAGAGGGGTGAAGAGTTATCTCCTCATTAAGCCCACTTCCGTTTTTAATTTAATTTCGGTTAGAAATGTAGTAAATTTATTTAAAAAAATGTTCTTTAATTCTTAATTTTTTGATTACATTTTGACCTAAATCACAGATTTTATATTGAATTAGATTTAAACTTTAATTAATAACCTCACTTAATGCTATATTAATAGATATATTAAACTAAAACAAATATTTAATTTATTTAAAATATTTTGAAATTTCAAAACTATTTAGAAATCATTAATCAGTTACACTTTTAATGAGTAGTACGTATGTATTATATGTTTTTTCACAATTTTCTATCTAACAATTTTTTTCATTTATTCATTTACATTAATTCTCAAAATTAACTATGCTTTTTAAAAAAAAACATTTGGTTAATTATTTATAGTTTAGATTTAGCCCTATGTCTACACCTAGCTATTAGTTCATTTCTCTTATTTAATAATTTTTTTTGGCTCTGGAAAAAGCAAATTGTGGATTTTTTTTCTTCAAGACACAAATTGCACCTATTATTGAAAGACTTTGGGGTATTAGATTTTTTCACTATGGACCATTGAATGTCGGGGGTTAACCCTTTATTTTTTAATCCCCAATAATGTTTAGATAGAGCAGTTTGATTTTTTTATGCTCATGAGAGAAGGAAAATTTATGATTTCCATACCTAATTTTCCAATTAGTAGACGAAACGCCAATATAATATTTCTTATCATTTATGTCCTCTTTTGGATAAATAATAGCTTGATATACTACATTATCTAAATTACACAAACCATTCATAGATTAAAATTAAAAACGGAAGTGGGCTTAATGAGGAGATAATTCTTCATCCCTCTTCTATCCCCTCCCACTCTTCTGTGTCTATTCTAGTTTTTTTTATCGAAAAGATCTGAAGAAGTCCTGTTAATTTTTTTCGTATTTTTTGGAACTTTCAAAAATGCGTAACAGGATGGAAATAAATTTATAATCCTTTGTGACCGGTTTCGTTGTTTTTCTTAAAGTATATATATATATATATAAACACAAGAATTAGACTAAAAGGGAATAATCGAAGAAAATATGAACTCTATATCATATAATAGAGATTTTCCGACGGAGTTCTCAATGCAAATGGCTATCAATTATATTAATATTTTCAGTATATATATATATTGAAACTCTCGAAATAAATTCATTATGGATTTACAAAATCGAAAAGAATTCTTTTTCGTCTCATATATATATATATATATATATATATATATTATGTTTATATCTAATCTATAATTCTGTTAGTGTGAAAAAAAAAACCCAGATTGTATAATGTGCAAATTCTAAAAACTGATATCTGGGATAAAAATTTCGTAAAAAAAAGAAAAGACGAAAAACACACGTGCTACTTGAAAATAATCAAGGGGCATATATGTCTAGTCAAAACACAAAAACCAAAAAATACCAATTAGATTACCTAAGCTAAAACGTAATAAAGTACTCAAAACATGAGATAGAACTAATATGAAAATAATTCTTATATGGCCAAGAGTGAGTCTACCTAGGTTTCACCAAACAGCTTTTTTAGGATTGCTCAGCAATCCTGAAGAACCGTTTGGTGAAACCTCGCTGTTGGCCATATAAGAATTATTTTCATACCATTATATATGTAAGGCGTTAGTGTATTTTCACATATCATTAATAACCTTTGGAAAAAAATGAATCCTATATCTAAACTGCCTATAACACATTTCCCACCTATTTGCCTACTCCCAGTTCCCACACCTCCTACAAAAAGATCTAATCATCAGTAAATTCTCCAACTTTTTCTTCCTTCTATCTTTATGCATATAGAGATATGAATCATCATTGTATTCATCAACTGATCATTCACTATCCCGAAGTTGGTTTCCGATGTTGGTTTCCGATGGGGACCGAAAGTTGTTGGGAAACGTACGTTCTAGTTAATCAAACATGGGTAAAGGAAAAAATGTTGATTTTATATATATTGTCATCCACAGACAGATTGCTTTGTTGTATCACAATTCTTCAGTGGGGCTAGACATGAAGGACGCTTTAAGGTCGGCTCGAAAACCGACCAATTTTACGTTAGACTTAGTATCATACCGCTCAGCCAACAAGCAAACCACGTCAGCTCAGGAATTATGAGGCATTAAGTAGTACCTTTCGTTTGCTTACATTTTCACCTTACCATTTACCAGTGCTCAATTCGTTCGAAGAGCTTTGCATAATGCGAGTGGTAGCCGTGTATATATATATATATATATATATATATATATATATATATATATATATATGCGCGAGGGTCATCCCAAAAGTTTAAAGCCTATCATCTTTGCACAAAAATTAAGATATAAATCTGAATTTTTTTTTGTGTTTCGTAAAAAGGTTTCCTCAAAAATGTTCTATTATGTGTCTTATTTCTGGGTCAGGTTTAGAATTTTTTGAACAACACACACACACACACACACACACACACACACACACACACACATATATATATATATATACATATTAGTTAGTAAAATCTTATATATTAGTAAGAATTTAGGAGTGATGTAGTAGATAGGTTCAATGTAAAAATATCTTTTTTTATCAGACAGAAATTTTAAGAGAATTCAAATTTAGGTTTAAATTGATTGCGCTCGTTTACTTCATGGAAATGTATGAAACTTTTTGTTCTTCACTTTGTACGATATATTCTTTAACGGTCTCCTCACAGTTAAGCTTGCCCAGTCGGCTGGGGCTGTAGAATACACCGACTGCTTCTCTGCAGAGGGGTAAGACCCCCCCCCCAATGAGTTTCCGGGATATGACACTAAACAATCTGATGGTGAGGTTCCAGCGATGCTGGAGCTTTGGGGAATGTGGAGTACCCCTTCATTGCCATCGCTCCCAGGTCCACTCTGGCCCGGAATGGTAGCACTTGATAAGGGTCCTATCTATGGGTTAAATAGAATTAACAGCATACTTATGCTAAACTGAATTGTTTGAGTAAAACTGAAGAGTTTGCAATAGAAATGACTTTTACAATTAAACCGTATTTATATTTAAACTGTGTGCTTATGCTTAACTGAATTATTTGAAATAGAACTGTTTTTCGACATTAAAACTGTATTTACACTTAACCGAATTGTTACATACAACTGCTTGAATAGTTAGAAATGGAAATGTTTTTGACCATTAAACTGTGTACTTATGCCAAACTGAATTGTTTTAAATAGAACAGATTATTTACATAAAAATGGATTTGGCGTTAAATAACCTACAAAGGTTGATATGCCATAAAACCCAACAAACCAACCAACATCACAGTTAAGCGAAGGTGGTTGATGAACAATTTGTGTAGGGTAAGGATGAGCGCTAAGGCAAATCTTTCTTTTCTCTATCTCGCCGCCGATGGAGTACGAAAACAATAGAAATTTCTGTTTGCCATCGTATTTTTTGTTTTGTTTTTTGCTTTCGTTTCTTATATATATATATATATATATATATAGTACAATTGGAAGGAAACTCAAACCAGGTTAAATTTTCATTATAAATTCATTTCGCCGGAGAATATCATTATACTCTCCGTCTCATCAGATGACTATACATGTTTAACTTGAAGTTGAAGAACAGCAAATATGGATTACATGTATAGTCATCTGATGAAACGGAGGGTATATTGATATCCTTCGGCGAAATAGATTTATAATGACAATTTAACCAGGTTTGAGTTTCCTTCTAATTGCACTGTATACGTTCTGTATGTAAGTTTTGTTATATAAACCTGGAAGGAAAAAGATATGTAACAATAGCCATACATCAGGCACTCACATAGATTTATGTGATATTTCTCATCTATTCTATGCACGAACAATCCACATCCGCTGTCTTTGGACCCTGACTGGTCGCCAATGGTCCGGGAAACCGGCGTTCAATCCCAGGTCGCTTCATGCCAAAGACTTTAAAAATGGTACTTGATACCTCCTTGTTTAACACTCAGCAATATATGGTACGTATCAAGGGTAAAGTGGAACAACCAGGGAAAGGAGTAGCACCCTCCCCTACGCCTTGGTGAAGTAGCGATTGAAAAAGGGAGCCTTTGGGTTGCCTTTGACTAAGGTCGCTAACAACTATATATATATATATATATATGTGTGTGTGTGTGTGTATGTGTGTGTTAAAAAAAGACGGTTGTGATTGAAGCATGATTTTGGTTAAAAGCAAAGAAAGAAAAAAAACACTTCTTGAAAAAATATACCAGACGCTCCAGCAGTTAAAGATAAAAAAAATATAAGGTAATGCAGACATCTCCATCACAAACACACTTAGAGAAACGAGCATAGACAGAAAAAAATGCCCAGATTACTTCAATATGGGTCAAGTCTTAAGCTAGATTCTTCGACTGCACTTTAGCCTTGCACGCCTCACAAGCGATAGCCTGGAGGAATGGAGCTAAGGTTCGGGCTGCAATTAATAGACTGAAAAATATCAGATAAGAGTCTAAATAAAGAGTCTGCCAGAAATTACCGGCTTTCTGTTGGCTGAAGTTTCAATGGTGGGTGTTAACTTTGTGAAGAGGTGAGTGGCCACTGGGTAAAATGTCCGATAGGAGGAAGGTATGATGGGCGCAGATGCTTTTTTTGACATTTCCACGCATGTATTCAAGACATTCTCTCTCGCTTTAGTTCTCTCTCTCTCTCTCTCTATCTCTCTCTTCCTATCTATCTATCTATCTATCTATCTATCTAATGTATATATGTTTGTATGTAGCTATCTATCTTAATTTATTCATATAAATATATATATATATATATATATATATATAATAGTCTCTGTCTGAAGAAGTTCGATGATATAAAGCCGAACAAAATATCACACATCTAGATTAAGTGTTTGATTCATCAAACTTTAAGCGTATTTCTATTATATTTATATATTTAGTGGGGGGAAATGAATATTCGTACATATGAAAATTTTAATTTTTTATCTTTCACCCATAGCCTGAACAAAATTTTCATGATAATGAATAAATGGAATTAATTTCTATAAATCTAATTGTAACCTAAGTTTATATAGACATATTAGTAGAATATATCCTGATTCAGTAAACGTATATAAAAACATTTTTTCAAGCTATGTTTGAAAGATGAAAAATGAAAATTTTCATATGTACGAACATTTATTTCACCCCACTATATATATATATATATATATATATATGTGTGTGTGTGTGTGTGTGTGTGTGTGTATATAACGGTAGATGCAATTTATGCTTAGAAGTGAAAATCTATATTTTAACACATAAGTGGCCTGATAAGTTATTAAATAAGAGAAGTGAACTAATTGCTAGATGTAGACATAAGACTAAATTTAAACTATAGAAATTTAAAAACATAGAAATGAATAGTGAAACCAGAAAAAAACAGTATCCAACATACACACTGGGAAAAAATAGGTAGTTAATTAAATGGTATTGAAATTAATATAAGCATTAATAATCCTCTTAAAAGTTAATCATCGAACTTAACATGAAAAGAAAATAAATTCAACAAATAAATAAAAAAGTTAAATTACCGTAATTATAACTGACAGAAGAAATTTGAAAATTAAAATAAAACGTAAATTCAATAAAACGAGGAGGTAACTCCTTAATCTCTTCCCCACGTGTCATTTCTGTTTTGATTAATTATCCATTGGATTTGAAGAAGTCCTGTATAAATTTTTTCTTCGTGTTTTTGGTTCACACCAGAAATTGAAAAACAGGATGGAAATAAATTTATAATCCTAAATTAACCGGTCTTGGTTTTTTTCTTAATATATATATATATATATATGTATATATAAGTCTGCTATCTATCTATCTATCTATCTATGTTAAGTGTCTATATATATTTGTATACATGCATTTAACCGGCCTATTGCCAAATGTTACTTGATGCCAACTTGCTTTACACTCAGCATTATAAGGTACGGATCAAGGGTAAAGTGGAGCAACTTCAGGGAAAGCAGTAGCGTCTTTCCCTACACCTCGGAGCAATAGAAAAGAAGTCTTCAAGTGACCTTCTACCACGGTCAACTCAATAAAACATCCATCTGTTTATCAATATATATATATATATATATATATATCAAGAGGGCAGCTTGAAAATACATCTGGGTCCTTTTTAGCGGAGCACATGATAAATTGTTGGGAATGTGTTGCAGATTTCAATGTTGACCGATTCAGTATTCTGAGTCGGTCACATTCGCTTTTTCATCTCAAAGTGTTAGAGATTCTTTACGTTCGATCCCTTCAACCTTCCCTCTGCAAGCAGAGGGATTGTCTGTTGGGATTGAATGTAATTAGTCTCTAGCCATCTGCTCATTGCTACTACTACCCCCTCTTGGTGTTTTTTTTTTCCTTCCCTTTTCTCCATTCCTCTACTTTTTTCCATTTACATTCCCTTTTTAAATATTTTTCTGGCGTTAAGATCTTGACAAGAGCCAGACGAAACCAGTCGTTCAAAAATATAATTTTTTTAAAAATAATAAACATGCCCACACCTTCCCTAGGCGTACATGTTTTTCCTGGCAATCAATAAGTTTTTAACCGTTTATAATTTGTTTATATATATATATATATATATATATATATGTGTGTGTGTGTGTGTGTGTGTGTGTGTTTGCTATATATCCATCTATCAAAAGTGCGGTGGCTATTTTGATTTATGTGAATGGGGTCAATGTTGTCTATATACCCCTTTTTTTTTAGCCTGTGCCCGTGAAGATCTGTATGTAAAGATAAATGTAGATTGGTAGAAAATGGCAGAATCTATTTCACATATCGATGTTGCTGATTAAAACCTATTGACTACGGGCATCGACTTGTCTTGACATTTCGACAAAATCTTGTTGATGAGGCACAATCAGTCATCACATAATTTGCCCAAAGTTGCACATAAGTTGCTCATCTGTGCATTTCTCTCCATTTATATCTTAAATCTTAAAATGAAAGTGTCAGAATCCAGACTGTGATTCCACATTATCTGTATATGTGTGTGCATATATACATATATAAATATAAACATATATAACTTCAGGGTGAAACGATAAATTGTCGTCCTAAAGAAAACAACGCTACATCTTTATTTTAAGAATGTTTTGAAAAAATCAATTCAGGTATCTTGATTGTGTAGTAGAGCTGACATCTATTCAATGTAGCCGCCTTCAGCCTCAATCACCGCCTCGATACGGATCCGGAACTGGGAGCATGTCTTTTTCTCAAGCGCCGACGGGAGCTCGGCGAATACTCGGTGGATGGCGGCGATCAGGCGGGCTTTGGTGGTGTGGGAGGTCATGTTAGTGATGTTCTTGACGTATGACCAAACGAAGTAGTCCAACGGGTTCAGGTCGGAAGAGGAGGGGGGGACAGTGAGAGAAGGGTTAAAAGTCGTAGCACTCCTTCTGAGGCCGAGCCTGGGTCTCTTTGGACTTGTGGGCCGGTGCCGAGTCCTGCTGCCCCACCCAGGGTCTGCCATCGGCTACCTGATTGCACCAGGGGATCACCACACTCTTCAGCACATCCAGGTATACTTTGGTGTTGACTTTCAAGCCGACTTCGAAGATGTGAGGTGGCATGATGTGGCCCTCACTTGAAACCACACCAAAGACCATAACCGTCGACGGAAACTTTGTTTTCATCACCCTCAAGAGTTAAACCGCCCTGATTTGCATTTTGAGGGTGCTGGCAATGGTCCTATTGTCATGACTTGGATCGGTAGAGAGCATTAGTTGTACAGCGGCGCATATCCGATCTCTCTCGTTTAAAACAAACACACCTTACACAAGAAAGCAACCCCCAGATGGTGGCCTATGAAGGGTCCGTAAGCGCTCTGGATAATTTTGGGAAATTAATCTACCAATTCCAACCTGAAACACAGACACTTATCAGAAAACTTGAAAGGATCTTAAATAAATCATACAGACAAAATTTGTCTTTATATATATATATATTTATATATTATTACATATTTAATCCATGGAAATTATTTTCCATGGATTAAATATATAATAATATATATAATATATATTCATCTGTTATCATTATTATAATAGCTCTATCATAGATATTGAGCACTCTCCATATTATATTGCACTTGGTTCGACACATAACCACATAGTGATTTACTGACGACCAACACTCTCATAATATATATATATATATAGATAGATTGATCGATAGATAGTATAATGAAAAATAGAAAAAACAAAATAATCCAAATTTGATGAATTGATGAATATATTATGGATGTCGACGTGGTACATTACGGTTATCAAGAACCATCAATCGCTATTTTAACAACACTTTTCATGAATTTAAAGTACTTACGAAGGTTATTAAAACCGAAACGTTCAACGTCGACTTTCATAATTAATTCAACAAATTTGGATTATTTTGTCTTTCTACTTTTCTTCATATATATATATATATATATATATATATATACTCTTAACGAATAATTTGTAGGTGATTTTTCTAAAGGAGCCAGAACTCGTTTGCACAAAATTAAATGGATTCAAGTAGAGCTATTGGTTACTCTTAGTTAAATAAGTTTAAGTATTGAAAATTATTAAACTGCCCTATTTGACCCATGACACTATCATTATAGGTCAGAGTGGATCTGGAAGTAATGACAACGAAGATGTACTCCACATTTACAAAAGCTCCAGAATTACTGGATCCTCCCTATCAGATTGTTTAATGTTATATCCAGGACACTCACTGGGGGAGTCTTGCCCCTCTGCTGTATTCTAGCCGGCTGGATGTATTCTTAAGTAATAAGATTAAAAATGGATTATAAAATTTTCTCATTCATTTTCCATTTATTATTATATTCACAATTCAGTTCTTATTTTTTCCAACATGCTTTTAATAAGCAAAATCAATTATCCCTGTAAGTAAAAAACTGTTACGAAAGAATCTCTACCTTTTTTAATATATATAGCAGCCTGAAAAAAATGATAGCGATTTTATTTTAATAAATTAATTAATTTTTTTATATATTATCTTCTTAATCATTATCTTTGATGCTGTCTCATTATATATATATATATATATATATATATATATATATATATATAATTTTTAATATATTATCTTCTTAATCATTGTCTTTGATGCTGTGTCATTATATATATATATATTCTTCAATCCAGTAAATCCGGAATAGGGAAACAATTCTGTGAGGACAAATAAATTATTCAAATTTAGAATATTAAAATATTCCTGGTAAAGAGCTCTATGTAAATAAAATTCACAGAGTAAATAATATTATTTCAAGAAAAAAACAATATTCGGTTGAAATATGGATATGAATTACTATAATTGCTAAAGCGTTGATTTTATTGGCTTTGTAGTTTTAATATTGTTTTAATCTGAAACGAAAAAGCAACAGAACGAGTCTATACATAGCTAAAATGGATTTCGTTTCTCCCTCTTCTTCCTCATTTGACTATGCCTCCTATCTGGTTTGTAATTTATTTTATTTTCCTATTGGATCTGATGAAACCCTGTGAAAAATTATTTTAGAGTCTTTGATTCATATTGATGCTCTTAACAGGATGGAAATAAATTTATTATCCTAATGTGACCGAATATTGTTTTTTTTTCTTGAAATATCATATATGTATATATATATAAGTATTATGTGGACGGTAAGGATAGATGGTACAAAAAACAAGGCTCATAGTTCTATCTGGAAGAATGGTTAGAGCAGGTTTTAAACCTAAAATATGAAATAGCTAAAAAAAATGCAATGTTGCTTGTCTATGGCCCACGTGAAGCTTTAAATAACAATATTGAATTTTAGTAACATTTAATATTCTAGGATATATATATATATATAGATAGATAGATAGATATATATATATATTCATCATCATCACCATGTCGTGCCGCGAGCACAGATATCCCTGACCCTCTCTCGACACTTCGCCTCAGGCAGGTCCTCAGGGCTACATCCCGTATCCTCACATAGCTATTGTATGTATGTTCGAGCTGGTCATCCTGTTTTTGCTCGGCCATATGTGGGGGTCCATAAGAGTATATCACTTATGAGCTCGTCCTTGCTTCTCTAGCAGTGTCCTGCATGTCTGTTTCGTCTAATTGGATAGTTTTCGTGATGGGAGGCAGGTGGCCGTATATTTGGTGCCTTGTGGGGTGTTGCCGCCAGGACTTGTTCAATATTGCTCGCAACATTCTTGTGTCATTACCATCTAGCTTCTTCGTTCATTCGTTTTGTTAGCGTCCAAGTAGTGCATCCAAACAGTTGTATCGATACGACTGCTGCCTGGAAGAAACTGCGTTTCATTTTATCGGTCAGGTCTGATTTCCTTATGATCGATAGGCTATCGATAGCTGTTCATGGCTTCGTTAGTCGCGTGTCAATGCCTTTTTCGGATATATATATCCGTCCATGCGGGGGTATAAGCATTTGTCAGAGTATGGCAGTTTTTATTTTATTTATGGAAGACTGTTAATATGGGTTTCTTCATTGATCGCCACGCGCAAAACTATTTTTCTAAATAATTTTTTCCGCAATTTTCACATGGATTGCACGATAAACTTCTGTTTCAGCCTGAAGTAACTAATTCCTTTGTCGAAATTTTGAATAGCTTAAAAAATATTTTTGGCGCGGTTAAAATAATATTTGCAGTAAAAGCATTCCCCAACAATGTCTAGTTTATATTCTGTGAAAAAAACATTCTCAAAAAAAAAAAAAATATGTATTTATTTTACATTTAAAAAAAAATTCCTTTTTATTTTATGACCCTTTAACATGTGAGTGCGCTTGAATGTGTGTGTGTGTGTATGTGTGTAGGTGCCTGCGTGCACATGTGTTTGTGCGTCTGTGGTTGTGTTTACACGGCTGTGTGCGTGTGTCTTTTTATGAGCGTGTGTATGTATGTGTGTATGTACATTGTTTGCTAGTATGCCTTCATGTGTGTGAGTTTATCTGAAGTTGTACGTATGTGTGCGTATGAAGCAAATACACAAATACACACACACACACACACATATATATATATATATACACGAAACAGTCTGTCAGTGGATGACAATATATATATATATATATATATATATATATATATATTGTCATCCACACACAGACTGTTTAGTTGTATCACAACTCTTTAATGGGGCTAGAGACGCAGGATGCTTCAATCTGAGATCGAAACCCGCCAAACCTTACGGTAGACATGGTATCCAACCACTCAGCCATTTCGATGACATACGTCAGCTCAGGAATTATAACGCATATGTATTAGCTTTCGTTTGTTTACATTTGTACTATATATCAATCAATTCCTGCTGAATACTATAAAACAACCCGGCAGTATGAAAGGATCAACCAGAAAATATGTAGACAGAAAATGTCTATTAAATTGAATGAAATTTGTATTAATGAAGAAATGCTGCCAATATATATATATATATATATATATATATATATATATATATATATATATATATATATATATATATATATATATATTATTAGTGAAAATGATTTTTTTAGGTAGCTATTATTAAACAAAATACAGCTCATCTTTTTGCACGCAGTTAAATAGTTACGAGTATTGCTTATACAAATAATACTATTTGATACAAACCATTTGTTTGCACATAGTTAAATGGTTTCAAGTATTCCTATGTAAGATTGCTAATTATATTTATCAAATATTCCTCTTATGAACAATATGCACACTGCTGTCTAGTTTCAAATAACTAATAATAATAATCCTCAGCAAAAGATTAAACAGTTTTATTTGACCCATTTGTAGAACTCTAACAAATTCTACCACTCCGGGGCAGAGTGGACCTGAGAATTATAGTAATGAAGAAGTATTCTACAGTCTCAAAACTCTACACACAATATGATGCCATTTATTGTCATAGCCAGGCCATGTTGGAATATCCACACTAATGTTTTCTTTTTATATAGTCGCAAAATCTTGAGTCGGACCAGTCACTATTGTTCGAGTGGATAACGGAAGAATTGTGTTCAAATGTGCTGCAGATTCTCCCAAACAATATTTTTTAGTTTTTGAATTGAGAGTTTTCCTTCTTTTAGACAGATTGTCTTGAAAATGTGTGCCCTTCTGTTTATCCATAGCTGATAGGAAAATAGAAATATTCATTCCTTTTCAAAGGGCATTTGCAATAGTGAAACACAAATGACCTTGTCCAGGATTTGAACTTGGCTCATCATTTAAGTGCGTATATATATATATATATAGTCATCCACAGACAGATCTGTTTCGTTCTATCAGAACTCATCAGTGTGGCTAGACAGTAACTTCCTGTAGCTGGGATCGAAACCAAGTTAACTCGAACGTCAAGCCAAAGCCTCTAACCATTCATCCACGAGGAGCGATTAGCTGAAAAATAAATTTTAAACGTTTATGAATCACAATTACAATTGTTTACATACATCCGTTCAACGGCTTGCGAGACTATATATATATATATATATATATATCGATGCTTTTTAACAGGATGGAAATAAATTCATTATCTTAATGTGACCGATTGTTTTCTCTTGATTTCTTTTGTTTTAAATATATATATATGATAAAAATAAGTGGAAATGTGGATAAATAAAACACTTAAAACGGGTATATTAGTGATATTTCGTTTTTTATTCAAGTAAGAAGTAAATCCGTTGTACGCGTTTAGTTTATCCACTTTTCACTTATTTTTAGCATCTTGTCAGATTTACCAAATTCTACCATTTCTCCATATATATATATATATAGAGAGAGAGAGAGAGATAGAGAGAGAGAGAGAGAAATAAAAAAAATTAGTTATATATGTTTATATCAAGTCAATCTGCCGTATGCAATCCGGTAGGAAGAACTCTAGGAGCTCTCTCTCTCTCTCTCTCTCTCTCTCTCTCACACACACACACAAACACACACACACACACATATATATATATATATATATATATATATATATATATATATATGCATATATATACGTGGTGCATTCAATATGTTTCCAGACTTTTGTACAGTCATTTAAAATTGTCGTCACTATGTTATTGCTATACATCTTATGAGATGACTGGCCAATTTTTATGATTTCACGTTCTAAGGAACAGCTACAGCAGCGATTGGAATACACCCAACAAAAGCCTGATTGTCACAGCTAGTCAATTTCAAAAATGCAATCTGGACGTCAGGATAATTTAGAAGAACGATATACAATAAAATACTCTTTTAAACTTGGAAAAATGCCACAGAAACGTATGGAATGCTTTCGGCTGCTTTTGGAGCATCTTGCATGAATCGAGCATCAGTTTTTGAGTGGCATAAGAGATTCAAGGAAGGCAGAGAGTCTGTGAAGGGTGATGAGAGGTGTGGAAGGAGTAAGGATGTCAGAACACCAGAGTTGATTGGCCAAAGGGTTAGGGTTAGGGTTACTATGTTGAGGTTTTAAGGGAGTTCAGGAAGATATTCCATCGGAAGAGGTCAGCACTCTTGAAATCGAGTCAGTAGCATTTCCACCAGGACAATGCACCAGTGACAACTTCATTCTTGTCACAGTCTATTTGACCAAGACAGATCCTCAATCTCCCAATCGTCAAGACCTTGCTCCCTGTGACTTTTGGTTGTTCCCTTAGTTCAGAGGCTGTCGTTATGAGACAATTGAGGAGATAAAAGAGGCTGTGACGAAGGTCATTGATAAGCTCACACAAGAGGACTTCCATGGATCCTCCCAGAAGTTGGTGGAACGGTAAACAAGTGCATTACAACCGGAGGAGATTACTTGGAAGGGGACTAGAGTTTCATGTGTGTACTATCAATAAAAGTGCCTATACGAAAAAAGTTTGGAACCTTATTTAATGATCCTCGTATATATATATATATATATATATATATATATACATATATATATGTAAATTACGCTATTACCATACATCAAGGCATAAAAACTTTGATGAGTTGACATGCCGTAAAAATCAATATCAATCAAAAAGAACCAAACATAAATAGCGGATGTGCCCAAAAGTCCCGAGAGAAAGTCTTGTTTTAAAATGTGTTCAGTCTTTTGTAACAAACAAACAAACGAACAAAAACAAAAACAAAACAAAAAACTTTTGAAATAACTATAAACAAAAACAAAAGATGGAATCGTTTATTGACTGAATGATTTAACTGCATTCCAGGACATCTAGAGTCATTTGGTCAGGGAATTGCGATCATTGCACTTTCAATATTTTCTGAGTAGTTTCCTTCTTTTTTTTTTTTTGCACACGGTCCAATCTATCGAACACAATAAATTTTCAAATAGATCTGTTCATTGTTTAAGTAGAGAAATTATATCGTGAATTGAATTACCATCGCCAGTAAATTCGATGAACACCTACGCACGATAAACGGAAACACTGGATAGCTATTTCGACCTTATTAAGTCTCATCAGCAGTGTATACCGTGATTTCCACGACTGGAGATCGAACCAGCGGCCACAGATTGCAGAACAGAAACTTTACAACTGAGCCAACAGTTCATATCGTACACAAATGACAGCCAAATTAACAGTTCATGGTAATTGCGCAGCCATTTAACCTTAATGTGTCTTGTAAGTTACATCTGTACTCTTTACCGGGGACACGGCCACCTCCAGGATTACAGTATACACAGCTGATGAGACCTAATAAGGTTGAAACAGCTGTCCAATGTTTCCGTATGTCGTTCTTAGGTGTTCACCAAATTTTCTGGTGATGTTAATTCAAACCGATCTATTTGACCCATAGATGGGACTCGACCAGGTTGTAGACCAAGCAGTAATTGCAATAAAGAAGTTCTCTACACTTTTTGAGATATCACGGACTGGAGTCTCATCATCAGATGCAGTTTAGTGTCATACTCCAACAAAATCTCCTTTCGGGGATGTCTTTTCACCAGAAAGAGATGCAGTTAGCGTATTTTTAGCCCCTACTGATTAGGTCTGAACAAAACGACCAAAAAAATAGAGAAAAAAAAAAAAAGAGAATTCTGGTAACACTTCTGATTCATACATACGGGCCAGTGTGCACTTTCAGAGACTTCAGCATTTCATTTTAAATGACTACGTTGTCGTTTTAGCTAAAAATAGATCCCTTTTTTTAAAAATTATTTTTTAAAAGAAAAATCACTTAAAAAAAAAAACGAACAAAAATGCAAAACAAACAAAAATAAAAACAAAACAAAAAAAAACTTTAAATTGATAAGCAAATGAATGTATGCCCCCACCACTACTTCTTCTAATTCAGAGACCGAAACTAGAGCTAAATACACGTTATCCTCCCAGGCCAGTGAAATATTCGGAGAGTAGAGTTGGAACCGAGGCCTGGTAGGGTGGGGTTGATCTACTTTGATTTCATACGAATGACTGTCGCCACTGTTTTTACTGACACCCGTGGAAAAATGCGACTGACTTAGAATTTGTTCAACAGGGCCGCGACTGTCCTCTGTCAATCGGAGGTAACAACGTCTCTAACAGTCATCGGCGCTGCGTATGCTATTTACAGATGGAAGCTTTCTATAAATACACAGTCATATATTTATATATCGACTAGTGTACATACACACATGAAAACAACCAACCCACGTATATATATTTATATGGAAGTAAATAAAGGAATTCAATGCGACACTATAAAGAAAAGTAGAAAAAAAAACCCCGAAATAATCCAGATTCGATGAATTTTTTACGAAAGTCGACATTGAACATGTTATGATAACTTTCTTCAGGACTTTAAATTCATGAATAGTGTTGTAAAAAGACGATTGATGCTTGATGAAATAGCAAGAGAAAAAAAGTGTGTATAAAACGAATATACTGTTATGAATGTTTCTTTTTATACACACTTTTTTTCTCATTTTTTCATATATTTATTTATATACACAGAGAAGAAGCTCCTGTGATGATTTCTTTCTCGGTCTTGGGACCCGAGTTCAAATCCGGGACGAGGCTGTTACCCATTCCCATAGCGTTAATATTCTTTGGAAAGGTATGCCTCCAACTCAAATCCGGGACGAGGCTGTTACCCATTCCCATAGCGTTAATATTCTTTGGAAAGGTATGCCTCCAACTCAAATCCGGGACGAGGCTGTTACCCATTCCCATAGCGTTAATATTCTTTGGAAAGGTATGCCTCCAACTCAAATCCGGGACGAGGCTGTTACCCATTCCCATAGCGTTAATATTCTTTGGAAAGGTATGCCTCCAACTCAAATCCGGGACGAGGCTGTTACCCATTCCCATAGCGTTAATATTCTTTGGAAAGGTATGCCTCCAACTCAAATCCGGGACGAGGCTGTTACCCATTCCCATAGCGTTAATATTCTTTGGAAAGGTATGCCTCCAACTCTTTTTACTTCGATGGATAAATAGTCAGGCAGAATTACCTCTTTTACCTTGGTTTGTTGACCGGTAAAGGAGAAGGGTAACGCTGAAATCAAATTTGGTAATCTTCACTTAAATAGTTGACCGTGTGTCAAATTCTGATCTTGTGGAGACTTTTTGGTTTGGTTTGGTTAGTTTTATGGCATATCAACCTTTGTAGGTTATTTAACGCCAAATCCATTTTTATGTAAATAATCTGTTCTATTGAAAACAGTTCAGTTTAGCATAAGTACACAGTTTAATCGTCAAAAAACATTTCCATTTCCAACTATTCAAGCAGTTATATGTAATAATTCAGTTAAGTGTAAATACAGTTTTAATGTCGAAAAACAGTTCTATTTGAAATAATTCAGTTAAGCATAAGCACGCAGTTTTAGTGTAAGTACGGTTTAATTATCAAAAACGTTTCTATTTCAAGCTATTCAGTTTACTCAATTCATTTTGGCATAAGTATGCTGTTAGTTCTATTTAACCAATAGATTGGGCCCTATCAGGTGCTACCACTCCAGACCAGAGTGGATCTGGGAGCAATGGCAATGAAGGGGTACTCCGCATTCTCCAAAGCACTGCTGGAACCTCACCATCAGATTGTTTAGTGTCATATCCAGGACACTTGTTTGGGGGGGGTTACCCCTCTGCAGAGGTGCAGTTAGTGTATTCTACAGCCCCAGCCGAATGGGCAAGGAGATTATATATATATATATATATATATATATATACATATATATATAAGCTTTTGGTACACACAAATTTATATAAACAAATAGGGGAATCATCTGTATAAGGGAGACCAAATTATTTAAAAAAATAAAAGAATGCTAGAGCCCTTTCGTCCGATACTATTCATACAATCCCACCGGGAAACGTTTAAAAACGGGTTATACAATTAGGGAAAATCATAACAAAATGGGACAAAAAATGGGGAACGTTATGTCACACTTAATATGTCTTCCAAAATATGTAAGTTAGGACTGGTTCTCTGTCTACATAGAGAGGGGTGATCTAAAAAATGTAGATCGCCTCTAAGATGTTCAAATAGATTTTATTCCTGGCTCGATGCAGAACAGAAAACCAGTCATCTTTGTTGTTGGTCCTGAAACTATTTGTAGATAAAAGATGTTCGCCAATAGCCGAGTCACATTTTGTCATCATTTTGTCATAATTTTCCCTAATTGTATTACCCGTTTTTTTCCGGTGGGATTCTCCGGTTGGGTTATATGAATAATACCGGAAGAAAGGGCCCTTGCATTCTTTTATTTTTTAAATAATTTGGTTTCCCTTATACTGATGATTCCCTATTTGTTTTTATATATATATATATATATATATATATATATATATATATATATATATATATTTATATATTATGGTGACGAAATTGTTCTCAGTGAGAAATGGTGAAGCGATTTAAACTTCCTGCTGATGCCATTTGCATTCTGTTCACTCAATGTTTTGGGGAAAGCCATGAACCCATCTCTTCACCTTGTACCAACAAACCATTTCACAACATAGCAAGGTAAGGTCCGTTGTGCCAATGTTTCGTGACGTAACGGTTATCGTCGGCGGAAATCAACGGGGACCGGAGTTCAAATCCTGATCGAGGTTGCTTATATTGTTATATACTCATTTGCCGTATCATAACGACACAATAATTACGACGCAGTGACAATTAAGATGCAAGAAGGATAACGCAGGAATGAAGGACGCAGGAAGACTTCTTTAGAATTATATTCACCTCTCACTTTATTGCAAGGGTTTGAAAGGGTTAGCATGTGAGAGGATGCTGGAGACCGAACATAAACATCATATTTTGACCCCACTGTTATGACCGTCACGTTGTGTCTTTATTGTTCTCCTCATGTTGGGGTCTACTCCATCGGGGCTTTCCGAGGGCCCCCTCGGTCTGGTGTGGCCTTCCCTACCACATCTCGTCTCTAACCCTCTGGGAGTCTGCTGGCAACTGCATCGGGGGTTTTCCGAGTGCCCCCTCGGTCGGGTGTGGCCTTCCCTACCACATCTGGTCTCTACTGTCTGGCAACTGCTCTGGGACCCAAACTCAACTGAGTTAAATAATAACTCAACGCCCACACGATCGCGTACTGGATCTTTGAAATCGAATGTTTAATCGTCATCAAGCGGAAATAACTGACATGCAGTTCAGAGGTTACTCTCTTCCGGTGCATGACTGTAATGGCAGAATGGGACCTTCACCTTTTCCCATATCATAAGCCTTAATCCGCCCACGCGATCTCTTTCGATTACTGGCCGTTGGAATGTGTCACTTCCTTCCGGTGTATTACCTTGGAATAGTATTTTTGGGCCGGGTCGAAGGTCAAAATATAACAATATTTTACAAAACGCTAATAACCTTGGAGAAGGTATGAATCAAATTATTTGACATTGGTATTGCAACCGCTCTAGGAGAAGGAAAACGCTGAATTCCAATGAGTTGAACTCCGCTGAATAAATTGACCTTGTGTCGCACCTTATGTGTGGTAAATACTTACAACTCCAATAGAATATCTGAATCGTGCAGAGTGCTGAAACGATAAGAATGATATATTATGTAGAAAAACAGACTTGAATTTATATATATATATATATATATATATATATATATTTAGAAAAGATACACGCATGCGCACACAAACACGCAAATATATATATATATATATATATATATATATATATATATATATATGTGTGTGTGAGAAAAAGTGTATTTGGAACTTATCAGCCTGTATTATCTCATGTTAAAAACCTCCAACTGCATTAAAAAAATATCTGCTATAATTATTTCTAGTATTAAAAAGATAATTCTGATAAAATATTTTTGTATTCAGAAAAAACCTTGAAGTCGAAACGCGTCGGTACAATAAATGAATCACTAAACATTTATCTCTCTTCCATTTTTACCTTTTTCTACATATATATATACATATATATATACGGTGAGAGCAAAGAGATAAATTCCTACAGTCGTCAAAATATTTTTTTTCTGTGGTCAAAAAGAAAATATATCGGAATTTTTATTTCCGTAATGACTTTTTTCTAAATATTTTAAAGTCTTAAATGATTATGTTATTTCAACGCACACAGGCACCCACACACGAACCGGCCCATTGGTTAGCTGGTTGAGTGTTCGCCAATGCTCCGCTCTAGTCATGCCAAAAACTCAAAAAATGGCATTTGATACCTCCTTGCTAACACTCGGCATTATAAAGTACATATCAAGAGTAAAATAGAGCAATTTAGGGAAAGTCGTAGCGCCCCTCACCTACACCTCGGTGTTGTAGCTAACGAAAAGGGGGCCTTCGGATTGTCCTCGAGTACGGTCACCAACTAGACTTTTACTTATATATATATATATTAAGTGAGTTAAAAAAGATCAATTTCCAACTCGATTATTTCAAAGCCAGAGGCCGGAACATTTACTATTACGATACTAGGACAACCTACAATATATTAGTGGTCATAAATGTTCTTGAATCGTCATATGCTACATCAATTTTAATCACTTTTCATATTTTTTATATCAGCAACTTGCTTTCTACTGCTTTTTTTTTTGTTCAGTACTGCCAACTGTATGTTCATTTAGGCTGATGTTACTGATAAGCAAGTACGAGTAAATAAGAAGGGCAAACTGGCTTCTTTTTTCCTTATGCAACCAGTCTAGGAGAAATCAATCCAGCTGTACTCTGCTAAAAAAATTGACCTTTTGTCACATCTTGCTCGTCGAAGAGGAGTTTGGTAAATACCTTCAGACAAATAGCAAGATAGATAGATAAATAGATTGATAAAGATAGATAGATAGATAGATAGATAGAGAGAGAGAGAGAGAGAGAGAGAGAGAGAGAGAGAGAGACTTTACAGAGAGTTACTGAGAGAAAAAGAAAAGGCCACCAAATTGATTTAATTGATGAATTTGCTGGGGTTTTATTGATTTTTATGTAATATCAAGACAGCAATTAAACAGTTAAATTGTATAAATGTTTTAAAGGCACTCAACTTTGTTCCTCATATATGTTTAAATGAATAGGATTATAAATGATATCAACATTTTTTTCTTTATCTATTATTGTTCGATATACTTGTGCTACTTGTGTTTCGTACATTCCATCTTCCTCAGGAATTTGGATTGTAACGAAGAAATGGTAAATAAATAAATAAAATCATATTTACCAAATTTAAAATCATTTGCAGAGCTATTCATATTAACATATTTACTTTTTCACGTTTGACCAACAACAATCCCTTCATATATATATATATATATATATATATATATATATATATATATATATATATATATATATATATATATATTCAGTCGAATATGATTGAACAGAAAAATGAATAGCAACACGTCCTTCGTAAAAAAATTAAATTTCAGAAAGAAGGATTGTTCTTTTTTTTTCGTCTGAAACAGATTTATAAAGTCGTTGAATTTGGTAATAAATAACACTTGATCCTATCCGTTCTGACAGTAAAATAGTGCAAAATGATTGACGAGAAATTATACGAGGATGGTATCTATGACTGACTGAGAAATATGTTAAAATTTTCTCGAACAGATTCTTTTAGGATTGCGTTTATGTGAGATCTATCTATCTATCTATCTATCCAAATAAATGTTAATGTGTTTATATTGAATAAAACTAAATTATTTAAATTTTGATTTGTAGTATTTGATTTAATTTGTCAACTTTTAAAGCTTATCTTTTTAATTGTGGCGTTATGGGTAAAGTATTGGATTGCGCCCTCAATGTAAATGTGTTCGAAATCTGGTCGGGCTATTACGTCTATTTT
>OY757918.1:30158200-30313200 GCA_963585895.1 Sepioteuthis lessoniana
TCCTCGACGAGACCTATTGCATTTCACATAGCACTAATACCCTTGAGAAAGGTATGAACCCAATTATTCTCCCTCCAGCTATGGGTATATAGTAGGACAGACTGTTTCTTCAGCCTTAGTGAGGCAACTAGCATAGGAGAAGGAAAACTCTGAATTCAAACTTGTTAAACTCCGCTTAAAATTGACCTTGTGTCATATCCTGCCCGAGCGGAGGGGTTGGTAAATAAGACCAAGTTAAATTGGATTCGCTGTAGCAGTTGTTTGTTGATGATTGAAGAAAGAAGTATTATGGTAGCCAACACTCGTAGGGACGAGATTGGTAAAAGAAATGTAGGTAATGCAGTCGTCTATCTCCAGTGAAATGGATATCAACATAGTGTGTTTGACCATAGTGAGTGAAAGAGACGGCTGAGGATCATGGTTGTCATTTGGCGGTTAGCAGTGACACCTTTGAAATTGTCTTGTGTTTCTCTCCGTAATGGAATAGTAAGTTATCGGTCATAAGAAAGTCAGACCTATCCGATAAAATAAAACGCAATTTTTTCCAAGCAGCTACCGTATCCATACTACTATATGGATGCACCACATGGTCACTGACTAAGCGTATTTTCTCTAAAAGCTTGACGGCAATTGCACTGCACTAGAATGCTACGAGCTGTATTGAAAAAATCCTGGAAGCAACATCCCACAAAACAGTGGCTGTATGGCCACCTACCTCCTATCTCTAAAACCATTCGAATAAGACGAACAAAACATGCAGGGCACTGCTGGAGAAATAAGGGTGAACTCACAATCAAGGTTCTCCTGGGGAACCTTTCGCACGGACGAGCAGGTGTTGGACGAGAGGCTAGAACTTGCCTACAACTGCTCAGTACAGACACAGGATGTAGTCTAGAGGAGCGGTCGAATGTCACGAGTGATAGAGATGAATGGCATGGAAGAGTCATCGGCACGACATGATGATGATGATGATGATGATAACCTACATCAGTTGTCAAGATTCAAGGCCTTATTTACCACTAAACCTCAACCGGAATTTTGTATTCAAAATCAATTTTACCACCACCTCTTTTAAACAATCCCATTGGACCACACGAAGAAACCATTATTACACGCATAAAGTCTTCTGGCTTACGGTAATTTTTTTTTTTTTTTGCTTCGATTAGTTTTGTTCCCTCCTTCCAATCAATATATATATATATATATATACTTGATTGTCACTGACATAATTCTCCGAAGAGAAGTGACCGAATTAAAGGTTCCTCTTTTTTCTGGATTTTTAAATATTTTAATCATTTTAAAACAGTTTATTATGCATACGCTTTTAAAAACAATATATCATCATCATCATCATCATGTCGTACCGCAAGCACAGATATCCCTAATCCTATCTCGCCATTTCTTCCTATCATTCATCGCTTTTGGCAGGTCTTCAGGGTTACATCCTGTATCCTCACATAGCTACTGTATGTATGTATGTTCGAGCTGGTCGTCCTGCTTTTGCTTGGCTATATGCAGGGGGTCCATAGGAGTACATCACTTATGAGCTCGTCTCTGCTTCTCCAGCAGTGTCCTGTTTGTCTAGTCCGTCTAACTTGTATAGTTTTCGTGATGGGAGGCAAGTGACCGAACAGTTTGTGTCTTGTGGGGTGTTGTCACCTGGACTTGTTCAATATTGCTCTCAACATTCTTGTGTAATTGCCGTCTAGTTTCTTCTTCAGCCGTTTAGTTAGCGTCCAAGTAGTGTATCCATATAGCAGTATCGATATGACCGCTGCCGGGAAGAAACTGCGATTCATTTTATCGGTCAGGTCTGATTTCCATATGATCGAGAGCCTATCGATAGCTGTCCATACTTTCGTTAGTCGTGTGTCGATGTCTTTTTCGGTTGATGAAACGCAGGTAGGTGAATTTGTCTACAAGTTTCAGAGAGGCTCCGTAAGTATGTATTATGGAAAAAAATTACTAGAAATAAGAAGAATTGGAAAAAAAAATTTATGGGATTTTGGAATGTAGCTGTTGCATTCGAAGTTGATCTTATCTATGGAAAGTTTGGTATTCTTTATAATGAACTTCAAGAATTTGGAGTTTTTGTTCGTTTATTTCTTTCTACAAGATTGAATCAATTTCGTGTAGAAGTCAAACGACTTATGGGAAGACTGGAACGAATCGACTATAGTATATACTTTTTCCAGTTCAAAATGGGTGTAGTTCAGTTCAAAATGGGAATAATTCAGTTCAAAATGGGAATAGTTCTGTTCAAAATGGGAATAGTTCATTTCAAAATGGGAATAGTTCAGTTCAAAATGGAAAAATTATTATAAGTATAAATATAAAAAATATTTTTTAAACCCAAATTGGGCTTCAATCCTTTCACTGATGACTCAATCTAAAATTCCTGCACCTGTAGCATTAGAAGATGTTGTGTTCTAATAAATGACTTGAAGAATTTTTTCTATGTTATAAAACGTTAAAAATTTTATTGCTAAAATAATTAATAAAATATTTTTTATATTTATACTTATAATAATTTTTCCATTTTGAACTGATCTGATATATATATATGAAGGTAGCCGGAAACATAATTTAAATTGGTGATTATATATTATGACGTAAAGTCGACATTAAAGTTTCGGTTTCAATAACCATCATCAGGACATGGATATCAAAATAGTTCACATAGCGATGGATGCTTGTTAAGATAAAATAAATCAGAATGTTCTGATTTATTTTATCCATAAGATCGGAAGAAGCCCTGATAATTTTTTTTCCGTGTTTTTTGATTTTTCAAAAACGCATAACAGGATGGAAATAAATTTATAATCCTAATGTGACCGGTTTCCTGTTTTTTCTTAATGAAATTATTGCTCTGTAATGTCTGTTACATTGAGCTATTTACCAGTTTTCTTGTCCTGATGGAATTACTCCCTACTCCGGTTTAACTAGACAAAATAATACTTATATATATATATATATATATATTCATATATATATATATATATATATATATATATATATATATATAAAACTGGACCAAATAATACTTGTATATATATATATATATATATATCGTATTTGACGGCATATAAACCGCACTTTTTTTTACTAAGAATATCTTCTAAAATTCCCCTGCATCTTATATGCCATATCTAGGTTTAAAATTTAGGATAATCGGCCTAAATTAGTCACCTGGCAATGTTGTATAGCCACCATACAACTGCATGTATACATATACACATATATGTGGAAACAATCAACTGGTAATGAAAGACTTCAATAACGAACGAACACACTTCTTTATGAAAATATAAATCTCTCACACTTTATTTTCGAAAGGGTGATGTTTGTTGTGTGTGAGAGATGAGTTGGAGACAGAGGAAAGACTGCTATATTGACCCAAGTTCTTCCTCTCTACCATAGCAGCACTTCTTTCGCATGTTGGCTTGGGTTGCTCAACCGTGGGTCACTGAGAGCCGCAAATCCCTCAGTCTGCAAGCTGGTTCTCACTTCGGCATCCCGTCTTCAACTGTCTCGAACTGTCTGGGCACCTCGTTATATTATTTTCTAACGTACATCTGCTTCCATTGTTCTTCCGCTAATTTACACGGTTGCATCGCTTGATTGACGGCTCGGTCAAGGGTCAATATATAACACAAACTCCTATGACTTTACAGTAACTTTCATATACCTATTGTCATTTTCTAAAAGGCTATTATATAAATAAAAAGTGTTATAATTGATAATATTCATTATATTAATTTCATAATGTTTAATATTATATATATATATATATATATATATATATATTAATGGTGACTCCGAGGTTTGGGCTTTTCTAGCTCCTTAAGTAGATCTATAAACTCGGTGACCGTTGTCGAGGGTGACTTGGGGGTTCCCTTTCCAAATACACCTTTTCCTGGATTGTTCCACTTTATCCTTGATGTGTACCTTAAATGCTGAGTGTTAAGCCACGAGGCATCAATAAAATTTGTTTAGTCTTTTGTATGATTTGAGCTGGGATTGAAACCTGGCCTCCAGTGCCACTGACGAAAACTCTGCCACTTGAACAATGAAATAATAAAAATAGTCTTTAAAGACCTAAAATGTGTTTTATTTCACGTTTTTGAAGAAATATTTATTTGTTTTAAGTAAACAGCTAGATTTTAACTTTTAATATTTTTTCTGTTTATCATGATATTGTAGGAGGGGTAGTTAATAATATGAAATCAATTCCCAAAGATTCTCGCCCCATCTATGTTCTGTACATGCTTGTGTGTGTGTGTGTGTGTGTGTGTGTGTGTGTGTGTGTGTGTGTGTGTGTGTGTGTGTGTGTGTGGCCGGTGATTTTTTTCACTGATTCAAGTATGAAAAAATTAGGATCAAAGATTCTATTTTTCTCTAAAAATAATGTTTCAATTGTGCAAAAAATTGTTTCTGATTATGTAAATTAAAAGCTAAATCATTTGCATAAGAAATAATTCATGGAATTCTTTCTAAATAAAACTGCGTATGATCATTTTATTAAAAAAAAAAGTATTTATTTACATTTCGAAACAAATTATTTGCTGTCAAAAACTGCTAGAAAGCCAGAGGTTTGTGCTTTTTGATAAAGGGAGAAGAGTAGGAAAAAGACTCCTTATATCTATAAATAATCCACTATATGCTAATTTTGTGTGTTGGGTTATGTGCTCTGAATGTCAATTGTTATTATCCAAATTCAAGATATATCGGAAGTAAGTATGAAATATTACAAAGAATCCTTCACTGCTTCCTAAATAGAGGCATCGATATAATCATGGACTGTTGTTACAATGAGAGTCCCATTGAGTTCATTGGTCATCTTTAATTCATTAAAAGAAAGTTTTTCCCTAAATTTATCCAACCTTTCCTCATGAGCAGGAAGGTCAATTTATAAACAGTCTATAACTTGTTTGAATTCAGAATTTTCCTTCTTGTAGACTGGTTGCCATATCAAGATTAAAGATCCCAGTCTGCCCTGATATATCCCCATTGCTGGAGAGAGAATAATTGGATTCATACCTTTCCTGAGAGTATTAGCATTTTGTGATTTATTTCAAATAATTCAATTAAGCATAAGTACAGTTTAAATGTCAACAGTTCTATTTCAAACAATTCAGTTTAACATAAGTACACAGATTAAATGTTAAGAATTTCTATTTAACCCATAGATAGGATTGTATCAGGTACTACCACTCCAGGACAGAGTAGACCTGGAAGCGATGGCAATGAAGAGGAACTCTTCGGTCTTCATCATCAGACTTTTTAAAGTCATATCTAGGACACTCACTGCGGGAGAATTATCCCTCTGCAGAGATGCAGTCGGTCTATTCTGCAGCCCCAGCTAAATCAGTCGAAGAAAAAATGCTACGAAATCCTCTACATGGTCTCGCATATAAATAACCAGATAATTAAAACCACAATGAAATCATTTTAAAAAAATAAACAAGTCTTTTTTTTTTTTAATAAAAAAAAAAACTTTGACAGAAAAAAATGTGCTTACGAGTCAGAAGTTTGAGAAAAAAGACCATGCATTACTTTTGTAGAACATTAATGATAAAATAACAAAACTGAATTTAAAAAAAAAAATACAAATAAAAAAAAAACCCTCATGGTAGACATAAGAAATAATTTCTTAGCTATTTCATCCGCACCCGAGAATCGTGACAGATTTGAATAAATATTTGAATTATTTTAAAGTTTACTCTATGTTTATCTATTTCTTTTTTTAAGTTAAAAGATTTTTTTTCAAATATTTTATCACGTTTGCGACAGTAAACTTTCAGTGACTTCATGTCTGTATACTTAGGTATTTGATTCCATTTATGGGCTTTCAAGATGGGCCAAGTGAAAACTGTCGCAGAACGGAACGGTAAGATTTTTTCTATTTTTTTTAGACACATCTTGTCATTTGTTTAATATATTTTATCTCATTTGAGACACCCCTATTTACGTTACACACACACACACACACACACACACACACACACACACACACACACACTTATATATATATATATATATATATATATATATATATATATTTGTGTGTGTGTGTGTGTGTGTGTGTGCAGGATATGGACTTTAACGAAAAGCACAGAGAAAAACTGATCGACACGACATAAGAATGCGACGTGCAGTTTTGAACAAAACGTAGAAGCAGCAAACCACAAAATAGTCGCTGGATGGCCACTTACCTTCCATCTCACAAATCATCCAAGAAAGACAAACAGCTATTAACTTTCTTCTTGTTGGCATCATCATCATTATCAAATTTCACCGACAGCATGGAATTCCCTGACTCTCTCTCACCATCCACCCCTATCACACATTACTTGTGGCAGGTCTTCTAGGTTACATGCCGTGTCCGTACAGAGCTAATGTTCGTTTGGTTAAGTTTGGTTTGATTTTATAGCATATCAACCATTGTAGTTTATTCAATTCCAAATCCATTTTTATACTTATAAGTAAAGTAAAGTTGGCGACCATAGTCGAGGGTGACCAGAAGGCTCCCTTTTCGATAGCTTACTACACCAAGGTGTAGGGGAGGGCGCTACTCCTTTCCCTGGATTGCTCCACTTTACCCTTGATCCGTACCTTATAATGCTGAGTGTTAAGCAAGGAGGCATCAAGTACCATTTTTTGAGTCTTTGGTATGACTCGACCTGGGATTGAACCCAGGTCTCCCGGGCCAGTTCAATTTCAAACAATTCGGGTTAGTATAAGTATAGATTTTGTTTACATACTGTTCAATGTCAAAAACAGTTCTATATGAAACAATTCAGTTTAGCATAAGTATACAAGTTCAATATCAAAACAGTTCTATGTCAAACAACTCAGTTTAGCGTGAGTACATGGGTCAAATGTCCAAAACAGTTCTGTTTCTAACAATTCAATTTAGTATAAGTACGTAGTCTGGTTCTATTTGACCCATAGATAGGACCCTACCAGGTGCTACCACTCTGGGCCAGAGTGGACATGAGAGCGATAGCTATAAAGGGGTACTCCGCATTTCCCAAAACTCCAGCATTTCTGGAGCCTTACCATCAGATTGTTTAGTGTCACATGCCAGGACACTCATTGGTGGAGGTCTTACCCCTCAGCAGAGATGCAGTCGGAGTACTCTATAGCCCAAGCCGACTGGGCAAAAGAGCTGAGGTAAGTCTTTACAGGTCAACCAAAATGGGTGTGTCCATATGTAGGAGTTCATAAAAACGTTTTCAAGGAATTCGTCCTTGCTTCTTCAGCAGTGACACGTGGGTCTTGATCGTCTTATTTGGATGGCATTTGAGATGGGAGGAAAGTGGCCATACAATTGCTGTTTTGTGGGATGTTTGTTGTATACCGTAATACATATACTGCACGGATATATATATAAATATATGCGGAAACATAGTCAACAATAATGACGGCTTCAATGAACGAACGAACACACTTCTTTATAAAAATATACTTCTCACACTTTATTCTCTAAAGGGTTGATGTTGGTTATGTGTGAGAAGTGAGTTGGCGACGGTAACAGACTGCTACATATTGACCCCAAGTTCTTCTAACCATAGCGGAACTACTTTCGCACTCTGGCAGGGCTGCTCAACCGTAGGTCACTGAGGTGAGATGTTGCTGACGAAGAATGTTAAATGGTCCACTAATGAAAGAGGCTAGCCATTTAGTGTGGAGATGGCTCCCTTTTAATTAAATTATATGGCCTAGTGAGTAGAGAGTTCGCCAATGGTCCGGAAGACCTGGGTTCGATCCCACGTCGTGTCATACCAAAGACTTTAAAATGGTACTAGATACCTCTTTGCTTAACTCAGCATTATAAGGTACTATCAAGGGTAAAGTGGAGCAATCCAGGGAATGAAGTAGCGCCGTCGCCTACACCTCGGTGTTGTAGCAATTGAAAAGGGAGCTTTCTGGTCATCTTCGACTACGGTCGCCAACACTAATCTCTACCCGTCCTTTTTCTTTTCTTTTCTTTTCTCTCTCTCTCTCTCTCTCTCTCTCTCTCTCTCTCTCTCTCTCTCTCTTTATTTCTGTGTACATTTATTGATTTTTCTTTTTATATTCATATACTAACTTTCATTATGAGACCTTAAATTTCTGTACTTACTTATTTAGGATGTATGGTCTCATTACAGGTAGATGGACATATCTTTTATGTTTATTCAAACCTGTTTTGATTTTTAATTTTTTAAAAATTAAGCACTTCTTCGTGACTAAAAGAAAAGTTTAGTAAGCATTACGTTCGCCAATGGCCCGGGAGACCTGGGTTCAATCCCAGGTCGAGTCATACCAAAGACTTTAAAAATGGAACTTGATAGCACCTTGCTTAACACTCAGCATTATAAGGTACGGTTCAAGGGTAAAGTGGAGCAATCCAGGGAATGGAGTAGCGCCCTCACCTACACCTTGGTGTAGTAGCTATCGAAAAGGGAGCCTTCGGGTCACCCTCGACTATGGTCGCTAACTTACAAAGGAGATAATCCTTGAGATAAGACCTGATTCTTTTCACTAGTGCTTTATAATAAACATTCCTGCAGAATTAGAGAGGGGGATGAAATTCCACCCCCCCACCCCATACTTTTAAATAATAATCTTTCTCCTTTGAATTCAGCTATCCCAATCTTGGTAATTTTTGTCTAGCTTCACTCCAATCTACTTAAAATTTATCAACTATGCAATGTCTCATCTCCTTTTGAAAGCATTGTAACCATTTTCTAGTTATATTTAAACAGATAGGGATTTTTACCTATCTTATCTGATTCAAAAACTTCAAAGTAGAGCAAAATTTAAACAATTTTTAAAACAAAATGTTCCAGAAGAAAAATAAAATATAAGATACTTATAAATTTTATCGGATTGATTAGACTTCCATATGATCGATGTCAAAAGCATTAGATGCCTTCGCTAGGCGTATGTTCCCATCACTTTCAGTAGATGAGATCTTGCTGACGAAGAATGCGAAATGGTCCACTAATGACAGAGGCTAGCCACTTAGTGTGGAGATGGCTTCTTTTTAGTAAAATTACATCTACTTTGTTTGTTTATTTTTTTGCGTTCACGTAGAGTTTTATGCCTCCTGCTACTTTCTCTAAGCTACGCTGTTGGGATTCTCCTCGGGCTGTTGCATTTGTGGGAAGTGGTTTGACATCTGCATTGTCTGCATCTGACATAATTTCTGGTGGATATCGTCTGCTTCTTGCCTTTATTGACGTTCAAAATATGTAATCTAAGAGCAGAGTATAAACAAATATGCTGCTAAAGTATCTCTTTGCAAGAATCCCTGAGTTATGGCGAAGAAATAGGTGTCTCAATATATTTCTTTGCGAAGACGATACGCAAGTAGTATCTGTTTCATCTTTTCTCTATGTATGGAATCAGATGCCTTGGAGAAGTCAGCAATCGGTAATGTTGCGTCGAGATTCTTTGCCTGTTGTACATCGATGAATTGGTGGAGTGATAGAATCTGTGAGGCTAGGGAGCGATTAATTTGAAAGCCATTCTGATTTTTTCTAAGAATTTTCTCAATTTCGACTAGAATGCAATGAGAAACAGGACATTATAAACCTTAGAAGCTATAGGAGTTAGAATTATGCCTATGTAAATTAATTCTGAGGTTACCTTTCTTGGAGAAGGGAAGGATGAAACCCTTCGTTTATTTCTCTATTTTGTTTTGTTTATAGACTGTGTTGCATAATCGAATAAGTACAGGGGTTGGAGAAAATAATGACAACACGTGGCAATTTCAAACATATTAAATAGGATTTTCTTATTGTAGCCCTCCCATGAAATCCGGCTTTGCGCAGCTTTCTTCAAACAGTTTTTTAGGAAACTGGGTTCTCAAAATGGTCATTAAGCTCTGCTGTAATTTTCCAAGCTGTATTCTGGTGATCCTTCCTAACAAGAGTCCATCGGTCCTTATAAGACAGCTTTCGCTTGCCTCCAGAGTTTTGCTTCAGTAAAGAGGTTTTTCCTTCATTTTCAAATGTTGGCATTACTTTCGAGAAAATACTCCTTGCTACACTAGATAATTCAGCAGTTTTTTGTTACATTAGCGCCTGCCATAAAACACCAAAAATTTGACATCTTTTAAAGTCTGATAGATCTGCTATTTTAATGAATTTTAATTGCTTTCTTCTGATCATATCTGTAAAAAAGCAATTTTGGTAAAATAAGAAGAGAAAATTAATAATAAATTAAAAAAAAGAAAAAACAAACAAACAAACAAACAAACAAACGTTTGATGGTTTTATAGGAGTTTCCAAATTATGATTCTAAGATTCTAGCTGTTACCATTATTTTATCCAACCTCTGTCCAGCGCTTTATTGGTTACCCCACGGGGACACCCCCCAATTTCTGGAATTTTAATCTCTTATCTGGCTATTGTACACAAAAATAAAAATGCTTGATACATATGCACATTTGATAGAATAAAAGCAAAAGTATATTCGTTCAAGTTTGTAGACATTTTGATAAAATAAATACAATTTTCAGATATAAACAGCCAACTAAATCAACCTATCATCAAATATATCTGAAACTACGTCGGTGAATGAGATTCAAAACGCGGTCACCAGCCGAATTTATCAAGGCTTTGGTATAGATAGTTACAATTCTTTTCTTGACACATAGAGTCTGTCTGTATCACCCCTCCAACGTAAAACCTGGTACATTGTACGCTGAGTTCGTTGTTCTTTGGTCGCTATATCTCAGTTCCCCCTTGTCCATTTTAAGAAGGGCCCAGATTATCTTAAAAATGAAACTGTCCGGGTATTTATTTCATTGATTAGATTTCTTCGGCAGAATTTGGTTTCAAGAATATTTCTTGTTATTCTGAGATACATCCTTCTTAATTTTTCTTTGATCTTCATTTGCTTCTAATCTTCCGAGGTGTTCACTTCTTCCTTTTTTCTTCAAGTGTTCAACATTGTGTATTTCTACTCCCCTTTCAGCTGTTTATCTTTTTGTTTAATTTCTAATTATCAGCATGACACAATTTTCATTTCCAAATAACATATATATATATATATATATATATATATGAGGTGGTATAACTTTTCTTGAGATTCTGTAAAATTGTTGCTTCTAATAGATTTTCTTGATATATTATTGAGTGACATTAATAGATTGTATAAAAGTTTCTAGTTTCTTATTTTTTGTTGGAAAAGTAAACAGCGTTAGGACTAGAGGACTTGGAAATAACAGTGTAAAATAATAATGATAATAATATTAATAATTAAAATAATAATAATAAGGAAGAAAAAAATTCAAAAAGACTATTGCAGAACTAGAAAACTACTCGAGACAAAACTCTCTAACAGACACCTTATCAAAGGAATAAATACCTGGGTTGTGCCCCACGTTAAATGTTCGGACACTTGAGGACACTTCCTGTCACTTAAACTCCAGTGTAAGACCCTCAGCAAAAAGTGATGTGAAAAACTCTAATCAGTAAATAATAATAAGCAGTAGAAATGAACAGATGCCTACAAGATGCACAAGTACCTGACTGGATGACCAAAGGAAAGACCACACTGGTCCAAAAGGAACCAAAAAAGGAATTGCTCCAAACAATTCTAGACCCATAACTTGTTTACCGATGATGTGGAAAATATGAACAGCACACATGAAGTAAAAGATATACTACTCAATAACAAGCCGCGGATTGTTTCCTTACGAACAGAAAGGATGCCGCAAAGGATCCAGAGGCACAGCAGAGTTACTCAACATAGATCAACACATCCTAAATGAGAGCAAGACAAGACGGAAAAATCTAGCTATGGCCTGGATTGACTACAAAAAGGCATATGATATCGTTCCGCAAAGCTGGATAATAAACTGTCTCAAAATGTACAAAATATCACACGAAATAAAAAAAAAACCCATGAAAAACTGGAAAGTTGAATTAACAGCAGGAGGAAAATGCTTGGCTGAAATAAAGATCCAAAGAGAGATTTTTCAAGGAGATGAACTTTCACTCCTACTATTCATAATTGCCATGATGCCACTAAACTATGTACTCAGAAAATGCACGGCCGGATACAAACTTAGTAGATCGCAAGAAAAGATCAACCACCTAATGTACATGGACGACATAAAACTATTTGCAAAAAATGTAAAAGAACTGGAAACCCTAATACACAGTTAGAATTTTCAGTCAAGACATAGTGATGGAATTTGGCATTGAAAAATGCGCTCAGCTCGTCATGAAAAGTGGCAAACGACATCTAAGTGATGGAATAGAACTGCCAAGATCAGAACGCTCGCAGAAAACGAGAACTACAAATACTTAGAAATCTTGGAGGCTGACACCATCAAACAAGGGGAAATGAAAAACGAAATTCAGAAAGAATATCTCAGGAGAACTAGAAAACTACTCGAGACAAACTCAATAGCAAAAACCTTATCAAAGGAATAAGTACTAGGGATGTACCCATCATTAGATACTCGGGACCCATTCTCAAGTGGACCAGAGATGAACTTAGACAAATGGAGGAAAGAACTAGAAAACTAATATCCATGCACAAGGCATTACATCCCAGAGACGACGTTAACAGACTATATGTACCAAGAAAAGCGGGAGGAAGAGGACTCGCCAGCATCGAAGATAGCGTTGACACATCGATACAACGACTCGAAGACTACATAGAAAAACACGAACGAGGACTGATTACAGCCATCAGAAACAATATTGACAACACGATAAATAACAGAATGACAATAACTAGGAAACAAAAATGGGAAGGAAAACAATTCCATAGGCGTTTTAAACGACTAATAAACAACATCTCACACGACAAAACCTGGACATGGCTAAGAAAAGGAAACTTTAAGAAGGAAACAGAATCCCTCCTAACGGCAGCACAAAACAGCACAATAAGAACCAATCATATTAAGGCGAGGATAGATAAGACGCAACAAAATAGCAAATGTATACTATGCGGTGACAGAGATGAAACCATCAATCACATAATAAGCGAATGCAGCAAATTGGCACAGAAGGAGTACAAGGCTTGACATGACTGGATGGGCATGGTGATCAACTGGGAAATGTGCAAGAAATTTAAATTTGACCATGCCAACAAATGGTATATGCTCAACCCAGAACTTGTCCTAGAAAATGACATACACAAACTCCTATGGGACTTTAACATACAAGCGGATCACCTAATCTCGGCCAGAAGACCAGATCTTATAATAATCAAAAAAAAAAAAAAAAAGAAAACCTGCAAAATTGCCGACTTTGCTGTCCCGGCTGACCACAGAATAAAACTGTACCTCGACCTTGCTAGAGATTGAAAAAACTATGGAACATGAAGGTGACAATTATACCAATTGTGATTGGTGCTTTTGGCACGGTAACAAAAGGATTACTAAAGGGCCAGGAGGATTTGGAAGTTGGCGGCCGAGTGGAAACCATCCAAACAACAGCATTATTGAAAACGGCCAGAATACTGAGAAGAGTCCTGGAAACTCGGGGAGACTTGCTGTCACTCAATCTCCAGTGAAAGACCATCAGCTTACGCTGATGTGAAAAACTCTAATGAGTGAATAATTATTATAACAATAATAATACAATAGAAATAAGAATGATCAACTCCAAACAGACCATAGCACTGTTAAGATCAGCTTGAATCCTCAGAAAAATACTGGAGACCTACAATTAAACTTCGAGGGAATAACCCACAAGAAGTAAACAAAAAGTAATTTGATTATCAAAGGTCTGAGAGAACAAGAGATCGGAAGAATTCTGACCATCTAGACCACAGCGCAGTTAAAATCAATAGAATACTGAGAAGAATCTCGCAGACCTGAGGAGACAAGCAGTCACTTAGCCTTTAATGAAAAACCACCAGTTAAAACTTGTGTGAAAAACTCGTATAAAGACCACCTTGATAAAAAACAAAAACAAAGCATTAATACAGGCCCATAATGTTGCTAGTTTATAGGACTTCCACATTCTTAATTTATTTTGCCGTTTAGTTTTTTTCTTTCCACCGATTGCATAGATTGGTTCTAATTGCAATCTTTTCACCACTCTTTAAAAAAAAGTTTAAAATAAAGAATAAACAATAAAAGTTTATATGTTATTTTGTCTCAACAAATTAGATTGATATTAATATACGTTTCATGAAATCGCGAATAGTTATCTTTAGCTTATCGATCATATAGAAGTCTGATCTATCTGATAAAATAAAACAAGTTTTATTTCTAGCTGTTGCAGTGTTGGTACTACTGCATGGATCCACCATATGGAGGCTAAGAAAACACTTTGAGAAAAAGCTAGATGGGAACAACACAAGAATAACACGAGCTCTTTTAAACAAATCCTCGAAGTAACATCCCACAAAAGAGCAACTATACGGCCACTTACCTCCTATCTCAAAAAACCATGCAAGTAAGACGAAAAAGGCTGGAAAAGCAAAGACGAACTCAAAAATGACGTTTTTCAATTGATCCCAACACATGGACTAGCCAGTGTTGGCTGACCAGCAAAAACTTATTTACATTAGCTTAGTGCGGACATAGGGCGTAGTTTTGAGGATCTCCCGGGAGCGAGAGATGATAGGGACGGATAGAAAAATAGTCAGGGAAATCCGTGCTGTTAACGTGACTTGGCGAGGAAATTTATATGCTGTATAAGAAAATAAAGAATAAACAATTCAACCTCGGTTTGGTTTCTGTGTTTAATGGCATATCAACCTTTTTAGGTTATTTAATGCCAAAGCCATTCTCCTAGAAGAACAATTGTGGTACTATTTAACCCATAGCTGGGAGGATAAGGGGGTTCATACCTTTCCCAAGGGTATTTGCCCGAAAGTGAGCATAACAGCGCGACTGGTGTACGAAATCGCTTACTACGATTCCGCAGTCCATCACTTTAACCATTACACCATGAGGACGCCCCCAATCCAACCTCGATTGAACTAAAAGATCTGTGAAAATCAAAAAAAAAAATAAAATAAAATAAAATAACTCAACCTTGGAAAACTTTTGTCTAACCCTAATAATAAAAAGTTATTTTTTTTATATTTTCCATACTCATATACTTTCCAAGTGTTTGTGTCACTATACATGCCTGCTTTTCTTGTATGAATTACACAAACTAATACAACGTATGTTTTTTTATGAGAATTGCTTACGTCTCTCTTCAGTAAAATAGGGACATGACTGGCTTTGCTGAATGTGTGTCTATTGACTGTGTTTTTTTTTTTCTGGACGTAAAGTGGTCTGATGATCTAGTGAGATAAATGCTTTTACAAGCTGATAGGGCGGCGCTGCAATCAGATTTTTGACACCCGAGACATTGGGAAACCAAAACAAAATAAAGAAAACAAAAAAGGGTTTCTCAAAGCCGGATAGAGGAATGGGTCCTTGCACAATTTTTAAAGCGATTACATCATAATCAAATTTCAGCGTTTTTTGAAATAAAACAAAATGATATTGGGACACAACTCCTTCTAAGGACTTGATTCTCTAAAAGGATTGTACGAAGTGAAAGAAATTTCGGTTCGGTTTGGTTTGGTTTGTTGGGTTTTATACCATATCGACGATTGTAGATTATTTAATGCCAAATCTTCTTTATACATATTTAATAAATATATGATTTGGCTTGGTTTGGTTTTATGGCATATCAACCATTGAATGTTGTTTAAAGCCAAATCCATTTTTATGTAAATACTCTGTTCTATTTAAAACAATTCAGTTTAGCATAAGTACACAGTTTAATAGTCAAAAACAATTCTATTTCAAACTATTCAAGCCTTTATATGTAACAATTCAGTTAAGTGTAAATACAGTTTTAATGTCGAAAAACAGTTCTATTTCAAATAATTCAGTTAAGCATAAGCACGCAGTTTAAATGTAAGTACGGTTTAATTGTCAAAAACATTTCTATTTCAAGCTATTCAGTTTACTCAAACAATCCAGTTTAGCATAAGTATGCTGTTAGTTCTATTTAACCCATAGATAGGGCCCTATCAGGTGCTACCACTCCGCGAGTGGACCTGGGAGCAATGGCAATGAAAGGGTACTCCGCATTCCCCAAAACTCCAGCACTGCTGGAACCTCACCATCAGATTATTTAGAGTCATATTAGGACACTCGTTGGGGGGGGGGGTCTTACCCCTCTTCAGAGGTGCAGTCAGTGTATTTTACAGCCCAAGTCGACTGGGCAAAAGAAATTTCGGAAAAAATTCTATACATGCAACCATTCAAGTTAACCGAGAAAAAAGATTATCAAAAATTTTGATTTAATTTTTTATATTGTTAATTGTGTTTTTTCTTTTCTTTTTTATTCTATATCCTGTGAGTGATTTGAATTAATTATACTCTCAAACTAACGGCAATTTTTTTATATTTCGAAAAACAAAACAAAACAAAACAAAACAAAATATAACAACAGGGCAACAAAAACCATAACAAAACAAAAATACGCAATTCTTTTAATTGGGTGAACATTAACATTTCAATTCAATGTATAATGATCCCCCATTTTCAGGACAGTTATCGTCAGAAAGGATCAATAAAAAAAACAGATGGAATTGTTTTATCAATTAATAAATCAATTTATCTATTTATTCATTTTTACTTCCAGTAGTTGTTTGGTTGGTTGTTTTGGTTTTATGGCATATCAACCTTTGTAGGTTATTTAAAGCCGAATCCATTTTTTATACAAATGAACAATTCTATTTCAAACAGTTCAGTTTAGCACGAATACACAGTTTAATTGTCAAAAACATTTCTACTTAAATCTATTCAGTTTAGTCAAAGAATTCTAATTCAAACAATTCAGTTTTTTATAAGTATAGTTTTTTGTTCACACACAGTTAAATATTAAAACAGTTTCATTTCATTGCCCGGTTGGCTGGTGCTGTAGAATACACCTACTTCACCTCTGTAGAGGGCTAAGACCCCCACAATGAATATCCTGAAACTGACATTAAACAATCTGAATTGTTTAATATAGAACTGTTTTGACATTTAACAGTGTAAACAAAATCTATACTTATAGTAAACAGAACTAGTTGAATTAGGACTAAGCTGAATAGTTTAAAAAGAAATGTTTCTGACAAACTGTACTTATGCTAAAATGAATTGTTTAAAATAGAACTGTTAATTTCTGTAAAAATGGATTTGGCATAAAATAACCTACAATTGTTGGTATTTCACAAAACCTAAACAACCAACCAACCAGTTCTTTTTCAAACAATTCAGTTTAGAGTGAGTACAATTTTGATGTCAAAAACAGTTCTATTTCAAGAAATTCAATTTTGCGTAAGTACGCAATTTAGTTCCATTTGACCCATAGATAGGACCCTATCAGGTGCTACCAATACGGGCAGAGTAAATCTCGGAGCGATCGCATATCAACCATTGTAGATTATTTAATGCCAAATCCTCTTTTACATATATGATGAATATATATGATTTGGTTTCCATTGTTTTAATGGAGTATCAACCATTGTAGTTTATCTAATAAAAAATCATCTTTATATATATATATATATATATATATATATATATATGATTTATTTTGGTTTGGTTTTATACCATATCAACGATTGTAGATTATTTAATACCAAATCTTCTTTATACATATCTAATAAATATATATGATTTGGTTTGGTTTGGTTTTATGGCATATCAACCATTGGAGGTTATTTAATGCCTAATCTTTTTTATACATCTATATTGAATACATAATTTCTAAACACATTTTTGTTAACATTTTTAAACGAGCCTGAGCTTATTTTTTGTACACAGTCAAACGTTTTCAATTATTTCAATCAAATATGATTACACGATTAAATGCAAAAACCGTTCTATTTTAAACAAATCCCTTTAGCTGAAGTGCAGGGATTTTTTGTTTACACACAGTTAAAGGATCAAACAGTTCTATCCCAAACCACTCAGTTGAGTATGAATAGACAGTTTAAATTTCAAACAGTTCTATTTGACCCATATACAGGACCCTATCATGTATTACCACTCCAAGCCAGAGTGGACCTGGGAGCAATGGCAATGAAGGGTACTCCATGTTCCTCAAATCCTCACCATCAGATTTTTTAGTGTCATATCTAGAACACTCGTTGGGGGAGTCTTACCCATATCTATTGAGGGAAATTACAACGACTCTCCAGTCAAGCGGTCATGCTGACTTTTGAGACATGAAAGGATCAATGATTATTTCAAAAATGGTGGAAATTTAAATATTACTTCCTGATACTAAATCCTTCGAATAATCCACCATATATTCACCTTGTATATTCATACATATATATATATATATATATATATATATATATACATGTTTTATGTGTGTGTGTGTGTGTGAATAGATATACATATATGTGTGTGTGTGTGTGTGTGTGTGTGTGTGTGTGTGTGTTTGTGTGTGTGTGTGTGTTTCTTCTATGAATATACATTTAGGAATTCATTTTTGTTCGTTGATTTTTTATATACATCTAAATCTAATTCATTATTAGTTCTGATTAAGAATTGTCTTGGAAAAGTTTTTAAAAAAATCAGTTTTTATTACATAGGTGTAAAGCCATTTTCTTTCACATCGCATAAACTATTACGGACGCGGACTACGCTGATGACATAGCGCTTGTGGCAAATACACCCGCTCAGGTCGAATCCCTGCTGCATAGTTTGGAGAAGGCAGTAGGCGGCATAGGCCTCTATGTCAATGTAGACAAAACAGAACACAGGCTGCAATCAAAATCAAAAAGGAAAAATCTCCACTCTAAAAAGTGGTTCTCTGAGGTGAGTGGACACATTTACATACCCCAGAAGCAGCGTCCAATCAACATCAGTACGTTACTAGCGGAGATATGGACAGCTATCAATAGACTATCAGTCATATGCAGGTCAGACCTGTTTGATTAATTAAAACGCAATTTTTTCCAGGCAGCGATCGTATACATACTACTATATGAATGCACCACATGGACGTTGACTTAGCGTATAAAGAAAAATCTTGACGGCAATTGCGCAAGAATGCTGCGACCTGTATTGAACAAATACTGAAAGCAACATCCCACAAAGCAGCAGCTGTACGGCCACTTCCCTCCCATCTCTAAAACCATCCAAGTCCTACAAACAAGACATGCTGGACACTACTGGAGAATTAAGGACAAACTCATACGTGACGTGATCCTCTGGACCCCTTCACACGGACAAGCAAATACTAAACGACCAGCTTGAACGTATCTACAGTACTCTGTGCAGACACAAGATGTTCCCTGGAGAACCTGTTTGAAGCGATGGACGATAGAGACGAGTTGCGAGTTGTATCTGGCCAATTCGTGCTAACGGCACATGATGATGATGATGATGATGATGATGATGATGATGATGTTTACATAGGTGAAATTATCCCGAGAGAATTAAATTATGAGACATGCACTGACGTAGAAAGTCATAGATTTCACCAATTAAATAGCAACGGAAAATTCTTTACTTTCTGATGATTCTTTAGTAATTTGAAGTCACGATGAATTCGTACAGAATTATTATTTCCGTATTTATTTATCTTATTATCTTCATGTCTATATATCTATTTATAGATCTATCATCTCCTTCTCTCTATTTCAGTATTTCTCTCTCTCTCTTTCTCTCTCTCCCCCTCTCTCTCTCTTTCTCTCTCTCCCTCCTCTCTCTCTCTCTCTCTCTCTCTATATATATATATATATATATATATATATATATATATCACTATCTATCTATCTATCTATCTATCTATCTATCTATCTCAGTCTTGTTTCTGTTAGTCAGCCGTTTAATGTTTTTTGTGTAAGTATATAATGAATATTTTACCGGAAATATATGAATTACTTGAGTAAAAAAAAACCCTCATTTACAACATTTTTTAAAATCCTGTTTCACGTTCTTCTTACTTCTCTTATTTTATGTGGGCGCTTATTTTTAATTTTTACCTATTTTCTTCTGAAATCTTAGTACCCCACCCTCATTCTAAAATTTCCTATCCTGGTTCAAAAATGAGTTGTGGCTTCTTTCTAACCATAAAACAAAAAAACAAAATTCTTTATTCTTTATAAGGAAATCGTACTCACTAATTCTCTCAGCCTGCATGACGTCAAATAATATATAAAGAAAGAAAAAAAAAAGATTTTTTTTTCTTTCCAAAACGAGGCTCGGTTCAAAATGGCTGTCTTAAGCACATGTGACCAAAAAGAATTTATTATGGAATGAATGTAGTTGGTCAACGGTAAAGTATTTTTGGTCGGCAACAGTCCAAATTTAGTAATCATGAAAAAAGGACAATAGCCAACCTGATAAGCTGTTACTATTAACAGCAACTGATTATTATTATCATTATTATTATTATTATTATTATTATTATTTGATTTACTTTGGACTTTTGGCGTCGTTTTATTTGTTTATCTATTAGTTCCTTTCTTGTCGATTGAATAAATATAGTGGTAAAGACGATCTTGTTATCGGAAAGAAAGACATAGAACAGAGAACTCCATTTTTCTTCACGACTGTGTTTTTTAGTCTCTTTCTTCCTCTCTTTCTCTTCCCTCTGTGTCTGTCAACCTATCTATCAATCTATTCATCCTACTAACTCACACAAATACACTCATTCATGAACGGAGGAACAATTTCAAACAACCGTCTCTCTCTGTCTCGCCCTCTCTCTCTTTCTCTCTCTCTCTCTCTCTGTGTCTGTCTGTCTGTCAGTCTGTCTCTGTCTATCTATCTCATAGACTCACACAAATACACTCATTCATAAAAAAGAAACAATTTAAAACAGTCGTTTCTCTCTCTCTCTCTCTCTCTCTCTGTCAGTCTGTCCGTCTGTCTCTCTTCTGTAATCATTATTATCCCTTTCTCACTTTTTCTTTTCTACTCATGTCTTAACTTGATGAAACGTAATGAGGCAATGGTTTCTAAAAGCGTGTTGTCCGATATAACTGCTAACATAGATTTGGCGTCTAACGTAAAGTAATTGTGAAAGTGTTACTCTCTTGATCAACTAGTAAGTCATTGAATTCGATATTTCCTTAGAGCACCTACGGTTTTGATCAGGGTTTCTAAAAACTTTTACTTGATACGCCCTTTGAAGCCAAATTAAATTACCATTTAAATCGATTAATTTAAATAGATTCCATTTAAATAGATTTATCATCATGATTAAGCTTCGTGAAACGAGATCTAGACTCGGTCGGTCCATACTGATTACAGGCACATTCGTAACAGAAAAAGCCGATGCTGAACAGACAGGCACGGTTGCAACGACCGCAGCTGAAAGTCTCATTGAACTTGGCGGAATAGTGTTGTAGTTTCTCCTCCAACGCTTTTTATCTTTGAGAGCAGCCCTGTGGGTGTTTAAAAAGGAGACGACATGGTTGGTTGGGAGATGCCAGGTATCACAGTTCTCTACTTGGATGGATCATCGGCGATGGTCGATATGACAGGCACTAAAGGGTATTTTCAAGCAGTTTATGAACTGCTTCTTTGGTGCCCCTGTGTCGCGATGGCCAGCGAAGTGCTAAGCTCGTATTATTATCCGGGCAGATAATGATTACCCATCCTAGACAAGATAATGATTACCCATCCTTTGTGTAATTGGGACTTAGGTGGCTGGACCTCGTTGCTGGTGACATTGGTCTTTTCAAGAAATCAAATATTAGATAGTGCGAATGGTGCGGTGGCAAGACTTGTTGGAACTGTTCGAGGAGTCGAAGGTGGTAAATTAGAGTACCCAGGTTTAGACCATGGCCTCCATGTTTTTTTTTATTTAAAGCACTCTTTGTGACCGAATTCAATTTCTGCTTACCCCTGGATTGGGTGAGTACTTGTTGCGTAATGGTTAAAGTGATCGTCGTTGACATTGTTGAATGTAAGTTCGAATTCCAACTGCGCTCTGACTTTCACATTCGGATTAATACCTTTGGGAAAGGTATAGACTCTCTTATCTCCTCTACAGACATAAGTTAAATTGTACCACTACTGTCCTTCTTCAAGAAGGACTTCGGCATTAGATAACCCCTTAAGGCTGATATCGAGAATCCGAACCGAATGTAAATAAATGGAATGAATTTTAAATTACAAAACAACTAATTTACCTGTGTTTAATACAATATACTTGAAAAAAGAATCATTAACTAATAAAGCCAAAAGATCTTAAAATTTTTGAATTACTTTTAATGAGAAGTATGGGTTTGTTGGGCACTGAAGAGAGCTCGAATACTGACTTTGTCTCCTAATAAATAAAGTTGGCGACCGTAGTCGATGGCAACCATAAGGCTCCCTTTTCAATAGCTACTACACTGAGGTCTTGGGAAGGGTGCTACTTCTTTCCCTGGATTGTTCCACTTTACCTTCGATATGTTGCTTATATTGCTGAGTGTTAAGCAAGGGGGTATCAAGTACCATTTTTAAAGTTTTTGGTATGATGCAACCTGGGATTGAACCCCGGTTTCCCGGACCATTGGCGAACACTAGTGACGCAAAATATTTTCCTCTCTTGTCCAAGGTATTGTGATCAAGGATTAATAGTTGTTATTGTACACGATTTTCAAATCAGAGAAAAAAATAGAACACAATATTATTAGTAGTAGAGTTATAAGCAGTCACATAGGTCCCTTGTATATTGATATCCCCTATATTAAGTTGCAGAATTGTGACACAGGTAAGGTTTAACGACATCAGAGCCAAATCGTTCGTTTAGTTAAATGACCAATATGTTTTGAATTCATCCAGTGTGAATGACAAAACACTAGTAGCCATCACATCTAATCATGGCGATAAAGATGAGGACAATAGTCCGAAAAATTTAAATAATTCAAAATAATATCTTTACAAATAAAAACCATACCCGACAAAGAAGGAATAAAACAAAAACATCTTCGGCTAAAAAATCAAAACAAAACAAACCACAAAGATTGACTTGCCGTAAAAACCAACCTTATTGATAGGAAGGCTGAGAAAATATACTGAGATATAATTAAAAAGGAAATGATTTCCGATTTTACGAAAATAGTCATCAACGACAGTTAAAATACTTTAAGAAAAAAATGAATAGGATTCTGAGAAACGATAATTTTGATAATAGTCCAAACTTTTATTTGACGATTATTCATCACTTTTAACATCTTTATAGGCTTAGTTAAATTTCGCATATTTGTATGGTGCTTGAAGAATTTTATTCGCGGAGGTTTCGATAAGTAACACCGCCGGCTTCAGGATATGCGTATTTGCATGCACACACACACGTATTATGCAAATATGGCCATATAGCACACATATAGAAGATACAAAAGCGGTGACCAATAACAGTCGTACAAGTCAGAAACCTGAGTTCAGTCGTTTAGACGTCACCGCACCATATGTACCACCAGCACTCCAGTCAGACTACAACTAATACTGCCGAGATCAGCCAACGCAACAATATTATTTTCATTTGTTTCACGAAATATGAAACATGGCAACTGATTTTATTCATTATATTAGTATTAGGAAGAGAGGGGTTTGGGATTTAACGATAGTTTTGGTAATTGCTGATGGATGCTACCAAATCCTGGTATCATGGATTCCATTTGAATATCCTGTTTGTGAGTTTTGGTTGTCTATATTACACGTTAACATACAAGCAAGAAACGTCTTAAAGTAAAAAACAAAATTTTAAAAAAGTACCGAATAAATGTACCCTTAAAAATTGACAGAGTCAAAAATATATATACACTCTGCATTAACCACTCTATTCAATATTTTTACTAATAAAATAGTGGGTGGTGTCCTCGTGATGTAATGGTTAAAGCGCGGGACTGCGGAATCGTAGTAAGCGAGTTCGTACTCCAGTGGCGCTATTACGTTCACTTTCGGGTAAATACTCTTGGGAAAGGTAAGCACCCCCTTATCCTCCCAACTATGGGTTAAATAGTACCACTACTGTTCTTCTATGAGAATAGCTTTGGCATTAAATAACCTACAAAGGTTGATATTCCATTAAACAAAGAAACCTAAACCTAATAAAATAGTCACTTCTGTAGACATTCGACTAATACATGGGTTCTACATTTAGTTGTGTTTGAGCTCATCTTTTTCTAGAATTCCTTGTAAAACTTATCAGTATATCTTACCAAACGACACAATATATCTCTGATACGTTGACGATGAATTTATCTTTTATCTTAAAAAAATAAAAGGTCAGACATTCACTGACAGACAAAATCAAATAGAATCAACATTAAATCTCTGCTATGAAAAAGGAAATAAAAATCATCCATCTTTAAATTATTTACTAATTAGAACTATCGATGAATTAAAATTAAAAAATAGACATGCATAGACATAATAAGATAGATTAAGAGATGGATGTATGCATATATATCAAGAGAATGATATATATATATATATATATAGGCAGCATTTCTTCGTTAATGCAAATTTCATTAAACATAATAGACATTTTATGCCTACATATTTTCTTCTGGATCCGTTCGAATTCCCGTATTACTTTTATCGTATTCGGGGGGAATTGATTTAGGTATTGTCCATAGTTGTATGTATCCCTAGTACTTTCTGCCCGACTTTGGGCCATCATCAGGGGAGAATCTATAACAAAAGTGATGTAACTTTTGTTTTAGCAAATTACTACAGTGTAGCTACTGGCACTATTTACAGAATTACATTTAAAAGCAAACATTATAATCTTCAACGACAAAGACGTCCTTACACAGTAGTAAATGTCTATTATGTTTAATGAAATTTGCATTATATATATATATATATATATATATATATATATATATGTATGTATATATATAGGTTGATATATATATATATATATATATTATTGTTTGCTTTCTTTGTTTTAATGGAAGATAAACCTTCATGGGTTATTTAATGACGGAGCCATCCTTGTAGATGAACGAAAGTTAATCAGTTTAACCCATCACTGTGATCGAGGGGGTTTATAACTTTCCCCAGGGTATTAGTCCAAAAGTAAACGTAAAAATTTAAAAGGACATGGGGGTGTCCTCGTGGTGTAATGGTTAAAGCGATGGACTGTGGAATCGTAGTACGCGAGTTCGTACTCCAGTGGCGCTATTACGTTCACTTTACGTTCAAGGGCAAATACTTTACGTTCAAGGGCACTTTACGTTCAAGGGCAAATACCCTTGGGAAAGGTACGAATCCCCTTATCCTCCAGCTACGGGTTAAATAGTACCACTACTGTTCTTCTTTGGCATTAAATAACCTGCAAAGGTTGATATGCCATTAAACAAAGAAACCAAACCATCAAAAGGACATTTAAAGATACAAATCCTGGAATTAAAAAGAATGACATATCTATAAAAAAAAACTTCACTATAAACAGTCCATTCGGCTGGGGCTGAAGAATACACAGACTGCATCTCTGTAGAGGGTTAAGACCGAACTCAACGAGTGTCATGGATATGACATTAAACAATATGATGGTGAGGCTCCAGTAATACTGGAGGCGAATGCAGATACCCCTTCATTGGCATCACTCCCAGGCCTACTCTTGCCTGGAGTGGTTGCACCTGAAACCTATAGTCAAGACCTTGCTCTCTGTGACTTTTGGTTATTCCCTAAATTCAAGGAAAAACTTATAGGCTGTCGTTATGAGACAATTGAGGAAATGAAAGAGACTGTGACGAAGGTCATTGACACGCTCACACAAGAGGACTTCAATGGGGCGTTTCAGAAGTTGTTGGAACGGTACAACAAGTGCATTGCATCCGGAGGAGATTACTTCGAAGAGGACTAGAGTTTCATGTGTGTACTATCAATAAAAGTGCCGATACAAAAAATCTTAACCAGGTTTGAGTTTCCATCCGATTACACTATATATATATATATATATATATATATATATATATATATATATATATATAAATTTTGTGGTATCTTCAGAATTTGAACCGTCATTTTAAAAGCTTTTGCATTTTTTTAAATCAGGAAAATATTTAAAATTCTATAAAAATATTTTTAAAAAGGGGACCCTTTGTTTTGGTTATATCTCGTCACAGAATTTTAAACGGAGACAGGTAAGTTTATACCTGTGGGATTAAAGTTAGGGTCGTAACCTCGGAAAATATGGAAGCCGGAAAAATAGATCGAAAAAAATTACCGTAAACATGAATAATTGGCGTGGGTAATTGTATTTTCTTCCTGTGGTACAATAGTGTTCTTAAATAGTAGTGTTTAAAACAGTTTTTTCCACCTATTTTCTTTTCCCATTCGATGCTTTTTCGACCCAAAATGATCAAACTATATGTGGTATCTGTCTATCTATAGATCTATCTGGTAAGATTTGCACAAAGCCTTATCTGCTGAGTACCAAATGAAGTTTTCACTCGTAACGATAGCTCTCTCTCTCTCTCTCTCTCTCTCTCTCTCTCTTACACTTTCTCTCTCCTTATCATCATCAAGTTACGCTGCTTAAACGGATTTCCCTGGCCCTCTTCCTCTCTCCATTTGTCCTTATCACCCATCGCTCCCGGTAGGTCAGCCTGTGTCCGTACAGAGCAATTGCATATAAGTTTTTTTTCGGCTAACACTGACATGTTCATGAGTAGGGTTCCATAAGAGAACCTCACTTATATATATATATATATATATATATAGCGAAAGCACATCAAACACACTACCATATTTATATATATGTATGTGTGTATGTAGATATGTGTGAGTATTTTATTTCAAAGTAAATGCAATTGTCGTTCCTTAAAAAAGAAAAAGTTTTTATTCTAAAACTAAAACTAAAAACCACAGTAGCTAATATTGTTATACTCAATACAAAATATTGTATAGGAAATATAATAACAATTTTTAGAAAAAATAAAAATATAACGTTTATACCAATATTTGATACAATTTCTTTATTAGGAGTTCAGTATTGTTGAGAGAAATATGAGACTAACGCTGGTAGCTGGATTATTTCGTTCTTTTCTTATTTTTAACAATATATATTTATACACGAACGCGCAAACACACACACAAGCAGATATATATATATATATATATATATATATATATATATATATATATAAGACATACGAATTAGGCGCTAGTGGAGAACTCATAAGCTAAGTCTTCCTAGAGACTTCAGACATGGACATACCTGTGTTGGCCGACCAGCAAAAGGTACATTAACCCGCTTTTCGCGGACACTGGATGCCATCTAAAAGACATGCTAAAAGCAATAGAAAATAAGGATGGATAGTGAGAGTCAAGGGACTGATATACACCCCTCATCACACATATACACACACACACACACACACACACATATATATATATATATGTACACGTATATGTACTCAGTTCAAGCGAATTGAATAGGGCCGCTGTAAGTCTGCGTTAAATGTTAGTCATCAATTTGGCATCTTTCCTTATCAATGACCTTTCATACATCTTTCTTCTATTTTTTTTACCTCACTTCTCTTTCTGCCACTTTATCCTCCTTCTTATTCGTTTTTCCTTGGCTTCTTCTGCTCTTTCTTCAACAGCGTTGGGTGGACCGGGCCGAAATCAAATCGAGAAATAAAGAACAGACCCTGTGAGTATTTCGCCAATTACGTCTCACTACCACCACCTCGCCTCACCAAACCTTCTTCATCGTGTCAGATTAAGCTAAGAACACTCAAAACTTTTTCCATCCCACGAAGGAAATGTCTTCACAGGCCTCTTTTGGTTCGGGGTGAATTGTTTTCAAATTACGGTAGGGCATTGATGACAAAATACCTATATCATGTTTGCTTACATACATACATACATACATACATGTATGCACACACACACACACACACACACACACAAATGTATATATATGTGTGTGTATGTGTATATATATATATATGTAAGTATTTATATACAGATATGTGAAAAAAAGTAGAAAAATGGAGAAACAGAAACAGACAACGGATTCAATGATGTATCTTTTGTAATTTCGCAGTTTTTTTAATATGGTTATCCATTCCGGCACATATCGAAAACGTGGAACTCATGATTTTTTATCCTGGTGATTTCTCTTTCTATATATATATATGTAATTTGCTATATTCATGAAAAAAGGGTGGTTGATTTTGGTCCGGTTATTTTATAGACAAGATAGTGACTGTCATCTAGCTCCGTTGACGCAATGTTTGTGCTATCTTAACTTATATGTATATATATATACACACACATATATATATATATATATATATATATATATATATTGTGTGTGTGTGTTTGTGTTAGTGAAGTTTGGTTAATTAGATAAGACAAGGAAGAATCAATGAATGTCTTTAAAGGTTTTTCTTGTTTACGAATTAGGGAATATAAACCTGATTTGAATACATGGAGAAAGCGTATAAAAGATTCTGAGTGCACTTGTTTTTGCCTTAAGCGATTTTCTTGAATGGCACGATGTTTTTATGTGAATTCAAACAAGTTTAATTTCTTTTTAGTAATGTAATATATATATATAAAAAAAGCCATTTCACACAATACTTCAAAAAACTAAACTTCTTTAAAATAAACTTTAAAAATATTTGTCGAACATGAAGGTGATACTGATTATAATGATATTTGGTGACTTTGGAATAATCTCCCAGAACGAAGAAAAGGAATTCGTAAAACTAGAGATCCGAAGAAGAATTGCGATTGCACTGTTTAAATCTGCTAGGATATTTAAAAGTGTACCGGAGACCAGAGAATTGCTGTCCCTCGGACTTCAGTAAAATCCCCAATTATAAATGGTAAAAAAAAAAAAATTCAAAGGAGTAAAATAATAATAATAACTGACGGAATGGAACTACCAAATCACGACAAAATTAGAAAGTTCGGAGAAAATGAAACTTACAAATACTTGGGTATCTTGGAAGCTGACACTATCAAACAAGTAGAAATGAAAGACAAGATCCGAAAAGAATATCTCAGGAGAACTAGAAAACTACTCGAGACAAAACTCTCCAGCAGAAACCCCAGCAAAGGAATAAGTACTTGGGCAGTGCTCCTAGTTAGATATTCGGGACCCTTCCCCAAGTGGACCAGAGATGAACTTAAACAAATGGACCAAAGAACAAGAAAACTAATGACCATGCATAAGGCATTACACCCCAGAGACCACGTTGACAGACTATATGTATCTAGAAAAGAGGGAAAAAAAGGACTTGCCAGCATCAAAGACAGCTTTGAACCATCGATACAACAGCTCGAAGACTACAGAGAAAACACGAACGAGGACGAATTACAGCCCTCAGAAACGATACGGACAATACGATAGACGATAGAATGATAACAACTAGGAAACAAAAATGGGAGGAAAAACAACTCTATGGCCGCTTTGAACGCCTAATAAACAACATCTCACACCAGAAAACCTGGACCTGGCTAAGAAAAGGAAACCTTAAGAGAGAAACGGAATCCCTTCTAATAGCAGCACAGGACAACGCCATAAGAACCAATCATATCCAAGCGAGAATAGATAAGACGCAACAAAACAGTAAATGTAGGCTATGCGGTGAGAGAGACGAAACGATCAATCACATAATAAGCGAATGCTGCAAATTAGCACAGAAGGAGTATAAGACTAGACACGACTGAGTAGGCAAGGTGATCCACTGGGAAATGTGCAGGATATCTAAATTTGACCATACTAAAAAATGGTATATGCACAACCCAGCACCTGTCCAAGAAAATGACACGCATAAATTCCCATAGGTCTTTAACATATAAACGGATTAACTAATCCCAGCCAAAAGACCAGACCTCATAATAATCAACAAAAAAAAAAAAACATATTGCAAAATTGTTGATTTTGCTGTCTCGACGGACCACAGAATAAATCTGAAGGAATGGGAAAAGAAGGATAAGTACCTCGACCTTGCTAGAGAATTGAAAAAGCTGTGGAACATGAAAGTGACGATTGTGCCAATTGTGATTGGTGCGTTAGGCACAATAACTAAAGGAGTATTAAAAGCCCTGGAGGACTTGGAAGTTGGCGGACGAGGAGAGACTATCCAAATGACAGCATTGCTGAGAACAGCCAGAATCCTGAGACGAGTCCTGGAGACTTGAGGAGACTTACTGTCACTCAGACTTCAGCGAAAAAACATCAGTTAACGCAGATTTGTAAAACTCTGATGAGTAAATGATAATAATAATAATAATGATAATAATAATAATAATAATCCTGGTCAGAAGACCGACCTTATAATAATCAACAAAAATAAAAAAGAGAATTTGCAAAATTATGGACTTTACTGTCCTGTCTGACCTCAGAAAAAAAAAAACCTGACAGAATCTGAAAAGATAGTTAGATTGATTGATTGATTCTTTGGGTTTTACAGCATATCAACCTTTGTAGGTTATTTAACGACAAATCATTTTTATATAGATAGTTCTATATTAAACAAATCAATTTAGCATGAGTATATAGTTTAATTGTCAAAAACATTTCTATTTCAAGCTATTTTAATAAAACAATTCTAATTCAAATAATACAGCTTAGTTTTAGTATGGATTTTCTTCACACCCAGTTAGGGAAAACTAGAGAACACAGAAAGAAATGAGGCTATCCAGATCTTAGCATTGTTATAATACTTAGAAGTGTCTCGGAAAGCCGAGGAAATTTGCTGTCACTCAGGGGCATTTGCGATATGGGAAATACAGCCTCGTTTAGGATTTGAACTTGCGGAGTCGTGTCCATTTCTTACAGCGATGACCGTTATTTTACGAGCGCCATAGTGATCTTTTAATGATTTATGAAAAACCATTAATGGCAATAATCGAGAATAAAGGTTCTTTCTTTCTGTTACGTTTTTACGAACAAAGAAAATAAGTGAATATTTACCAACCCCTACGCTCGGACACTAGGTCCGTTTTTAAGCGGAGTTTAACAGGTTTTAATTCACAGTTTTCCTTCTCCTACATTGTTGCCTCACAAAGGCTGAAGAACCTAGTCTGTCCTACTATTTACCCATAGCTGGAGGGAGAATAATTGGATCCGTACCTTTCCCAAGGGTATTAGTGATATGTGAAATGCAGTCAGTCTCGTCAAGGATTTGAACTCGTGTCGCCGTTTTCAGTTCCTACGACGATAACCATTACACCGCGGGCACCACCAATTAGGTTTATTTAACGTCAGGTAGAGACATACGTCAATTGACCAGAAAAAAAAAACTTGTTTTAACTTTATGTGCACCCATCAAATGTACGTTCATGTGTCATATCCGATTTTTCATGTCTTCTGTCTCAGACGTGTGTCCGGTCACTATAAATCAAACAATGCTCTGTCCAGGGGAAGCAATTCCTTTTCAATCCCATTGAGGAAATAAGTTTGATAATTTTTCGTTAGGTCTTATCCGTAACACTTTCTTCGTTTAATGGCATATCAATATTTCTATTGGTTATTTAATGCCAAAGCAATACTGTTTGAAAAGAAGCAGTGATACAATTTACCCCATAAGTAGCGAGATAAGGGGGTTCATGCCTTTCCCAATAGTATTTATCCAAAAGTGAACATAATAGCGTGACTTGAGTTCGAAATCGCTTACTACGATGTCGCAGTCCTGTACGTTAGACACTACACCATGAGGACTCCACAATATAGGTTACACAATTCATAACAGAGGAAAGAGGGCTAATAATTTCTTTTCCGATGTTAAATGATAATTTTTTTTTATCTCACAGCTTGGCATAAAAGTTAAATTTTGTTGTCGGCAAAATAGTTCAGTCTTTCAAATTATTTAATTCATCATTTGTTTTCTTTTCTTTGTTTAATGACATATCAACCTTCTTGGGTTATTTAATGCCAAAGCCGTCCTTGTAGAAAAAACAGCTGTGATATTATCTGTTGTGTTTTGGTTAGTGAACGCTTGTAATATTAAATAAAGGACAAACCACGATATGAGAAGAAATGGAGATATATTCTCAGGAAAAAGTATATACAATAGAGAGACTATTAGTAGACAAGAATATAGGATTAGTGAATGCAGAATAAAGATATAGTCCAATGATTGTATTGGCTTCCGTTATTACGGTAGCAAGTAAGGTGATCTAGTACGATCTCCAGTCTCCAACGCTCTAATACTATTCCTATAAGAAGCTGCTCTTCACCTTCTAGTCTGCCCTGGTATTAGTAGCTACTGCTATCTATAGCAGATGGACTAGTTCATTGTGTGGGAAAAGGTGGGTGATACCCAACATTATCTAACTATTATCTGGGGGTACAGATGTATTCCTACTCCTCCCAAGGGTAGTAGTGTGAAAGGGAACATAATTGCTCGACCGTTGTTCGAACTAACTAACTTCGAAGTCGCAGTCCAACCATTACGCTAAGGATAATCCTTCTCATCACTTGTGAAAAGTAAACATGAAATTTCCATGAAAATTTGAGTTATCAATAATGATTATTGGCAAGGGTTAATAATTTTGACACTAACTGTCAGAATAGTGGTTGGTTGGTTTGGTTTCTTTGTTTAATAACATATAAACCTCCATGAGTTATTCATATTTACCAACCCCTCCGCTCGGGCAGGATATGACACAAGGTCAATTATTAAGCGGAGTTTAACAGGTTTGAAATCAGAGATTTCCTTCTCCTAGACTAGTTGCTTCACCAAGGCTTAAGAACCTAGTATGCCTTACTATTTACCCATAGTTGGGGGGAGAATAATTGGATTCATACCTTTCCCAAGTGCTATGTGAAATGCAATCAGTCTCAGCTAGGATTTGAACTCGTATCGCCGTGTCCATTTCCTACGACGATAACCATTACACCACGGGCACATCCATGGTTTCTTTAATTCTAAAACCATCCTTTTAGAGGGTGACATTCCGAAAGTATACGTATTTGCATGAGTGGAGTTCGTACTCGCTTACTTCGAGACAGCAGTTCTGCACGTTAGCCATTACGCTATGACTTCCCTCCTTTTGAATAGTGATTCAGCATGGTAAAAATAACCATGTGACAACGTCGATCATGTGTGCCTGAGACGGACATCCTTTTATTCAATCTGATACGTGCTTTGCACGTCAACATTTCTCAATTACATCTGTCTATGTTATGCAAGAAAAAAAGCAAAACAAAAACAAAACAATTAATCAAACGAAATTTTTGGTTAAAAAAATGCAGTTTTCAAAATATAGTTATAATCTCGTGATGCTTGTCACAACTTTCCGCTTCCAGTCGGCTAGGGCTGTAGCGTACACCGACTGCATCTCTGCAGAGGGGATTAGACCTTAACTTCCTGAGGAGTGTCCTGTATATGATACTAAACAATCTGCTGGTGAAGCTCTAGTATAGGAGCTTTAGGGAACGCAGAGCACCATTTCATTGCAGTTGCTCCCAGGTCTACTCTAGCCCGGAGTGGTAGCACCTGATAGGGCCCTATCTATGGGTCAAATAGAACTGTTTGACATTTAAACTGTTCGAAAACAAATGACATGTTAAATTTAATTGTTAGAAATAGAAATATGTGTGCGAACAAATCGAAGGAGTGTTATACCGGAACTATACACTCAGTGACTCTTTTTAGTATGACACCGGTAAAGATATAAAGGGACGGTGTCTGACTAATTCAGGAGGAAAAAGCGTTAATCACTATCTGATAGACTTGCCAACTCTTCGGCTTTTACCTGTGGAATACCTTTATTGAACAAACGATACAACAAAGAGTAATGTCGAAAATATTTTTATGTTAAATAACAATTCTTTAACTTTAGACTTTTAAATAGCAACTCTTTAACTGAGGGCCAAAATATAATTATCTGTATTATATAGCAATACTTGTGCTAGTGAATGAAAGTGTTAAATAACAATACGTGTAACCACTTAACTGTGTGCCAACAAATAATCAATGTTATATTGAATCATAAGTATTATATAGCAATACTTGAAACAATTTAACTGTGTAGAAACAATAGCAATTTTGGCGTGCAAACAAATTGGTTTTGATTCATTCAAAAATGAAATTACCGACAAACTATTCAATTTCAAATCATATTTGTACAGCCATTTGGATGTGTGCAAAATGACCGATGTAAAATAATAATAATGAATATAATTATTCATGTCAGATAGATACGTGGTGGATTCAATAAGGTTCCAGACTTTTTTGTACAGGCAATTAAAATTGTCGTAGACTCTTGAAAATTGAGTATGTTATTGCTATATATCTTATAAGATGACTGACCAATTTTTATGATTACAGTTTCAAATGAATAGCTACTGCAACAATTGAAATACATGCTACTAAAGCCTGATTGTCACAGCTGGTGAATTTCAAAAATGCAATCTGGACGTGAGGAAGAACGATATTTATTAAAATACTGTTTTAAACTTGGAAAAAATACCACAGAAACGTATGGAATGCTTCAGGCTGCTGTTGGAGAATCTTGCATGAATCGAGCATCAGTTTTTGAGTGGCATAAAACATTCAAGGAAGGCAGGGAATCTGTGAGGGATAATAAGAGGTGTGGGAGGAGTAAAGAAGTTATTACCCCAGAGTTGATTGGCCAAAGGTTTAGGGTTAGGGTTACTATGTAGAGGTTTTAAGGAAGTTCGGGAAGAGATTCTGTCGGAAGAAGCCAGTACTCTTCAAATCGGGTCAGCGACATTTCCACCGGGACGATACACCAGTCAACAACTCCATCCCTGTCACAGACTATTTGACTAATGTTATATTTTGACCTTCGACTCGGCCCAAAAATGCTATTCCAATGTGATACACCGGAAGGAAGTGACACATTCCAATGGCCAGTAATCGAAAGAGATCGCGTGGGCGGATGAAGGCTTATGATATGGGACAAGGTGAAGGTCGCATTGTGCCACTACGGTGATGCACCGGAAGAGAGTAACCTCTGAACTGCATCACAGTTATTTCCGCTTGATGACGATTAAACATTCGATTTCAAAGATCCGGTGGGCGATCGAGTGGGCGTTGAGTTATTATTTAACTCAGTTGAGTTTGGGTCCCAGAGCAGTTGCTAGCAGACTTCCAGACAGTAGAGACCAGATGTGGTAGAGAAAGCCACACCCGACCGAGGGGTCCCTCGGAAACCCCCGATGGAGTGGACCCCAACATCAGGAGAACAAGAAAGACACAACGTGACGGTCATAACAGTGGGGTCAAAATATGAAGTTTATGTTCAGTCTCCAGCACCCTCTCACATGCAAACCTTGAACAACCCTTTCGAACCCTTGCAATAAAGTGAGAGGTAAATATATTTTTAAAGAAGTCTTCCTGTGTCTTCCTTCTTGCGTCTTCCCTCTTGCATCTTTATCATGCGGCGTTTTCCTTCATGCATTTGTCTTTGATGTTGTGTCGTTGTGATGCATGAACGTGTAAATAACTATATAACACTACGATGGGCATCAAGACAGCTCCTCAGCCTCCCTATAGTCAAGACCTTGCTCCCTGTGACTTTTGCTTATTCTCTAAGCTCACAGGCTGTCGTTATGGGACACAAGAGGACTTCCATGGAGCCTAGCAGAAGTTACTGGAACGGTACAACAAGTGCATTGCAGCCGGAGCAGATTACTTCGAAGAGGGCTAGAGTTTCTTGTGTGTAATATCAATAAAAGTGCCCATAAGAGAAAAGTCTGGAAACTTATTTAATGATCCTCGTACTTGAAACCATTAAAATGTGTGTAAACAAAATGAGCTGAGGTTTCAAAATGTTATCTACAAACTATGCGTTTACAAATCACACACACACACACACACACACACACACACACACACACATATATATATATATATATATATATATATATAAAATATTTATGAATAAATAACCTAAAATTGTAGATATGCCATAAAACTGAACTAAACCAAACCAATATCAGCCTTTTTGACGGGGATAAAATACACAAAAGATAACCCAGGCAAAGTGACGAGACGCCCGTTCTGCATCCGATGGTGATGCTGCAGTTTTAGATTTTTTAGGGGGTGTGGAATTGCTACTCCTTATATCATCATCATCATCTACTCTTACTGAGAGTACGGAGTTCTCAAACTCGTTCACTTTCATTACAGTCGCTGTCGTCCATCAGTTTGCGTCGGGCATTCTTGCTCGCTCAACTGGGTTTTTAGCTGGATGGGGTACAAGATAGATTCGAGGCCAAGTGGCCCCGGGTTCGGTCGAGCAACCCTCGAGAGGGCAAACAATCTTTGAAAGCATAGCATCGCAGAAGTCCTTAGAGTCTAGTTCAATCTATGGACAGGAATAAGTGTCGGGCGCACATTGCGCTTAGTGAGTCCAAGTCAAAGAAGGGTCACCTGGCTTACATTGCACCCAGTAGGCCAATGGCCTACATATTTCAACAGGTCACATCTGGTTGGAAGCAGCGATAAATATTTAATCTCTATCGTCCATCACCCATGCATGTCATCTAAACTGCTCTCAGTATCTGCCCAGAACTGGTGAATATAAGTTGGCCAACACTTACTTGGATGGTCTGTGATATCGGAGGCAAGTGTCAGTGTAGTTACCGTTTTGTTGTGCATGACTCCCATGATTTGTTCAAAAAAGCACGTAGTATTCTTGTGTATTTTCAAAATAGTTTTTGCCTCATTCGTGTTTTAGAACCTTGGTAGTGCATCCCTACATTAATACTGACACAACGAGAGCTGTCGAGAAAACCATTTTTATTTTATCAAAGAAATCAGATTCCCATATGATCGATAACCTGTCAATAGCAGGCCATTTCTCGCTATAGTAGGTATCATACAGAAACTGATGTTTATACAACAGCATTGCTTCATCAGACGATGACTCTGGGTTCAGGCATGGTTTCGGGGCCGAAGCATCATTACCAATAACCCAAAGCGCCCCAGAAGTATCTCACGACACTACCAGACTTTGTCTGATTGTTGTCGCTCTGTGGGATTGCCAGATCCACGCCGATGCAGTTAGAGCCTTATCTTGGATCTTTTCCATATATTTTCTCTTGTCCGATGGAGGAAGTCCAAGATTAGTTAAGAAAACGGAGGTTGAGTTGGCAATAAAACCTCTGCATCCGACTTCGATTGAAAATACATTCGTTATCCAGCCATTTCTGACACATTGTTCACGCATATCCTCATATTTTTCCAACTTACGCTGATGTGCCCAGTCGAAATTTTCTTCAAAAGGGACCGTTAACTCAATAACGAAAACTTTTTTTGCTTTAACGGACCAAATGACAATATCTGGACGCTTTGTCGTTAACGCTATTTCAGTTGGAAATATGAAGTTATGTTTTAAATCGGTTGCGACGTGACAGTCCATGCAGCCTTCAAGCAATGATGGTTTACGTATATTTTCACGTGCAATTTTCGAAATATTTCCTTCTTTAACGAACGAATATGTTTTCATCGTTTTCCGTAAACAAGATAGTATTGGCCGATTATAAAGAGATATAGTGCTCAAGAGATTTTTTGTAAGATTCTTGAGACTATATTAACAAAATATATGTCACCATCGTGAGAGTGAACCGCTGCTTTTGTGTTTTCGTAAAAACATCATTATAGCGGCAATGGTCTCTTTAAAGAGACCATGTGCAAGTAGTATCTGCTCCCACTTTCTTCTATGTATGAAATGAAATGTTTTGCAGAAATCTACGAACGATTGTGCTGCCTTGACATGTTTACACGTACTCTTTCGATGATCCGACAATTACTCAGAATCTATGATGTTGTGAATTGGTTTTTCGAAAGCCGTTCTGATTATTCGACGAATTTTCTTAACTTCAGGTCGGATATGATTAAGATGCTGGGTATTATAAAATTTTGCTGCTCTAGCTGTTAGAGTTGTGCCTCCGTGGTTTTTAGTGATTCGGAGGTCAACTTTTTTGAGGAGAAGAGGATGTAGCTTTTTATCATTGAAGAAGTATGTCGTCAAAGATTCTGGTTTTCCACACTTCGGTAGGTATTTCGTCGAGGCTTGCAACTTTTCTGTTTTAATATTGAGTCAAGTTTTTCGTTTTTACCGATTCTGAGGTCAACGCTTTTACGGATTCGGAGGTTAACTTTCTTGCGGAGAAGAGGATGAATCTTTTCATATTCGAAGAAGTATGGCATTAAAGATTCTAGTCTTCCATTCTTCAGTCGGCATGTAGTCGAAGCTTGGAACTTTTGTGTCTTCAATATTGAGTCAAGTTTTTAGTCTGTAAACTGTTCTAAATTGACGTCTTGCTGGATATTAATCATTTTTAGATTGTTTTTTCAGTGATTTCGGAAGGATTTCCAAGGAAATCCTTTAAATATTCTTTTCCTCTTCTAAAGTTTTTCTTCTTAGCTGGCAGCTTGTGGTTGTGCTTTCGATGAGCTCTTCCTTCAGTTTACTTCAATTTACTAATGTCACACTATATGTGATTGTCTGTCTTCTACCAATTTTCTGTTTTTATTTGATTTGACCTTGAATAGTTTCTAGTTTTTCTTCTGGTACATTTTAGTTTGCTCTTGGAGTTTTCTTAGTTTCTGAGAATAGGCACTTGCTTTTGCTTCTTTTATTAAGAAAGAATGTTTTTTTATGCTATCTAGTTTTTCCCGAACTGCTATCGACTCTGGTTACAAAGTTTTCATATTTGTTAATCGGAATATATCTTTCAGATGACTTCTGAAAAGTATCAAACTTGTTTCTGGCGTGTTCTTTATATTGATTTCTTTATATAACTATTGGTAAGTAAGGATTAGTTATATCGTAATATTGTTGTTCTATTTATGACTAGTCTCTCTTGAAAAGAGAGGATTAAAAAAGCTATAAAACACAAATTGGGTAGAAAATTTTAAAAAAAGGTTAGGGGGTGGAAGAAAAGCAGGATAAGATTGTTTACATATTTAATTATACGCAAACACACACGCACCCCCACACACACCCACACACACACACACACACACACACACATATATATATATATATATATATATATATATATATATATATAACGATTTGGTTTTTTGGTTTTACCGACGTTAAGCAACCAATCCCGAAAAAACGTCCCCATAAAACAAATAGGCAACAAAACTAGAACTCACTTTGAGACAATACTAGAAAAAGGAAACTGTTTTATATGCTGGCTGACAAATGAAGGAAGAGTTAAAAATTTATTTCCTTTATATCTAATACGAATATCACATACACAATTTTCTACATTCCGCAAATCCAAACTCATTAACTACAATTGTTATAAACTTCATCCTTACATTCCATGATTATTATTATTACTCAGAGTTTTTCACATCAGCGTAAGCTGATGATCTTTCACTGGAGATTGAGTGACAGCAAGTCTCCTCAAGTCTCCCGGACTCTTCTCAGTTTTCTGGCCGTTTTGAATAATGCTGTTGTTTGGATGGTCTCCACTCGGCCGCCAACCTCCAAATCTTCCAGGCCCTTTAATAATCCTTTAGTTACCGTCCCGATTATTATTATTATTATTATTATTGTTATTTTACTCCTTTGATAGTTTTTCACACCAGCGTTAGCTGATTATCTTCCACGGGACAACAAGTCTCCTTCGGTCTCTAGGACTCTTCTCAGTATTCTGGCCGGTCTTAATAAAGCTGTAGTTTGGATGATCGCCACTTGTCCTCTTATTTCCTTTAATCAATTTTTCGATGACAGAACCGAGCGCACCGATTACAATTAATATAACCGCCACTTTCATGTTACATTTTTTTTCAGTTCCTTGGCAAGATTCAGGTACTAATCTCGCTTTTTATTTTAATTTTTCTCCGTTGGCTGCCGGTACAGCAAACTCCCCTATTCGAATGGTTCTCTTTTTTTGTTGACAGTTACTAATCTGGTCGAGATTAGGTGATACGTTTGTATGTCAAAATCTCAGAAGTTTGTTCATTGCATTTTCCAGGATCATATTTAAACTTCTTGCACAGTGGATCACCCCCCCCCTACCCGATTTATCATTATTATTATTATTGCAAATTTTCACACGGGCAGTAACTGTGAGAACAGTTGGGCAGATTTTATATATATATATATATATATATATATATATATATATATATGTGTGTGTGTGTGTGTGTGTGTGTGTGGTTGAACAGCAGTCTTTCATTTAAGCGTGTTTGATTAAATAATAAACACACATTTTGTTTATATATTTTGACAAAGATCCTTCCAAGTTTCCTGATAAGTGTCTTGATTTCAGGTTGGAGTTGGTGGATGACTTTACCAAAATTATCCTGAGCGCTTTCAGACCTTTCATAGGCCATCATTACGGGTTGCTTGCATTTATAAAGAGTGTTTTTAAAGAGTTCTGGAAGTTTTTAGATTTTTTAAAACATAACAAAATCACGTAAACGCAGAGTTGGAGAAAACGGAGATGCTGATGAATTTAAAAAGAGAACGCTATTAGCGGAAATAGAATATTATCAAGAAATATGGAATATCTAAAAAAAACCTAAAACTTTCAAACCTCTTTAAAAAGACTCTTTACATATATGAACGACCCCTGATGATGGCCTATGATAGGTCCAAAAACGCTCGGGACAATTTTCGTAAATTCAGCCACCAATTTCAACCTGAAACCAAGACACTTATCAAGAAACTTGAAAGGACCTTAGTAAAATTATATAGACAAAATCTGTCTTCATTATTTAATCAAACGTGCTTATATATATATATATATATATATATATATATATATATATATATATAATAACCACTCAGCGTCCAAAGACAGTGGGTGTAGATTATTTTTTTTATAGAATATATGATGAATATCATATAAATCTATGTAGTGCTCAATGTATGGCTATTGTTAGTTCCCTATTATTTGCTGGGATATAACAAAATTCACATTCAGACCGTATATAGTGCAATTAGGAAAACTCAAAACTCGGTTAAGTCGTCATTATAAATTTATTTCGGCGGAGAATATTACTATATGCTCCGTCTCGTCAGATGACTTTTACATGCTTTTCTTGAAGTTGCAGAACAGCAAATGTGGAATTACAGTTCGTATTAATAAATAAATAAATAAATAAGAAAAAAGAATACAAATTATTTAAATCCATAGGCGAGAGCAGAGTGGGTCAAAATGTTAGGTGTTAAAAGCATTAAGAGACAGAAGTGGAGTTTATCTGGAGATCAACCTATCCTGGTTTGTGCATTTGTAGGAAGGTATAGTTGCAGGTGTGATTTTCCAAATAGACAAAGATCGTAGGACTAATGGTCAATCAATATATGTTTTACATTTACTCCTAATATGTCTGTTAATTATCTCAGCTGTTGTCACCCTAGATATCCCTCTTACTTTAAGGATAGATAAACAAGATAAAGGAATGAAATTTTACATAGCTCTCAAGTGTTTTTAATTGACCCTAGAAATAGTCAAGGAGAATTAACTACTTGAGAACCAAAGGCCCTTATTTTTGGATTAATATCCTACGTTCATCTAATCATCATCTATCGTTATCTTTCCACGTCTCGGTGATATCCACTATCGAATTGATCACTATTAGTTTCTAATAAATCCTTATCATTTTCCTTACGATTACATAGGGACTGGTGTTTCAGTGGCCCTCAGGCAGGATAATTTGAGTTTTCCTCTATGTCTACATTTAAACACGAGCTCGTTTGTCTCGTTCAACAGTAGTTCTTGATTTTTGAAATTAATAATACTAATTTTCTCATCTAAACATAAGTTACATCTACCGTTGAAGCTATTCGCGGTAGATGAGTGACTGATTATCTTCCACTTAATTTGTGGAGACAGCCCCTGATCTTTAAGGCCCCAAAAATATTTTGATAGGGCAGTCTGGTTTCTATGTTTTGATTGGAAAGCGTATGCCTGTGATTGTATCACCTTTGCTTCCAATTTCCAGCGGAGATACCTATATAGACTCTCTCTCCGTCTTTTTTGTGTTCCATCGGAGAAATTCATGCCTGGTATACGACATTTCTCGAATTGCAACTTCTGCTTAAGGGGCATTCGTCCTTACTTCTACTGTTACAAGACGCCACGTCTTGATTCTTCCGCCGAAATAAATTCATAATGACGACTTATCTAAGTTTTGAGTTTTCATCAAATTGCATTATATATATATATATATATATATATATATATATATATATATTATGATCCATTTAAAAATGTATGATAATTGCACGAATTCTAATTAGAAATAATCATTGAGATAAATTGCTGTTGATTTAAAAAGTAAATTAAATACAACTATACAACAATAAATGAATAAAAACAGTTTTTTTTAAATATACTTATTTAATTTTTGCAGAAAAATCCAGTTAACTTTTTTAGAGGGTTGTCTGATTTTCAATGAAGATCGCGCAGCTGGTTTTCGAGAATGACAAATTTGATAATATCACTATTTCAGCTGAGAATGATAAGAGCTGTCTACAAAATCGTCGTTTATCTTTTTAAAAAATTATAAAAAAGATTCAAAATATATTATGAAATTTAGTTAATCATTGTAAATGTTACTTTTCGAGTAAACAGTTTTCGTATCATGTTATATTGTAAGTATATGAGGAGTATTACATATAAACGTTACAGGAAATATTACACGCGTTACTGGAAATATTGCAGTTATCGGAAATATTTAAAATATTACAGGGATTATAGCTTGTGTTACAGGAAATATGGCAAGCACTACAAGACATTGGGCGTTTTACAGGATATACTGAAAGCGTTACATGAGATATTGCTGGTGTAATCGGGAATATAATAAGCGTTTTTTTGAAATATTGCTAGTGCTCGAGGAAATACAGCTTGCGTCACCGGAAACATCGTAAAAGCTATAGGATTTATTATAAGTATAATTGGATAGCGGTACAGGAAATATTAAAAGTATTACAGGATATACAGTAAGAGTTACAGTAAATATAGCGAGTATTACTGGAAATATTAGAAAACCGTTAGAGAAAATATCGCAAGCGTTACAGGAAATATTATAAGGTTTACCGCGAATATAACTAGTATCACACGAAATATAGCAAGTGTCTCAGGAAATGTATCAAGCGTTACATCAGAAAAATGTTTTTCTTAAGTTTGTGAGCCTACGCCTATTTACTGATTCATTTTTTTATGTGACGTATTCTCAGAAAAACAAAAACAAAGAATAGAACTAATTATGCCAAAGCAAAACAGTGATACTAAACCTATTATTGCTTTCTTATTTTGGATAGAGATGATAAAGCAATTTCAACGAACATGATGAACTTAGTAGAAGTTACATCCCCGATATAGTAAAAGAAGTACTCATCGTCATAGTAGGATTCCAGTTGGTAGAAAAGGGAACAAGCCATAACTCATTACAGTCGCTGATATTTGTCGGGTGCTCCACGTACGCACAATTATGGCATATATGTTTTTTTTAATTGTTGAGACCAGGCGCATGACCGTTACCCGACAAACCTGCTAGTTAAAAAAAAAATGCTTTGAGCCGAGTCGACATTCCCCTAAAATTGGGCCAAGAAGGACGATCCCTTGAGGCTCAAGGAGTGCTGGTCTCAATTGCGAGATGCGAATGTTGAGCCATTTTGGCACCAGCGTCAGGCTGCTTCAACCGACTGCCACCAAGCCGAAACACACCCGAGACATACGCGTATCCGCGAACACGGTCGGCTGCAATGCATCCCGGCCCAGAGAACCTTCAGACTCAGTGCAGTCGTAGGGAGATTAATGCAGAATGGTGGATATTCATATAGCACCAGAATCACACTGAAACCATCAGCTGATCAAGTCTTGTGGAATGCGATCACCCAGATGCAAGAATGAAACATTGCAGACTACCATATATATGTCTACTATATCAATTGCTTCATGCAAAATCCTGTCGTATTTAGCAAGTCAGTTATTGATGCTGCTCAATACAACGGTAAGCTGACTCGATCAGTTGAACACACTTCAAAAAAAATATGATGATACACAGAAGTATAATCGGGGAATTCACCAAACCAGTATAAAAAAATTTAAGATGAATGACTGGGTAGAGATAGTGATCCACTGGCAATTGGGCAAGAAACTAAAATTTATTCTAAATGACAAATGATATTTGCACTGAACAGAATTTGTCCTTGAAAATAAAACGAATAACAATCACACAATCCTTGTCGGAACACAAGACCTAGTTTTAATTTTTAAAGAAACCCATAAAAAGCAAAGAAATAAGAAATATTAAAGATTTTTTGAGATTTTGCCGTTCCAGCTGAGTGACCCCCCCCAAAAAAAAAAAAAACAACAAACAAACAAACAAACAGAAGACGACCAGACAGCAAAATAATTGTTCTTTGCTTAATAGCTGAATAAGCTGAGTTGTATGATGCCAGCAGTATTTCGTGGCCTAAGAACGGTCCACAAAAACCAGGCAATGAGACTGAAGGATCTATAAATAAGAAGATTCATTTAAACCTTTCTGACCTTAACACTGTTGGAATCGAGAATACTTAGCGGAATCTTGGAAACTTTTGGAAACACGCTGTCACTCAGATTCCAGCCAAAAAGACACCAGTTGATGTTGGTGTGGAAATTTTGCAAGGATCTATAAAACTATAATCCAGATCAAGTAGATTAAGCCACCAGTTTAATGTGTGTTTTATTTCACTTCTTTCGGGGCTGTTGTACCAGATGTAGGCTAAGTAAAAATTATTTGACACGTAAAAGAAGAAAACCTCCCTTTACAACTATCGTAAGATGATTTGTAATTGAGCTTAAATAATCACTTCACGAAGAAGTAACTCCGTTTTAAAAGGTTGTGTGGTTACCCTGCGAAAACGAATCAATTTAGGGATTTCATTGGAAGACTGATTTATGAAAGCAAGAAATGGACACCTAAAAACTAAAATGGACCTGATAAAAAGAGCCCGAAACTTGACCATGTGGTTGTGGCATAATCTACATGAGAGCAAAGAGACACACCCATTAAGTGAAAACGCAATGTGTCAAAAAGTTTTATTTTCTACGGTAAAGTTTGTTGGATTGATTACTTTGCTTAATGGCATATTCCTGGATATGACACAAAACAATCTGATGGTGGTAATTTACTAAGCTTTTTGCTTAGATGTGGCACAAGGCCATATGAAAGGGGCACCCAATGAGACTCGAACTCACTCGTGTAGGTTTGCTAGTCGAGCTTTCTAACCATTACACCACCAGAGGCGCCTCTGATGGTGAGGTGTTATATAATTGCGGAGGGATTTTGTTCTATATTATAATTTTTCGTTTTTGTATATCTTACCTTTTTGTTAACGTTTATTTACTACTGAATTTTAGGTAGTTTTGGAGACGGTCTACTCTTCTACTCGGTGGGGGGGGGGAATATTAATTTCATCATTTTTTTTTCTTTTTCCTTTCTCTTTTTTTTTGGGTGGGGGGGCTTGTGGTAGCATTAGGTGTTTTAGGCTTTTACTTTTTCTTCTAAACTACTGTTAGGGCTTTCTTTAAGAATTTTTAAATTATGGACCCCCACACATGGCCATGCAAAAGCAGGACGACCAGTACGAACATACATTCAGCAGCTATGTGAGGATACGGGATGTTGTCCTGAAGACCTACCTAGGGCGATGAACGATAGGGAGGAGTGGCGAGAGAGGGTCAGGGATATCCGTGCTACCAGTGCGATATGATGATGATGATGACCTTTTGGTTTAGTTAGGATGAGAACCTTTCGGCTCAGTGCATGGGTTAGTTAGGTGCACACACTGAGCGCAGGTGATCATGCGCTTGCGGGGAGGATGTGTCGTTCACAGATGTCAAAATAAAAACCCCAGATAGGAAATGAGACTTGGGGTGTGTGAATGACGCCATGCCCGGAAGTGTGGGCTGAGGATATTGAGATTTGGAAAAAGTCAGTATGTTGAGCTCCTGCCTCCGAACGAGAGAGTCGAGATTCAGAGCTGGGCGAGGCCAGACGACTTTGTGCGCTACGGGCGCCGCGCATTGGTTGGGTTGAGAGCTGACGATGTAAAAGCAGTCTGCATAGAAAGATTGTGTCTCTCTCTCCTCATGTGGAAAACCTTTTACTCAAAGGTAATAAAATGTTTCGTACCTGAACTAAGAAGTTGTAAAGTGTTTCGGGTGTATCTCGCATTCCCTCTGTCTATTTCACACATCCGTATATTATGGGTATGTTAGACATTTAACTGTGTTTAAACTGCGTACTTATGCAAAACTGAATCGTTTTTAATAGAACTAAGATTTAACTGTGTAAATAAAAAACTATACTAATACTAAACTGAATTGGTTGAAGCGTTTATCAAAATAACTAAATTCGGCGTTGATAAAAGGGTTGATACGCTGTAAAACAAAACTACTAAGCAACCTTAATGGTATACCAATCTTCGTGTGTTACATATTTTATAAGATAGTAAATAGTAAGAAAAGTTGGCGATTGTAGTCGGAGGCGACCAGAAGGCTCCATTTTCAATAGCTGCTAAACCGAGGTGTAGGGGAGGGCACTACTTCTTTCCCTGGATTGCTCCACTTAACCCTCGATACATACCTTATATCGCTGAATATTAAGCAAGGAGGTATCAAGAACCATTTTTAAAGTATGACGCGACCTGAGATTGAACCCAGGTCTCCCGGATCATCGGCGAACACTCTAACCACTGGGAATAACTTCCCCGAAGTATTAGTCTACAAGTGAACATAATAATGTGACTGGAGATCGAACTCTCCTGCTACAATATCGCAGTTCAGCATTTTAGTCTTGCCCAGTCGGCTAGGGCTGTAGAATACACAGACTGCATATCTGCAGAGGAGTAAGACACCCCAATGAGCGTCCTGAATATATGCCACTAAACGATCAGATGGTAAGGCTTCACTAATATTGCGTACTCATTAATTTCCATGGCTCCTAAGTCCACTTAGGCCCGGATTGGTAGCACCTATCTATGGGTCAAATTGTTCTAAACTGTGAAATTATCTTAAATTGAATTTTGCGAAATTAATTGTTTCACCAATGGTCCGGGATACGTGGGTTCAATCCCGGGTCCATATCATAACAAAGACTCAAAAAATGGGACATGAAGCCGCTTTGCTTAGCTCTTAGCACTATAAGATAAGGATCAAGGGTAAAGTGGAACAATCCCGGTAATCGAGTTGCGCTCTCTCCTTCACCTCGGTGTTGTTGCTATTGAAAAGGGAGCCTTCGGGCTACCCTCAACTAAGGTCGCCACATTTTTTTTTTTTACATTTTATTTGTCCACTTATGTTAAAATATGTACTTATGCAAAACTGAATTGTTTAAAATAGAATTGCTTATATGTATAAAAATAGATTTGGCATTGAGTAACCTCCAATGGTTTTTTATGCCATAAAACCAAACCGAAAAGTACTTTTGCCACTACTCTACGGGGGCACCCTCATAACATTGGTTGGTTGAAGTGAGTGTATATATTCACCCAACCCCTCTGCACGAGCAGTGTGTGACACAATGTCAATCTTAAGCGGAATTTAACAGATTTCACTTAAGAGTTTTCCTTCTCTGAGATCAGTTACAGCATCAAGGTTAAAGTTTACTCAAAACTGGAAGGAAAATAGTTGGATACACGCATTTTCTAGAGCTGTTAGCGCTATGTGAAATACAAATAACATTTCCTGGATTTGAACTCCTGAATGGCAATCACTCTACTGTTGGCTCCTTAATTACACAAGCCTTAATACTATATACTCTCAGTTGGGGAAATTCGACTAAGGAGGATTTAAATTAAAGTCCAGGTAAAAGAAAAATATTGTCACATGATCCCGATAGCCGATTGAAACGGGTCACAGCAAACATTCATTTTAGAAACACATTTTATTTTTATTTTTAGCTTGAGGAATTATATATCATGAATTGAAGTACCATGACCATAAAATCCGCCATCACTGCATGTGATACACGGAACCACTGGACTTGTAAGTTTGGCATCGCTTCCGTGGGCTGTGGATCCGTAGATCAGTGTCAGAGTTTCGGCTCTGCATTCAGTGGTTGCTAGTTCGATCTTCAGTGGGAAAAATCACGATATACGATGATCATTAAATAAGTTTCTGGACTTTTTTTCGTATGGGCACTTTTATTGATAGTACACACATGAAATTCTAGTCCCCTTCGAACTAATCTCCTCCGTTGGCAATGCACTTGTTGTACCGTTCCAACAACTTCTGGAAGGCCCCACGGAAGTCCTCTTGTGTGAGCGTGTCAATGACCTTCGTCACAGCTTCTTTCTTCTCAGTTGTCTCATAACCATGACTTAGGGAATAACCAAAAGTCACAGGGAGCAAAGTCCGGGCTATAGGGAGGCTGAGGAACTGTCTTGATGCCCATCTTGGTCAAATAGTCTGTGACAAGGATGGAGTTATGGGCTGGTGCATTGTCCAGCTGGAAATGCCACTGACCCGATTTGAAGAGTACTGACATCTTCTGACGGAATCTCTTCCTGAACTCCCTTAAAACCTCAACATAGTGACCCTAATACTAACCCCTAACCTTTTGGCCAATCAACTCTGGGGTACTGACTTCCTTACTCCTCCCACACTTCTCATCACCCTTCAAAGACTTCCTACCTTCCTTGAATCTCTTATGCCACTCAAAAACTGATGCTCGATTCATGCAAGATAGTCGAAAAGCAGTCTGAAGCATTCCATACGTTTCTGTGGCATTTTTTCCAAGTTTAAAACAGAATCTTATTGCAGCTTCTAAAGTGTCCTTACGTCCATATTGCATTTTTGAAATTCACCAGGTGTGACAATCAGACTTTAGTAGGGTGTGTTCCAATTCCTGCTGTAGCTGTTCCTTTGAACAAGAAATCATAAAAATTGTTCAGTCATCTCATAAAATGTATAGCAATAACATAGTGAATTTTCAAGAGTCTACGACAATTTTACATGCCTGTACAAAAGTCTGGAAACTTATTGAATTCACCACGTACATATATGCTGATGAGACGTAATAAGGTCGAAATACATGTCCAGTAGTTCCGTATGTCACATATCGTCCTTGCCGGAGTTTCTGGACCTGATTATTCAATTTGTAATATGTAGTTTCTCTATCTAAAATTAAAAAAAAATATATTTTTCTATAATTTCTCTATTTAAGTTTTTGAAAAAATTGTATGTCTATTTCTTTGCCGATGTGGTTATGATTACGCAGGTGCGTATCTCCAATTATCTTTTGAAGACGTTGCCCTGGACGTGACCGTGTCCACAGTAAGAATAGGTGTGTAACTACAAGACCTGCGCATTTACCATGACGAGATGAGACCTAATAAGCGTTTCTTTTTTTTGGCGGGGGGTCAAGTCGTATAGTCGCCTCGAGGCTTTCTTTAATTTCTACTTATCCTTTTTATGTAATTTATCCCTTCAGCATTTCAATTAAGGTCATTCCTTTCCCATATTTTACTCTAAAATTTGTTTTTACTTTTGCATCCGGTTGTTTATCCGTCCTAGTACGCTGATCATCATTTCATTGGTAGAATTAAGTTTCTTTAATTTGGAATATCCTGTTTTGTTCGTATTGTTTGCGTTCCACTTTCTTTCGCTAATATCATTTGATTTGTTTCTTTATCTTGTGTTGTCAGACTTACCAGAGGTTGTTTTTTTTGAATTTTTTCATTTTATTGGGTTCCCGCGCCTTTCCTGCTTATCATTACCTTTGCCTGTTGTTGTATATCTTCTTTATTTGTCCTTGTACTCGTTGGTAGAATTTACTTTCGTCACTTTGGAATGGTCTGTTTTGTTTGCATTACTTGATCCTATCCTGGTATTTTCCTAGTCTTTTTCTTACGTAAATATCTTTAGTTTTATTTTTTACAGAGTGTTCTTAGATTCGTCAGCGGTTGTCATCTTGGGATCGTTTCTTTTCGTCGGGTTCTTATGCTTCTAATCTTTCTTACTAGTTTTGCTTGTTGTCGTAGTTTCTTTATATGTCGTTCTATCCTCATTTCTTATTCAAATTTAGTATCCCTGTTCGGATTCATTTAGAGGATGCCTATTTTATTATTGACGCGCTTTGCTCCTGCATAAATTAACTCTTTCAGTCCTCTGATGTTGTCCTATTGGATATAAGTAAGTTAGCGACCGTAGTCGAGGGCGACCCGAAGGCTTCTTTCATACTAGCCTTTTGGCCTAATACCGGTGTACTGACAAATAAGTAGAATGTTCGCCAATAGCCCGGAAAACTAGGGTTCAATCCCAGGTCGAGTCATACCAAAGATCGATGAACTCTTTCAGTACTGTGATGTTGTCCTATTGGATATAAGTAAGTTAGCGACCGTAGTCGAGGGCGACCCGAAGGCTCCTTTCATACCAGCCTTTTGGCCTAATACCGGTGTACTGACAAATAAGTAGAATGTTAGCCAATAGCCCGGAAAACTAGGGTTCAATCCCAGGTCGAGTCATACTAAAGACACAAAAAATATTTCTTGATGCCACTTTGCTTAACACTGAGCTTTATAAGGTAGGGATCAAGCGTAAACTGCAGCAATCCAGTTAAGGGTGTAGCGCCTTTCCTTACACTTCGGTGTAGTAGCTATTGAAAAGGAGCTTTTGGGATATATTTTCATAATTTATTTACTTTTCCTGTCAATACCTTTTCTTTTTTTCCTGTTTTTGATTCCTTATAGATTGTAACCACTCATGGTATTTTTGTGTTAAGATTGATATTGAGGTACTGACTATTTGGGCAGTTTGATTTTCTTCATCCGTTTCCTATTTCCTCTTTGTATTAGATTGCTTTTTGATAACAGTGGGTTACATTTTTATTCTCTTCACTTGTAAATTTTCCCTTTGATTGATCTCAGATGTTTTTTGCTTTGGTCTTTGTGAACCTATTACGATTATTTTATTTTTTCACACTAGCTTTAACGGGTGCTTTTTAAGTAGAGTTTAAGTGACAGCAAGTCTCATCATGTTTCAGAGTTCTGACCGATTTTAATAATGCTGTTGTCTGGCTTGTCTCTACTTGTCCTTTTATTTCCCAGACATCCAATCACATAACCAATCTTTTGGGGATTGTCTCAAATGCACAAACACAATTGATACCACCGTCACTTTCATATCCCATTGTTTTCTTTTTAGTTCTCTAGTAAGTTTAAGGTACTTATTTTTCTTTTCGCTTTCTTTAATTTTTGCCTTGTGGTCAGCTGGAACGGCAAAGTCCATTATTCAGCAGGTTTTCTTTTTCGGCCGAGATTATGTGTTCCGTTTGTATCCTAAAATCCTACAGACGTTTGTGAGTCTCATTTTCTTGAACGAATTCTGAGTTGTGCAATTACCATTTCTTCATATGGTCCAATTAAACTTATTATAATTATTATCATCATATACTCTTAGAGTTTTTCACATTAGCGTAAGCTGACGGTTTTTCACTGGAGTTTGAGTGACAGCAAGTTTCCTCAAGTTTCCGGGATTCTTCTCAGTATTCTGGCCGTCTTCAATAATGCTGTCCTTTGGATGGTCTCTACTCGTCCGCCAACTTCCAAGTCCTCCAGCCCTTTCCATAATCCTTTAGTTACTGTGCCAAAAGCACCAATGACAATTGGTACAATCGCCACTTTCATATTCCACGGCTTTTTCAATTCTCTTGCAAGGTCGTGGTACTTATCCTTCTTTTCACATTCTTTCTGTTTCATTGTGCGGTCAGCCGGGACAGCACAGTAGACAATTTTGCAAATCCTCTCTTTTTTTGTTGATTATTATAAGGTCTGGTCTTCTGGCCGATATTAGGTGATCCGTGTGTATGTCAAAGTGCCATAAGAGTTTATGCGTGTCATTTTCTAGGTGCTGGGTTGTGCATATACCATTTGTTGGTACGGTCAAATTTATTGTTATTATTTATTACTCATTAGTTTTTCACATCAGCGTAAGCTGATGGTCTTTCACAGGAGTTTGAGTGACAGCAAGTCTCCTCAAGTCTCCAGAACTCTTCTCAGTATTCAGGCCATTTTCAATAATACTGTTTTTTGGATGGTCTCTACTCGATCTCCAACTTCTAAATCCTCCAGGCCCTTTAATAATCCTTTAGTTACCGTGCCAAAGGCACCAATCACAATTGGTATAATTGTGACCTTCATGTTCCATAGTTTTTTCAATTCTATGGAAAGGTCGAGGTACTTATCTCTCTTTTCACATTCTTTCAGTTTTATTCTGTGGTCTGCCGGGACAGCAAAGTCGACAATTTTGCAGATTTTTTTTTCTTGGTTATTATAAGATCTGGTCTTCTGGCCCAGATTAGGTAATCCGTTTGTATATCAAAGTCTCACAGGAGTTTGTGAGTGTCATTTTCTAGGACAGGTGCTATGTTGTGCATATACAATTTATGGCATGGTCAAATTTAAATTTCTTGCACACTTCCCAGGGGATCACTTTACCCACCCAGTCATGTCTAGCCTTGTACTCCTTCTGTGCCAATTTGCTGCATTTGCTTATTATGTGATTGATGGTTTCATCTCTGTCACTGCATAGTCTGCACTTGCTATTTTGTTGTGTCTTATCTATCCTCGCTTTGATATAATTGGTTTTTATGGCGCTTTTTTGTGCTGCCATTAGGAGGGATTCTGTTTCTCTCTTAAAGTTTCCTTTTCTTAGCCATTTCCAGGTTTTTTCGTGCGAGATGTTGTTTATTATTCGTTTAAAACACCCATGGATTTGTTTTTCCTCCCATTTTTGTTCCCTATTTTTTTTTTTCATTCTGTTATCTATCGTGTTGTCATTATTGTTTCTGATGGCTGTAATCAGTCCTCGTTCGTGTTTTTCTATGTAGACTTCGAGTCGGTGTATGGATGCGTCAACGCTGTCTTCGATGCTGGCAAGTCCTCTTCCCCCTTTTCTTGATACATATAGTCTGTCCACCTCGTCTCTGGGATGTAACGCCTTGTACATGGTCATTAGTCTTCTAATTCTTTCCTCCATTTGTCTAAGTTCATCTCTGGTCCACTTGAGATTGGGTCCCGAGTATCTAAGGAGGGGTACATCCTAAGTATTTATTCCTTTGATAAGGTTTCTGCTATTGAGTTTTGTCTCGAGTAGTTTTATAGTTCTCCTGAGATATTCTTTTTGAATTTATTTTTCATTCCCTCTTGTTTGATGGTGTCAGCCTCCAAGATTCCTAAGTATTTGTAGGTCTCGTTTTCTACGAGCGTTCTGATCTTGTCTTGATTTGGTAGTTCTATTCAATCAGTTTGATGTCGTTTGCCACTTTTCATGACGAGCAGAGCGCATTTTTCAATGCCAAATTCCATCCCTATGTCCTGACTGTATATTCTAACTGTGTGTATAAGGGTTTCCCGTTCTTTTACATTTTTTGCAAATAGTTTGATGTCGTCCATATACATTAGTTGGTTGACCTTTTCTTGCAATCTACTAAGTTTGTATCCGGCCGTGCATTTTCTGAGTACATAGTTTAGTGGCATCATGGCAATTATGAATAGTAGGGGTGATAGTGCATCTCCTTGGAAAATCCGTCTTTGGATCTTTGTTTTAGCCAAGCTTTTTCCTCCTGCTGCTAATTCAACTCTCCAGTTTTTCATGGTTTTTTCGATGAAGTTTATAGTTTCGCGTGATATTTTGTATATTTTGAGACAGTTTATTATCCAGCTTAGTGGAACCATATCGTATGCCATTTTATAGTCTCTCTAGGCCATAGCTAGATTTTTCCGTCTTGCTTTCATTTAGGATGTGTTTATCTATGTAGAGTAATTCTGCTCTGCCTCTGGATTCTTTTTGACATCCTTTCTGTTAATTAGGGAACAATCCGCGGCTTATTAGTGAGTAGTATATCTTTTCCCTTATTTGTGCTGTTAATATTTTCCACATCATCGATAAACAAGTTATGGGTCTATAATTGTTTGGAGCAGTTCCCTCACTTGGGTCCTTTTGGATCAATGTGGTCTTTCCTTTGGTCATCCAGTCAAATACTTGCGCATCTTGTAGGCATCTGTTCATTTCTAGTGCTAGTCTGTCGTGAACGGAGGTTAATTTCTTGAACCAGAATCCATGTATTCCATCATGTCCGGGCGTTTTCCAGTTTGGTATCTTTTTTTGTGTCTTTTTGAGTTATTCGATATTTATTTCCGCTTTATTTATTTCTTTTATTGCCCAGTCAACTGAGGCTGTAGACTACACCGACTGCTTCTCTGCAGAGTGGTAAGACCCCCCACCCAACGAGTGTCCACCTTTCTCCACACAATGAACTAGTCCATCTGCCACATATAGCAGGGCAGACTAGAAGGTGAAGAGCCGCTTCGCATAACGGAAGCCAATACTATCGTTGGACTATATCCTTATTCAGTATTCACTAATCCTATATTCTTGTCTACTTGTATCGCCATGAACAACTATACATACACATATGCAGATGCATGCAGAATCATAACAACGACACAATAAAGACGAGCGACACAGTTCCTTAGAAAAATACACCTCTCACTTTATTTAAAAGGGTTCGAAAGGGTTACTAAAGGTTTTACTGTGAGAGGGGTGAGTTGGAGACAGAACAGAACTGCAGCATATTGACTCCCACTCTTATGACCATAACAGCGTTTCTTTCCCGTTTTCATGGGCTGCTCAACCGGGGGCCTGTGAGCCCAGCCTCTCTTGGACATGTTCCTCATTCCAGCATCTTCTCTACAACAGATCTGATCTCCAACTGATTTGAACTTCCTATCGCCGGGGTTATATAATAATTTGACGTCCACTCTTCTTCCTGCGAGCGTCACAATTTCGCACTCAAATCAAACGCTCAACAGTCAAAGTCATATCCTGATATTCCTCAACCGGATGCACTTGTTATTTACACAAGTACATTTCCTATTTTGACAACTTGGCCGGGTCGGAGGTCAATATGCAACATAATAACAGTCTCTATTGTATATACTTTTTCCTGAGAATGTAACTCTATTTCCTCATATATCATGGTTTGTCCTTTATTTGATACGACAAGCGTTCACTAATCTGAACGCAACTCAAATACAAAGACTTTACACAGTTGTATGGTTTCTAGTATTCCTATATATGAGGATCATTAAATAAGTTTCCAGACTTTTTTCGTCTCGGCACTTTTATTGATAGCACACTCATGAAACTCTAGTCTCCTCCGGCTGCAATGCACTTGTTGTACCGTTCCAACAACTTCTGCAAGACTCCATGGAAGTCCTCTTGTGTGAGCGTATCAATGAGCTTCGTCACAGCTTCTTTCTTCTCAGTTGTCTCATAACCACAGCCTCTGAGCTTAGGGAATAACCAAGTCACTGAAAGCAAGGTCTGGACTATAGGGAGGCTGAGGAACTGTCTTGATGCCCAACTTGCTCAAATAGTCTGAGACAAGAATAGAGTTGTGGACTGGTGCATTGTAAAGCTGGAAATGCCACTGACCCGATTTGAAGAATGCTTGCCTCTTCCGACGGAATCTCTTCCTAAACTCCCTTAAAACCTCAACATGGTAACTCTAACCCTAAACCTTTGGCCAATCAACTCTTGTGTATTGACTTCTTTACTCCTCCCACACCTCTCATCATCCCTCACAGACTCCGTGCATTCCTTGAATCTCTTATGCCACTCAAAAAAGTTGTTGGAACAGTACAACAAGTGCATTACAGATGGAGGAGATTACTTTGAAGAGGACTAGAGTTTCATGTGTGCACTATCAATAAAAGTGCCCATCCGAAAAAAGTCTGGAAACTTATTAAATGATCCTGGGATGTATGACCATTTAACTGTGCGTAAACCAATGACTTGTGTTTATCTTTGATTGGAATCATTTTGAGATGAGGCTTCTTAATCTGAGAATTAATTTTTATTTATTGCGGACTTTTTGTCCTCATCTTGGTAGTTTTTTTGTGTTGTTTCTTCTTTCACTACGTCTCGGCCAAATTTCACCGCTGGCCTTCTTCAGGGGATTTACCGCGAACTCGGATAGGAATGCTGAGTCTTGTAACTATATCCCCAGTAATTACTGCCTTCCATAGTTGTTGTCTATCGCACCACGTTCCAGGTGAGCATTGTCAGAAGATAGCGGTTTCAAATCCTACCCAAGCCGGCCAGAGGTTTACTTGGTCAAAAACGTGCAAAAACTTGGTCAAAAAAAGTACAAAAATCCGGTACGGACCCGACTCTGGAAGACCAGATAAGGATTTATAAGACCAAAAAATCCATCCTTGATCGCCCTTCGGGGCCCGTGGCGCAGCAGATAGAGGCGTTGAGTCTCTACGGTTCCAGGTGAGCATTGTCAGAAGATAGCGGTTTCAAATCCTACCCAAACCAGATTTACTTGGTCAAAATAAATAAAAATTAATTCTCAAACTCGTGTTTAATTAAATTATTTGTCTTATATAGCAATACTGAAATCATTTAACAGTATTCAAACTTCTGCACGTAAGAAATACTTGAAAACATTTGACTGTGTGCAAAAGAACAAACGAAGGCTTCTTTAAAAATATTATCAACAAAATGTGTTTAAAAATCCCATATGTTTCATCATCATCATCATCATGTCGTGCCGCTAGCACCGATATACCAGACCCTCTCTTTATCGCCTCTGGTAGGTCTTCAGGGTTACATCCTGTGCCCTCACATAGCTGCTGAATGTATGTTCGAGCTGGTCGTCCTGCTTTTGCCCGGCAATATGTGGGGGTCTATAGGAGTACATCACTTATGAGCTCGCCTCTGCATCTCCAGCAGTGCCCTGCATGTCTGGTTCGTCGAGCTTGGATAGTTTTCGTGATGGGAGGCAGGTGGCCGTATAGTTGGTGCCTTGAGGGGTGTTGCCGCCAGGACTTGTTCAATATTGCTCGCAGCATTCTTGTATAATTGCCGTCTAGCTTCTTCTCCAGCCGTTTAGTTAACGTCCGAGTAGCGCATCCATACAGCAGTATCGATATGACCGTTGCCTGGAAGAAACTGCGTTTCATTTTATCGGTCAGGTCTTTATTCCATATGATCGATAGCCTATTGATAGCTGTCCATGCTTTCATTAGCTGCGTGTCGATGTCCTTTTCGGTTGATGAGACGCTGCTTCCTAGGTAGGTGAATTTGTCAACTAGTTTCAGAGAGGTTCTGTCTAGTGTGGAGATGTCACCTGTTTGATTATAGCACATATATTCCGTTTTGTGTGCATTGACATGGAGGCCAATGACTGCGGCGGCTCGTTCCAAACTATGCAGTAGTGCTTCGGTTTGGTTGGGTGTATTTGCCAGTATTGCTATGTCATCGGCGTAGTCGGCGTCGGTAATTGTTTTTGCAGAGTACCTTCTGCTTCTTTTCTTTGTCAGCTCGAAGCCGTTTTCTCTGATTTTATCAATCGATGTTCTAAGTACGTAATCTAGACAGATGATAAAGAGGTATGGAGCTAATGTGTCTCCTTATAGTACTCCTGCTACAATGTCGAAGTATTCTGTGTCTCCATCTGGTGAACGTACTTTCACTTTAGTGTTTCTATATAGAATCGTTATTGCTGCTACGGTTTCTTTTGGTCGGCCGTATGCTAGTAGGATTTGTTCCATCTTTCCTCTGTGAATGGAAGTCGACAAATAGTAATGTCGCTTGTAGGATTTTTGCCCGTATACCTTCACGGATTCTACGGATGGTCAATATTTGTGAGGTCGTGGATCTATTTCTTCGGAAGCCATTTTGATTTTTCCTAAGGATGTTGTTGATTTTGGATTCTATGCGGTTTCGTTGTAAGGCGTTGTAAATTTTGGCTGCTATGGATGTAAGTGTTATGCCTTGGTAGTTCTTGCCTAATCCGAGGTCACCTTTTTAAGGGGAGGATGCATCCCTTCATCCATCTGTCTATCGTATTCTTATTATAGACTGCGTTGCAGTGTCGGAGCAGTATATCGTCGAATTGTCTGGTCTTCCATACTTCTGGGGGAATCTCGTCCAGCTCTGCAGCTTTCCTATCTTTAACTTTTCTAAGAACTGAGTCGAGTTCTTCTTGAGTGAAATGTCCAAGTTTAATGTCCAATTGTTTACTAATTATTCTGGTGTTGGGTTCATGCGTTACTTTCGGTGGGTTTCCTAGTAGGTTTTCGAATTGCTGTTTCCACAGTTTTATTCTTTCCAATTGGTTTGCAGCTTTCAGTTTTGCTTTGACTGTGCTCTTCCTTCTACTCACTTCGTTTATTGTTTGGCTATCCTAGATTGCCTATCTTCCACTGATTCTCTATGTATTAAGAGGATTTTGTTTTGAATAACCTATAACGTTTAATATGCCATAAAACCCAACCCAACCAAACTAAAACAATCTGCAGAGGGGTAATATCCTCACAATAAGACCAGCTGGTGTCGTGAATGGTGACTCGTAATGTGTGAGGACGGGATCCTGATGGCTAAGCAGATCGTGATATGGTAGCCAAAGTGGTCACATGAGCAGAAACCCTCCACTTAGAACCTTACTGGGCTGGATGGGTGGGCAGAGATGTCCGATCCGATCAATAAGCGTCATGTCAAGCCCAAACACTTATATTATCTTATTCTCCAAATTTTTCGTGTATCAAAGAAAAAAACAACTTTTATCTTAAATGTGTTTAGAGGTGATATTTGAGGGTCAGTTGCGTTGAGAAACACGAGACTTTGAGTGCCCTGAGTGTGACACTTAACTGCATCTGGTGTGAGACTCCAGTCTTTTGGGGAATGTGGAGTACCCCATCATTATTATTACTCTTAGGACCACTCTGACTCAGAGTGGTTGTACCTGTACTCTCAGGACCACTCATTTAAGGTCCAACCTATTGTTCAGATAAAAATGTTCAACCTACTTGGGGCTTTTGTTATTAATAATTTTAAACAATACAGCTGTGTACAAACTGTTTGAATAAGATAGGACTACTTTATGAATAGAATTATTAATGTTAAATCGCAATACCACAAATCATTTAACTGGTTGCAAACAAACGTTTATTATCAAGTAGAATTATTAGTATAACAATGCTTAACACCATCTAACTGTGTGCAAACAAATAAGCTTTAACTTGTTTAAATATAATTACCTATAAATTATTCACTCGCAAATCATATTTACAAAATAACATACTGTATTATTGTTGTGTTTGTGTTATGCCGAGTGTTGCATTTGTTGAATGGAATTTGTGGAAAATGGAGAGAGAGAGAGAGATGTCCATACATGCTCAGTGTAAGTCCACCATCTTGAATTTCCCCGTTGATGCCAGTGGTCACGAGGCATGCGCCCATTTCCAGTGGGATAACTCTTAATAACCTTGGAGTTATCTCCCTTCCTTGTTACTTCTAACACCCCCTTGAAATCTGATGCTTGTAGGATGTTTGTTGTGGATGTAATTGTAAGGTTGAAGTTGGTTTACACTAACGCTGCGTCTTTCTAGTTGGGAATTTTCTTTTGGGACTTACTTTTTCACTGCATGTTGTTTGAACCCTTTGGGGTAAATCAAATTTATCCAGTAAAACATTTAAGGGAATGACTGTGTCATTTGATAGTCTCTCAGAAAGGTATGAATGACGTAGCTGATTTGGATGTCTGACTCAAATAGAGGATTGTACATCTACCTCATAGATTACATTCCCACAACGGCGTATTATGTACCCTTGTGTCCATTTTTCTTTACCATTGCGGTAATCTTTTGCCAATACAGGTTGTCCAGGTAGAAATTGACGTGACATTGCTCCTTGGTGACGGTTGAACTGGTTCTCCATAGTTTTATTTCTCTTGAGAGAATTGCTTGGTGAGGGACGAATTACATCAATTGGTAACCGTATTTTCCTGTTCATCAAGGCTTCTGCAGGAGACAGTTTGGATTTGGGGTAGCTCTGTAGCTACTTAAAATATCTCTATGATCTCTCGTGTAGATCCTTCTCCTTTTAATTTTAAGAGTGCTCTCTTAAACGTGTCGACGAAGCGTTCAGCTTGACCATTTGATTGTGGGTGGAAGGGTGGTGATCTGAGGTGCTGAATACTGTTCTGTTTACAGAAATCTGATAATTCTGCTGATGTAAATGCAGTACCGTTGTCAGAAACTAAGATTTCAGGAGTACCAAATCTGCTGAAGATCTCCTGTCGTTTCCTTACAGTTTCACTAAATGTAGGGTGGTTCCTATGGAAAACCTCCGGCCATTTGCTGTAAGCATCAACCAGTATTAAGTAATGTTGTCTATTTATTGGTCCAGCAAAATCAATAAGGAGTCGTGACCAAGGAGGTTCTGGGATAGGCCATGAATAAAGTTTTGTTTTCCGAGGAGACTTTGCAACTAGTTGGCGTTTGGTACAACTCTTAACAAGTTCCTCGAGCTGTTTGTCCATGTTTGTGTTATATTCTCACATGCATGTTCATGCTGGATACATACTGACGCAATAAATAAACAGACACAGGAAGACTTCTTTAGAAAAATATATACCTCTCACTTTATTGTAAGGGTTCGAAAAGGGTTACTCAAGGTTTGCGTGTGAGAGGGAGCTGGAGACCGAACAGAAACTGCAATATTCTGACCCCCACTCTTATGGCCGTCAACGTGGTATCTTTCTCGTTCTCCAGATGCTCAACCGGAGGCCCTGGGGTTCAATCTGCTGTGTGCTGGCTTTCTTTACTGCATATTGTCAGCATCTTCTCTGGACCCCAACCCATCTGGGCTTTCTAAGGGCCCCCTCAGCCGGGTGAGGCTTTCTTTACCACATCTCGTCTATAACTCCGTCTCCAACTGTCTGGAACTGTCACTCGAACCCAACTGTGTCTTGACTGAGCTATATAATAGTTCAACGCCCACTCGATCTTTGAAATCGCATGTTTAATCGTCATCAAGCGGAAATAACTGTCATGCAGTTCAGATGTCACACTCTTCCGGTGCGTCAGTCTATGAGAGTATCATGGGATGTTTTAGCTCGTCCCATTTCCTCAGCCAATTTCCGCCCAGACGATTTCCTCTCATAACTGCCACTAGAATGTGTCACTTCCTCCCGGTGCATCACCTTGGAATGGCATTTTTGGCCGGGTCAAAAGGTCAAAATATAACAATTGGCCAGTATGTGTATCCGCGTGCTAAGGCTTTCATCTGATTAATCCCTTGATGTCCATAGTGAAATTGTTTTATAACTCGGTTTTGGAGCTTAACTGGAACAAAAACGCGTTCAGCAAAAAGTAGAATCCCATTGGTCTCAGATAAGGAAGATCTCCGCAGAAAAAATATTTAAAGTTTCTGGTCCGTGCATATATTTGGCCGGCTGGTAGAGTGGAAGTGTAGGACTTTCTGTAGTATTGAGTCTGCGGCTGTAGCTTCTTTAATAATCTCTGCAGAGTCAGGTAGTGCTCTAACTGTGGAAACAAGTCCCGAGATAACTTCAGGTTCTACCAATATAGCTGCGATGACTCTGTCCTCTGCTGCTTTTTGATTTGAAGAGATGATCCTGGACAACGCATCTGCTTGACCAATTTTGCTGCTTGGTTGGTATTTTATAGAAAAATTGTAATCTATAAGCATAGTGGCCCATCTTTACAAACGGTTTCCTGTATAAACCGGGATTCCTTTCTTTGAACCATATATACTAATCAACGGCTTGTGATCTGTAATCAGGGTAAAGTGACGACCATATAACATTTTGTGAAATATCTTCACGGCAAAAATAATAGCAAGAGCTTCCTTTTCCATTTGACCATACTTGCGCTCAGTGGGTGTCAAATATTTGGATGAGTGTCCAATAACCTTTCGCTTCCGCCAGGGAAAATGTGTGATATTACTGCCCCAACTCCATAATCTGAAGCATCAGACACCACAGCAATATCTATGGATGGGTCATAGTGAGTCATTAATAGGTCCGAACTGAGAAGGGATTTAATCTTCTCAAATGATTCTTTACATGAATTTGACTAGTTCCATTTAGTATCTTTTTGCAAGTGCCAGTCTGCCATCTTGAATTTCCCCGTTGACGTCAGTGGTCATGAGGCATGCGCCCATTTCCAGTGGAATGACTCTTAATAACCTTGGAGTTATCTCCCTTTCTTGTTACTTCAAACAATTATATAGATACATCGGATTTAGTTTAAATAACCCGAGATAAGATAAATAAAATTCGATAAAATACCCAGAAACCAACCTCACATTACTAATTGTTTATAAAAGCTGTGACGTGAATCATTTGTTCTCATGTTGTATACTCAACGGTGTCTTTATCAACAACGTGGAAAACGTATTTATAAAAATATAATCTTATATTTTTATTCTTGACGATGATACTTGTGTGGAGCAGAAAGTAATCGCAGAGAGTTCGTGCACACGAAGGAGTTGCCGGGAGACGGAAGAGCCAGTGAACAACTAACTTTAGCTAAAACTCGGGAACTTATAATGTCTATAATTCCCACGTGACCTGCAACAATTCCTCTTTTTCATTGGTTATGGCTACTCCCACGTCTCACCACCCTGTTTTCCATTGGCTACAGTTCACGTCCATTTGTTGTTTGTTTCCCATTGACTACTTGCCCAAGCCCACCTACACGGGGGGGGGCATCTGTCACCAGTCACCGAGTTTAACCACGTCCATAGGTCAAAGTTATATTCCAACGATTACCTTGTTGACATTATCTTCGGTCGGATGAAGCTATCAACACATCCGCTGATATAAGACACCTGCAGAGCATGGTGACATTCCGGCAATCACTTTGTTGATATTATCTTCGGCCGGATGAAGCTGTCAACACATCCACCGATCAAGAACACCTGCTGGGCATGGTGACATTTTGGTAATCACTCCTATCTTGTCAATGTATCTGTCGACAATATCTGCTGTGTTCAACCCTACAGGTCATGTTAATATATTACACTGAAGAGATGGTCAGCATGTCCTGTTCGTCTTTCTTGGATGGTTTGTGAGATGGGAGGTAAGTAACCGTACAACTATTCCTTTTTATTGTACTGCTTTCAGAATTTAGATGCTGTTTAGCGTCATATACAGGACACTCTTTTACTTGCAGGAACTTTTAACTCTTTTACAGGAGATACTGTCATTGTATTCTAAACCACGAGGACTGGGCTTTTGTATTAAATATGAGAAAAATAAGTGGGAAAGTGTTTAAATCTAAAGACTGACAACATATGCAAAAATAATAATTCGTCTTTATTTCAAAAATACTTCATCAGAATGACGTGTATGTCGAAAGTTCAGCAGAGGTGGAAATAGATAATTAAAAAAAAAAGAAGAGTTCATAAAAAGGTGAGAAAGAAAAGAAAGAAAAGGACAGAAAGAAAAGAAAGAAAAGGACAGGAAGAAAAGAAAGAGATAGAGATATATATATCCAAATGGTGGCAGCTGGGATTATTGGCTGTGACTGTGATTCATTTTTGGACTATCTGGGCCATGGCTAAGTAGACGGTGGAGAGGCTACATACAGCCTTCTTCAAGCGTATCAAACTTCATCAAAGACTTGACCAATAGAAAGGGACTATCTAAATTAAAAAGTTAAAAATCATCTAGAAGTGTGGAAGTCTGGTCAGAAATAAATGTCTTAGTTTTTCTTATAAAAATTTTCATTAAATTGTTTTTTTCATTTTTTTCTTCTCTTGTCAAATTTACCAACTCTACCATTTCTCAATAATAGATATTACGCAATTGTGTAATACAACACTCCAAAAAATATAAATCTGAACCGACAAGAACAGGTTTTCCTTAATATCCCTAAACAGGTTAATATACCGTTAAAATCAATACAGCCAATCAAATCCAATATTAAATCTGATCGTCGGTCGTCTAGTCAGCCATTTCTTCGCTGATTTAGCAAAATTAAACAAAAGGACAATTCACCCGTTCGTATTGCCAATTTCAAATGAAGATTGTTTTTAAGCAGAAGGTCTTTGTAAAAAAAAAAGTTGAAAAAAAAGTAAAAAAGAAAGTTTTCCCACCACAGGAACTCTTAATGCGGAATCATTAAATGACTGTAATGGCCGATTTCCGGTCGTCTAACGTGCAGCATCGCTTGTTAATATCGACAAATAATGAATCTCCTCCTAAGTTGACACGCAATATGTTTTAATAAAGTTCAGTGCCACTGTTTAGAGTTCAAGAATGGATATAAGTCCAATTTTTGTGCTTGCTTTATATTCATTTGTAGAGTTCTTATATTAAATTACTAATCACTGCTTTTAGACAGATGTTCGTAGTTAACTTGACAGAAAGAGAGAGAGAGAGAGAGAGAGAGAAAGAAAGAGAGAGAGAGAGAGAGGAACTAAAGGGAAGAGAGAAATTTAGACATGTTAATGATAATAATATGAACACTAAGACATATTTTTATGACCAATTTTAACACACACACATATACACACACAGTGATATATGTGTGTGTGGGTGTTTATTTACCTAATCCCTCCGCACAAGGTCAATTTTTAAAGGGAGTTTAACAGATTTGAATATCAGAGTTTTCCTTCTAGACTTGTTGCCATGGCTACGTTAAAAATCTCAGACTGCCCTACTAATTGTCCATAGTTGGATGGAGAATAGTTCCATTCATACTTTTCCCAAAGGTAATTAACATAATGCGAAATGCCAACAGATTCGTCTAGGATTTGAACTTGGGTCATTGTGTAAATTTTCAATGGTGATAGCTATTACACCACAAGCGCTTCTCCCTCTCTCTCTCTATATATATATATACATTTTAATCTTTATAATTAATCTATAATTCTGTTGGTGTGAAAAAACAGATTTTACAATTTGCAAGTCCTAAAAACTGATATCTGGGGAAAAAGAATTCATCAAAAAAAGAAAAGACGAAAAACACACGTGCAACTTGAAAATAATCAAACTGCACGTATGTCAAGTCAAAAGAAAAAAAGACCGACAGAATCACTTAAGCTAAAATGTAATAAAGTTCTCAATACATGAGATAGAGCTAATATAATAAAAATAATCCCTACATGGCCAAATGGCTCTTCAAGATTGCACTGGTCAGTATATATATGTATATATATATTTCGCACCATCCGTACACACATTAAAAAACATATCACACAGCATTCCACCGAGAGATACGCCACAAATAGAAAATAAAACGGAGTTCAGATATTAGAAGCTATACTTAAAAAAAACCCCAGACATTCCTAAGTAAACAAAATTACTTTTAACTTGGGAGTGGAAATACTTGAATGCATCTGGAAATATTTGAATACATAGTCTTACAATGTCAACGATTAACTGTCATGGAGGTGCCTGTGGTGTAATGGTTATCCTCGTAGGAAATGGATCCGGCGATACGAGTTCAAATCCAGGACGAGACTTATTTCATTTCACATAGCACTAATACTCTTGGGAAAGGGATGAATCCAATTATTCTCCCTCCAGCTATGAGTAAATAGTAGGGCAGACTAGGTTCTTAAGCTTTGGTGAGGTAACTAGTCTAGAAGAAAAACTCTGAATTGAAACCTGTTAAACTCCGCTTAAAAACTGACCTTGTGTCATAACCTGCCCGAGCGGAGGGGTTGGGTAAATATGGATTAACTGTCATGTGATCTTGATTTGAGATTTTAAAACATTCCGACCAGCATTAACGGACTGCGAATAATCTCATGATGTCACCTGCTTGTGATGAATGCTCCTATCTCAAAAAAAAAAAATTCATCCTATACTAAAGAACATACTCGTACCTCGACGATGACAAAACTGTCGAAAGTATGAATCGCACTATTCTCCATCCAACTATGGGCAAATAGTACGGCAGACTGAAGTTTTTAACGTAGGCATGGCAACCAGTCTAGAAGAAAAACTCTGATATTCAAATCTGTAAACATCCCCTTAAAAATTGACAAATGAGGAGGGATTGGGTAAACATTTGCGAATTTAAACAAGTTTTTAACTGACTTAATCCACAGTTGTGGTTCGCCATTCACAAAGAGCCAACGAATAACAACATTTTATTTGTCATCCCTATTTTTCTGTTTTAAAAATGTAAAGTAAGCATTGTTTGGTTTGGTTCGGTTTCTTTGTTTAATGGCATATCAACCTTTGTAGGTAATTTAATGCCAAAGCCATTCTCCTAGAAGAACAGTAGTGGTACTATTTAACCCATAGCTAGGAGGATAAGGGGGTTTCATATTTAAAGCTGTAAGTGGCGATAAACTATTGAATATATCTTAGCGCCACTTAGAGCTATATGTTTTTTTTACGTTAACACCAAGAATCCTGTTGTTTTATTAATATATTCATGACAATACCACATAGCATAGAAATTAGTATTCCAGGAGATTTCTCAAGATTTTTTAGATATGATGATTTTGGAAGAAATATCTGATTAACATTGTACATATCCGTAGCAAATGGATGGGTGATAGTTTGGTTTGGTTTCTTTGTTTAATGGCATATCAACTTTTGTAAGTTATTTAATATCAAAGCCATTCTCCTAGAAGAACAGTCGTGGTATTATTTAACCTATAGCTGGGAGGATAAGAAAGTTCATACCTTTCCAAAGGATATTTGCCCGAAAGTGAACGTAATAGCGAGACTGGAGCATTGTTTGGAATTTGTGTCTTGTAAAAAATCATTATAATCGCATGAAAATATTTGTTTTGAGGCTATTCAAAATAATGACAAATCAGACTGCTCCAGATTAGAACAGAGATCTATCATCAAATTATTTACGGCTAAGAAGAGTAAATCATGTAACATTGATAAACAAAATGAGCGACGAATACAGAGAAGCATGTTTTAGTCTAAAAACAGTTCTCAACTTGAATTTGACCACACTAGCCTAAGTAAAAAAAAAACAGTCCATGGTGGGGAAACGCATTGGTTCTCTGCCAAAGAAAAAGTTTCGGGTGCAGCGGTTTGTAAAGAAGACGAGATTGGCATAATAGTTGAAGTGTTGGTCAGTGGACTGGGAGACCGTGGTTCAATCCCAGGTCGAATATTACCAAAGACTCAAAAAATGGTACATGATGCCTTCTTGCTTCACACTCAGTATTATAAAGTACGGATCAGGGATGAGTGGAACAATCCTGCGAAGTGTAGCAGTTATTGAAAAGGGAGCCTTTGCGTCGCCCTTGACTACAGTCGACTAACTTACTACTTATTTCCGTACTCATATATGTTTGAATACACGGACAAGAACTTATATATATATATATATATATATATATATATATATATATAAATGTATAATTATGATTAATATTTAACGTGAAAAGCGTTTTCAATCCGTAAAATCTTTACAGTTCTATGCATGATAATGCAACCCAATATTTCCATATATTTCAAGTTTACAATAAGATGAAACTAAAACTAGAAAAGCACCCACAGCACAGAGTTTCACGTTGCTACTCCTCAGTTGTCATTGTCTTCAAATTTGTGTCATTTAGGGTTTTAGGACTATTGTCTTCATCTTTATTGTTGTTTCCACAACGTTTCGGCCGATATGTCCTCCGGCCTTCAGGTATTTGTCGAACTCGGGAATTTTCATGGAACTTCGAACTACGTCCTTTATTGAATCCATGGAGGTCGTCTTTTCTGATTCCCTTAGCCATATATCCTGCTCGACAATTCAGAGTGAATTTTTGGGACTTATAAACTTAATGTTCTTACTTGACTAGAATTACTACTATTATGTATGATTTTTTTACCTGTGCTCATATTCAGATTTTTTTTAAAGGACGTAGTTCGAAGTTCTGTGAAGATTCCCGAGTTCGACACACACCTGAAGAAGGCCGGATGACATATCGGCCGAAACGTTGTGGAAATAAAGATGGAGACAGTAGTCCGAAAACCCTTAATGAAATAAATCATCAAGCTTCGTCACAGAAATTTTGACAACTACTTGTCTTCAAATTGTTTTGAACTCTAGTTCACCTGAACTATTCTGTTTCATTATTATCTCATTTTAACCATATATAAATATATAAAGTTGGCGAGTGTAGTCAAGGGGTACCCGAAGGCTCCCTTTTCAATAGCTACCACACCGTGGTGTTGAGGAGGGTATTACTCCATTTCCTGGATTGATCAACTTTACCCTTGATCCTTACCTTATAATGCTGACTGTTAAGCCAGGCGGCATCAAGTACCATTTTTGGAGTCTTTGATACGACTTGATCTGGGATTGAACCCCGTCTCCTGGACCATTGGCGAACATGCTATTCATTAGGCCAATGAAATACACACGTATACACACACATATATATATATATATATATATATACGATAAGATAAGAATAATGGATAAACCAAACAATTACAAGAGGTTTAGAGGTAATATTTCGTTCTTTATTCACAGAACTTCTTCAGACTAAACATTTTTTTTCATTTTTTTCTACATTTTATCAATTGAAGAAAGAAATGAAATCGATAAAATAGATAAAATAATGAAAAATTTAAAAGGATATAAAGGAAAGAAAAGGGTCAAAAGACAAGAGAAAGAACAGGGAGTAAGTAGATATAGGTTTGAGTGATGATGGTTGGGGGTTATTGGCTTTGACTGTGACCGTGAGGGTAAATAGTCAAAGCTAGGTGCCATGACAAGATAGAGTTGGATTAATTTCATTAAAAGAAGAACGATACGCAAAAAAATTCTGTTTTAAACTTGGAAAAAATGCCACAGAAATGTGTGAAATGCTTCAGACTGCTTTTGGGCCATCTTGCATGAATCGAGCATCAGTTTTTGAGTGGCATAAAAGATTCAAGGAAGGCAAGGAGTCTGTGAGGGATGATGAGTGGTTTGGGAGGAGTAAGGAAGTCAATACACCAGAGTTGATTGGCCAAAGGTTTAGGGTTAAGGTTACTATGTTGAGGTTTTTAGGGAGTTCAGGAGGAGATTCCGTCGGAAGAAGCCAGCACTCTTCAAATCGGGTCAGTGGCATTTCCAGCATGACAATGTGTTATATATTGACCTTCGGCCCGGGTAAACATGCCATTCCAAAGTGATGCACCGGAAGGAAGTGACACATTCCAATGGCCAGTAATCGAAGAAATCGCGTAGGCGGATTTGGCTGACGAAATGGGACAAGGTAAAAGCCCATGATACACTCATAGACTGATACACCGGAAGAGAGTGACCTCTGAACTGCATGACAGTAATTTCCGCTTGATGACGATCAAACATGCCATTCCAAAGATTGAGTGGGCGATTGAGTGGGCGATTGAACGTATATATAACTCGGTCAGGACAGGAAGTCAGTGAGTTGGGGACCAGAGAGGTTGGAGTAAGATGTGGTAGACAAAGCCACCGCCTGGCGGAGGGGGCCCTCGGGACCCCTGATAAAGTCGGAGATAAGATGAGTAATACAAGATGTGGTAGGGAAAGCCACACCCAGCAGAAGGGACCCTCGGTTCTCCCAGTAGTTTTGGAGACACATTGGTGACAAGATGTGGAAGAAAAGCCAGCACTCAGCAGAAAGTTGAGCCCCCGGGCCTCCGGTTGAGCATCAGGAGAACGAGAACGACACACGGCTATGTCCGGAGGGGCTGGTGAGGTCAATATGTTGCAGTCTTTGTTCGGTCTCCAACACCCTCTCACACGCAAACGTTACAAATAAAGTGAGAGGTATATTTTTTAAAGAAGTCTTCGCTCATTCTTTTATCATTGTGTCGTTGTGATTCTTTCTGCATGAATCTGCATATGAGTATAACAAATGCACCAGTCCATAACTCCACCCTTGTCACAGACTATTTGATCAAGATAGGCATCAAGACAGTTCCTCAGCCTCCCTGTGACTTTTGGTTATTTCTAAGCTCACAGGCCTCCCTGTGACTTTTGGTTATTTCTAAGCTCACAGGCTTTCCTTATGAGACAATTGAGGAGATGAAAGAGGCTATGACGAAGGTCATTGACACGCTCACACAAGAGGACTTCCATGGGGCGTTCCAGAAGTTGTTGGAACGGTACAACAAGTGTATTGCAACCGGAGGAGATTACTTCGAAGGGAATTTCATGTGTGTACTATTAATAAAAGTGCCGATACGAAAAAAGTCTGGAAACTTATGTAATGATCCTCTAATATATATATATTTATATATAAGTTTGACTAAAAACTGAAAACACCTGTTTTTTTAACTCTTTAATTTATTCCAAGATATATCGATAAATTGAATGTAAAATCATTAAAAAAATATATATTCTCAGGAGATATTTCATACTTAGAGATAATTGAGAAAAGTTTCATCTTTGTCCGGATGATTTTTATTGATATTAAGATAAAAATGAGCAACTTAGCAGATCTAAAAAAAAAAAAGAGAAACAGCAAAATAGTTAAGACTCAGTCGACTGGAGTTTCAATCATTAAAACGCCTAAAATATCTTGAAGGAAATAATGTCAATTATTTATTCAGTGTAGTGAAGTCCAACATAGTTGTCTCCAGCCTTGTAAGAATACACCGACTGCAGCTCTGCAGAGGGGTAAGAACCCTCAATGAATGTCCAAGATATGACACTAAACGATATGATGCAGAAGCTTTAAGAATGTGGAGCACCTCTTCATTGCCATCGCTCCCCGGTCCACTCTGGCCCAGAGTGGTAGCACCTGATAGTGTCCTACCTATAAGTTAAATAGAACTAAACTGTATACTTATGCTAAACTGAATTAGAACTGTTTGACTAAACTGAATAGCTTGAAATAGAAATGTTTTTAACAATTAAAATGTGTACTCATGCTAAACTGATTTGTTGGAAATAGAACTGATTATTTGAAGAAAAAAATGGATTTGGTATTGAATAACCTACAATGGATTATATGCCATAAAACCCAACCAACCAACCATCGTTGTTTTCCCCTAGATTCATTGACTATGATTCCTAAAGAATTTTGTTTTGATCTGTCTTCTTTGTGTAATAACATATTATCCTTCGTTGTTTTTCTAATACCAAAGCCCTTCTTATAGAAAAAACCCGGAATTGTACTATTTATTACATAGCTGAAGGTATGATAGGGTTCATGATTTCCAAAAGGTATTTGTCCGAAAGAGAACATAATAGCAAAACTGGAATTCCAACTCGCTTACTTGGATGTCGCAGTCCAGTACGTTAACCATTAAGCCACGAGGTCTCAGTTTCTCCAATGACATATCAATCTTCATTCAAAATCCATTCTTGCAAAAGAGCAACAGTGGTCCTACATTACTTTTAGCTGAAGGGATGTGGAGGTTCTATACATTTTCCAAGATTATCAACCAGAAAGTGAACGAAATAGGGTGACTGGAGTTAGAAGTCGCTTACTTCGAGGCCGCAATCTAGCACTTTCGCCCTTACACCCTACGGATATCTCACGAAACAAAGCTCACCTTACGTGAACCAGAGTTAAGTTATACAGAATAATGCTTCATCATCAGCATCATCATCATGTCGCACCATCAGCACGGATATCACTGACACTCTCTCGCCAACCCTCCCTATCGTTCATCGCTTCCAGCAGTTCCTCAGGGCTACATCCCGTATCTAAACAGAACTGCTGTGTGTATGTTCGAGCTAGTCGCTCTGCCTTTGCTTGGACATGTGAAGAGGTCCACAAGAGTACATCCCTTATGAGCTCATCCCTATTTCTCGAGCAGTGTTCCGCATGTCTGGTTCTTCTAATTTTGATAGATTTCGTGATGGGTGGTAGGTGGCCGTAAAGCTGCTGCTTTGTGGGGTGTTACCTCCAGGAATTGTTCAGTATTGCTCGCAGAATTCTTGTGTAGTTGCCGTCAAGCCTTTTCTCCATCCGTTTAGTTAGCGTCCATGTAGTGCATCCATATAAGCAGTATCGACACGACTGCTGCTTGGAAGAAACTCTGTTTTATTTTATCGGTCAGGTCTGACTTCCATATGACCGATAGCCTATCGATAGCTGCCCATGTTTTTGCTAATCGCGTATTGATGTCTGTCTCGGTTGATTAGACACTGCTTCCTAGGTAGTTGTCTACTAGTTCCAGAGGACTACCGTTTAGTGTGGAGATGTCATCTGTTTGATTAAAGCACATATATTCCGTTTTGTGTGCATTGACATGGAGGCCGATGCATGCAGCGGCTCGTTCCGGACAATGTAGCAGGGCTTCGGCTTTGGTTGGCGTATTGTCCAGAAGCGCTATGTCATCGGCGTAGTCGGTGTCGGTGATTGTTTTTGCGGGGTACCTTCTGCTTCTTTCGTTTGTTAACTTGAAACCGTTCTCTCTGATTTCATCGATACATGTTCTAATAACAGATGATAGAGAGGTATGGGGCTAATGTGTCTCCTTGCTGTACAACAGGTACAATGTCGAAGTAGTCTGTGTCTGCATCCGGGGAACGGACTTCTACCTTGGGGTTTCTATAGAAAATCATTATGGCTGCGACGGTTTCTTTTGGTAGGCCATAAGCGAGTAGAATTTGCTCCATCTTTCTTCTGTGAATGGAGTCAAAGGCCTTGGTAAAGTCGACAAGTAATATGGTTGCCTGTAGGTTTTTTGCTTGTACACCTTCCAGAATTCTACGGATAGTCAAAAGTTGTGATGTCGTGGATCTATATCTTGGAGCCATTTGGTTCTTCCTTTGTATGTTGTCAATTTTCGGATTTATACGGTTGCGTAGTAGGGCGTTGTATATTTTGGCTGCTATAGATGTTAGTGTTATACCTCGGTAGTTCTTGGCTAATCTAAAGTCACCCTTTTTAGGGAAAGGGAGGATGCATCCCTTCATCCATTTGTCTATCAGGTTTTGGTTATAAACTGCATTGCAGTGTCGGAGAGTATGTCGTCGAATTGTCTAGTCTTCCATACTTCTGGAGGAATTTTATCGAGCACTGCTGCTCTTCTATTTCTAATTTTTCGAAGTAATGAGTCGAGTTCTACTTGAGTAAACGGTCCTAGTTTGATGTCTAATTGCTTACTTACAATTCTCATGATTAGTTCATGTGTAACTCTCGGAGGGTTTCTGAATAAATGCTCGAAGTGCTGTTTCCACGGATGTATTCGTTCTTGTTGGTCGGTAGCTTTCACTTTGGCTTTGGCAGTGCTCTTCCTTCTGCTTAGATGTAGTGACTAGCTTCCATCCATTGCCAGAATCGTGATATTCAATATCCTCGCTATGTGTGTATGTGTGTTCTTGAATGCATATTATGTCTATATTATGAACTATGGCTGACGCAGTCGGCTCCAGTAGTTGTCCTATTCTATTTAAGGTTTTGACGTTGAATGTAGCTATTTGAATTGTTTGTTTGCATTTTAGTAATTTTTATTTGAGTTCTGTTGCTGATTTTTCGAACAGGGCTCCAACCTTAGCAAAAGGCAACCACCTTTTTTACCCGCGCGAAGAGCGATGCGGTTTAGACATCTAGTTTGTTTGTGGGTCATGGTTATCTTTCGATGGCTGTTTTTATTCTCCTCTACAGAAGCCACCCTAATAGATGAGCAGCATCGGGTTCATACGTTCAGAACCAGGTTAGGCATTGTGTTGAGCCGTCAGAGGTGTTATCCTCTTGCCTTTACGTCCACCATGCTGCTTCCTATGGTTTTCGAAAAAAATTTTGCGGGGTGTCAGGGGCGTTTGGGGGTTCCGTTTTTCATTATTAAGTTTCAGCTTAAAGTCCACGACTATTTTTTATTTTTTTAGCATCCTTATATACATTCTATTTTACGTTTGCTTGGGTTCTAATAGTGTCAGTTTCTTTGACCAAGTTTAATATTAATTTGGATTTACGGTAAAATTGTCTTTGCATTTAAGACACAGATAGTATGCAGCGCTGATTTTCCAAAGAAAATACAATTTTACAATAAATTCATTCATGAATTTTAAATTACAGTATAGTAAAGGACAATATATTACTAACCAGTTTTGGACTCTCGTCTTTTGAGTGGAGGTGCTTCTTCTTTACTAACTTGGTTTATCATGTTTTGTCCAATCGTGTCATTTTATGGCCTTAAATAGTAGTTAGTAGGACTACTGGTAGAAAGGGGGAGGAGAAGGGTCATTTTGGTATTCGTTGCTACCCTATACTTTTTTTCCTTCTTTCTTTTTTTCCTTATACTGAATATTCTATACCTGTATGGGAGTCAGTAAATAATTCTACCTTAGTTCTAAAGCAATTATACCTTGTTCGTCTTCTAGTACACAAACCTGAATAAAAAATTAAAAAAATTGAAGAAGGCCGGAGGACATATCGGCCGAAATGTTGTGGAAATAACAATAACGATGAAGACAATAGTCCGAAAACCGTTAATGATAAAAATCATCAAGCTTCGTCTCAGAAATTTAGATAACCAAAAATTACTAATTTGCTTTCACACTAATAAATGGAGGTGCCCGTGGTGTAATGGTTATCATCGTAGGAAATGGACATGGCGACACAAGTTCAATTCCTGGACGCGGCTAATTGCATTTCAGATAGCACTAATACCCTTGGGAAAGGTATGAATCCAATTATTCTCCCTCCAGCTATGGGTGAATAGTAGGACAGACTGATTTCTTCAGCCTTGGTGAGGCAAACCTGTTAACTCCACTTAAAAATTGACCTTGTGTCATATCCTGCCCGAGCGGAGAGGTTGGTAAATATGATAAATGGTTTCAAGTGTTGTTATTTAACAAAGATAATTCTACTAACCAAGTATTCCTTTCTAATTTGAATAGCTTAAATGTTACATAGTCATATACACGAATATGGCCATGTGCGAAATGAGGGAAAGGGACATCGAATTTTGATTACGATTTAACATATGTTAAATCATACTTTGAGTTAAAGGTCTCGACGAAAGGAGGAGAGACACAATCTTCCATGCTGTCTTATTCATTTGGCCCCCAACTCGAGCGGCCCCCATAGGGCACACGTTCACCTCGCGCCTGCCAGCTCCAAAAGTCGATCCTTCTCGTTCGGCGTCCAGTACCCGACTCTTTCTCTCTTCAAATAATTCATACAAACCTTCCGGCGCGTGACGTCACCCGCACACTGTCACTTCTGTTCGTTTCGGACTATTATGACATCTGAGTGACACCTCCATCCACCCACGCGCACCCGCGTTAACACCTGCTTCAATGTTACACCTAACTAACCCATGTGCTAAGCCGAAAGGTTCTCAGCCTAACAAAACTCAAAGGCATGAACCGAAATCCCTTGGCTATTTTATAACATAAACTCGTGAGGATACAGGATGTTGTCCAGAAGACCTGCCTGAGGCGATGAACGATAGGGAAAAGTGTCGAGAGAGGGTTAGGGATATCCGTGCTACCAGGACGACATGATGATGAGGATGATATAGTTTCAAATAGCCAATAATAATAATCCTTAGTAAAAGACTGACCAGTTCTATTTGACCCGTAAATTGGACCCTACCAGGTATTATTACTCTGTGATTTTTTTCCTATTGTCTTCGTTTATAACTGACAAGCATAACCGGAGTTATTTGCCGGAGCTTAGAATACATTGACCGTATCCCCTGAAGAGAGTAAAGACCCCCCTCACTACACAGAAAAGAACTGTGGAAATCTATGGAATATGGAGTACTCTTTCATTGCTATTACTCCCAGGTTCACTGAGACCCGGAGTGATAGTGCCTGTTAGAATCCTCTCCCGGGATTAAATACATCTGTTTCAAAATTAGTGGTTGATTGATTACATTGTTAAATGGTTATAAGTATTCCTATAAAACACTAATAATTCTATTAAATGTTAATCATTTGTTTGTACAAAACTATAGAGTTACAGGTTTTGCTATTTATTTTTTACATACAGCTAAATTGTTTCAAGTATTGCTATTTAACATTACTAATTGTATTTATTAAGAATTCTTACATAATATGATGTAATAGATTTAACAGTGACCAACTGATATTATACCAATGCGCTGTCTTTGCTTGTCAAGTCGCCATTTGCCGAAGGCCAAGCGTGCGTGCGCAAAACAGCCCATTTTATTTGCTTAAGAGGGCAAACGGGCATTATAAAAACTGGGCGGGTGGGTGAAGGGCACATGGTTTTTCAAAACGTGCTGGTGTGAAGACGATATTTTTCTTTTCTTTTCTTTTCTCTATTTCCCTTCATTTTTCTTTTTTTTTTCCTTTTTTCTTTTCTCCTTTCACTTTTTTTTCTCTTTTTTTCTTCTTTTTTATCTTTTTTTCACTTTCTTCTTTTCTTTTTTTCTTTTTTCTCTTTTCTCTTTTCTTTCAGCGGTGACAGAGCGGAAACGTTATTTTTGTTAAAACAATAGTTGAGATCCACTTGACTCAGTTGGGGAACATTTGCCCAAAGCCTAGGTAACGCTATCAGACGAGCGGAATAACGCCGATCACGAACATATAAATAATTTGCATACAATTGTATTGTTTCAATAACCGATAATGACAATTCTTAGGAAATAACTGAATAGATCTATTTAACACATCACGAGAACTTAAAAATACACTACAACTGCGGGCCAGTGAATCTGGGACTTATGACAATAAAGGGATACTCCGTATCATTCAAAGCTCCAAGACTGGAACCTCGATATAAAATGGTGATTAGCGTCATACCTAGTACACTTATTGGAAGCTCTTCGCCCATACTTGCAGAAATGTTGTCCGCAAATTCTTCAATCCAACCGACTGGGTGGAAAAATTATCTGTATTCGATTAGAATATTTGATGTTATACATATTTATCAACCCCTCCGCTCAGGCAGGATATGACACAAGGACAATTTTTAAGCGGAGTTTAAAAGGTTTGAATTCAGAGTTTTCCTTCTCCTAGACTAGTTGCCTCACCAAGGCTAAAGAAATCAGTCTGCCCTACTATTTACCCAAAGCAGGAGGGAGAATAACTGGATTTATACCTTATTAGTGCTATGTGAAATGCAATCAGTCGCGTCCAAGATTTGAATTCGTGCCGCCGTGTCTATTTCCTACGACGATAACCATTACACCACGGTGTTATATGACAATAAATCTTTATCAAAATAGACTGACCCTCAGTTTGATTGGTTTGATTGGGTTTTATGACATATCAACCCTTGTACGTTATCTAATACCAAATTCTCTTTATACATATATATCAAATATATATAATTTGGTGTGATCTAGTTTTATGGCATATCAACCATTATAGCTTATTTAATGCCAAATCCTTGTTATACATATATAGAATTTATAGGATTTTTGTTAGGTTTTATGGCGTATCAACCCTTGTAGGTTATTTAATGCCAAATCCTCTTTATACGGATATATTAAATATATAAAATTTGGATTGGTTGAATTTTATGGTATATCAACCCTTGTGTTGTATACCATAATACAACTGCACGTATACATATACAAATATATGCGGAACATAATCAAAGATAATGACGAACTTCCATGAATGAACGGACACACTTCTTTATAAAAATATAATCTCTCACACTTTATTCTCGAAAGGGTGATGTTTGTTGTGTGTGAGAGATGAGTTGGTGACGGGGACAGACTGCTATATTGACCCCAAGTTCTTCTTCGGCCATAGCAGCACTTCTTTCTCATCTTGGTTGTGTTGCTCAACCGTGGGTCACTGAGGGCCGCAAGGCCCTCAATCTGCAAGCTGGTTCTCTCTCTGGCATCCTCTCTCCAACTGACTCGAAACGTCAATGCCCTGGTTATATTATTTTTTATCGTCCACCTGCTTCCGCTGTTCTTCCGCTTATTTACACCAGTGAATCTCTTGATTGACGGCTTGGTAGAGGGTCAATATATAACACTTGTAGGCTATTTAATGCAAAGTCTTCTTTAAACATATATATTAGATATATACCTGATTTGTAAAAAATATTTTGCAGAAAACATTTTTAAACGTGATTAAGCTCTTTTTTTGCCTCAAAGGTAAATAGTTTCAAATGTTCTATCCAACACCAATAGTTTTATTTGCTCACAATAGTTGGCATTTATGTTATATCAACCTTTGTTTGTAAATTAGTGCCAATATTTTCTATAAATATTCATCTATTGAACATATACGATTTTTTTAGGTTATTTGGTTTAATGACATTTCAAGCCTGGATGGTTGATTGGGTTGTCTATCTTCATGTAACAGAAACTACGTCACCACGAACGTTACAGTTCCCTTAGCTATTTATATTATATCTTTAATGATTGTTACTTATTTACCTAATCTCAGTTACTATATTTTCGATGTCTTTATTAAAGTACAGCTGAGTTCGATTTTCTCCAAAAGAGCTCTTGAATTTATTCGACTTCCCACAAAACCAGATTTGACACTTTTACAGTGGCAGAAGGCGCACACACATCGAGTCTCATGCATGGCCGCTACAAGAAATGATTGATCCCATCGGGAATTTTCATATAGAGGCGCCTCAGGCACAAAGCAACCAACTTAACTCTGCTAAACACGTATTTTTTTAGGAGGATGGCCCCTCGGGACCAGATGATCGGCATAATGTTTCTCACCTGACAAAAACATCAGTTGGCCCCCGGAAAACCAGGGTGAAAGACTATCGAATTAAGGTATTTAATCGACTTTTAATCAAGTTAGGTCGTGACATAAATACATTTTAATGAGGCTGGGGGTTGTTATGCCCAAATAAAGGCTTATATGTTGCCGTACAAAATGCTTGCTTTTGTCGGAATTGCCCACATTCGGGAGCCTCAGGCACCAAGAAATAAATTCAGCCAGCAAAGTAGGTATTTCCTGTGTGGAAGGACACTTCTATGTCTTGCTGGAACAATATTGGTAGACTTAGTTTCATAATGTCTTCACACAAAAAATCCTCTGTTCCATCACACAAGTCATGATTTCGCTATATTTTAGATATATTCGCCACATTTCATCGTTGAGACGGAGTGCAGGGAGACTTACTTTCATGTTTTTTTTTTAATGCTTAGAGGTGTAATAAACGTACATTGCAAAGAATCTGTGAGTTTTTGTCTTTTGGCGCTTCTTTATCGACTTGAAGTAACTCATTGCATAATAGCCAGACGAATAGATCGCCGATGAAGAATGGCGGGAATGAAAAGCGATAAATACCAGAAAGAGGCTGAGAGAGAGACAGAGAGACAGAGAGAGAGTAAGGAGAATGGTACAGCTGTATCTTGTATGGTTCATGTTAAGCTTCTAGCTGCGGAATGTTAACAAGTTGGGTCTCAATTTATACTGTTTACAGCTGCAAGATAAATGTGTACCTCTTTAATATGTCGAGCTTAGGTTTTGGCCATTTTTTGCGAGCCACATAAAATACCGAAAAAAAAAATAAAATAAAAAAAGCAAAAAATAAACAGTAAATGGTTCCTACAATTGTGCAGAAAATAAAACGATAATCTATTTACAGCGTTTCCAGAAAACATATCATTTCGTAATCTGATTACTTGACCAATACTCGTTCAAATAATTTCAAATTTTAACAGCATGTGAAGAAACAAATTAAAATTTTGTTTTTCATGTTTCATGTTTCTTTTTCTTTTCAACAACAGAAATATTAATCCATAGAAAAGAAATGGCATTTAAATATTAAACATAGGCAGTCCAGTCGGCTGGGTCTGTAGAATGAGTTGCAGAGGGAGAAGACTCTCTCCATAAAGTGTCCTGGATATGACACTGGAATACATTTGATGGTAAGGTTCCGGTCCTAGAGCTTTAGGGAATGTGGTGTAATTTTCATAGCCATTACTCCCGAGTCCACTCTGCCCTTGAGTGGTAGTACCTTTTAAGGTCCGATCTCTGAGTCAAATAGAACTGTTTAACCATTTATTATACTTGAAGTAGTTTAACTCTGTGCAAAAATAAATAGCAATGGATGGAACCATTGAACTGCGTACAAGAAAGGGCACTGACTTGTTTAAAAATGCAACCTAGAAACTGTTCACTTACGAATAACCCTCTTTCTTTCTTTCTTTCTTTCTTTCTTCCTTTCTTATGCTAATTATTTATTTTTACATAGGGATTTGGTAATCTATTTGTTTTTTTTTTCTGTGTTTCTTGCCATCTGGTCTTTCTTTTTTTCTTTCATTCTTACCAACGAACTGTTGGCTTACAAATCATATATATATATATATATATATATATATATATATATATATATACTTTGAGATTCCGCTCATCCGATCGATCCTGTCGTGTAAAAATTTATTTGGGCGATTAAAGTTATTCTTCTAGTCGCCCAGCGATCGATCCTAAAGGCAATGAAACGTGTCTCTTCAAATAGAGAAAAATCAAAACAGATTCTTTTTTACGACCCAAAAGTATCTCATTGAAGGTTCAAGTTACTTAAAATGACCTACAATGACTTTAGTGAATTCTTTGATTTTGTGCCTTGAGCCTGACGTTCGTTTAGTTAAAGAAAACAGCGTTGCATCCCCAAAATATACTATAGTCATCAAAAGACCTGACAAATGGAATTTAGAATGACCAGTCTCTCTCTCTCTCTCTCTCTCTCTCTCTCTCTCTCTCTCTCTATGACTAGATCGTACGGTAATCGTAAAAATTCGTATAATAAACACTTCCTAAGTGAAGCCAAAATGTTTTTGTTGTCCAGATTGAAGATGCTTACAGATTTTTAGAATTTCATTAGGAAATAATTATCCAATATCTATATTTGCTCCCCTCTTACGAAAAGTAAAAACAAATATTTGAAAAAAAGAAAAAAAAAAGCATACTTATGTCAACCAAGCACCGAAAAACAAATTATGCAAGTAAGTGATATTCATATTCTCTACTCTTACTTCTTACCACCTAGAATACCAGGACTTGTAAAATTATTGACTATTATTGACTGAAAATGGAATCGGCCGAGTAAAATGATTTTGGGGCGTTTAAATTTTTTCTCGTTTTCGACCGCAGATCGAGTGATTTGTGTTTCGATTCTCAAAGGCTCTCTCTCTCACTCACTCTCTCTCTCTCTCTCTCTCTCTCTCTCTCAATATATATATATATATATATATATATATATATATATATATATATATAGACAACACTCAAGAGTTCTGATAGAACGAAACAGATCTGTCTGTGGACATATATATATATATATATATATATATATATATATATATATATATATATATATATATATATAAGGCTACATATATATATATGATTTGGCATTAAATTCGAGAATGCCGTAAAACCCAACCAATCATACACATCAGATTTTGAGATGTTCTTACTCATCAAAGTTTTAAAGTTCGATGACAGGACCCCCCCACCTCTGGAGTTGTCGTTAACTTGCTCGACTGTGACATTGTTGTACACGAGTTCGAACTCTTGTCGCGCTATCAATTTTCCTTTAGGATAGATATAAATACTCTTTTACCCCAACTGTGGGTTAAATTTTAACACTGCTGTTCTTCTACAAGGATAAATTTGGCATTTAATAACTCACGAACGTTGATTTGCCATTAAACAAAGAAAGCAAACCTAAACTTCGGTTGGGTGTCCTCGTGGCGTAATGGTTCAAACGATGGATTGCAGAATTGTAGTAAGCGAGTTCGTACTCCAGTCGCGCTATTACGTTCACTTTCGGGCAAATACCCTTGGGAAAGGTATGAACCCCTAATCCTCCCAGCTATGGGTAAAATAGTTCCACTACTGTTTTTCTAGGATAATTGCTTTGGCATTAAATAACCTACAAAGGTTGATATGCCATTAAACAAAGAAACCAAACCAAACGGTAAAATTCGACGATTAAATCGGGCTTTGTTTATTACTTTCGTTCTACATGACGGTAACTTGTGAAAATATTCTAAGATTTACCCAGGCGTGCACACAAGACTTGGATTGTTATCACTACTTGTATTGACTAAGTGGTCACTCAAGTAAATCTGGAACACATTAATCGATGCTTAACTTCAACAATCTAGCGGGAACTGGTGCTTCAAACAGGGTTTAACAATAAGACTTTTCTGTTATGTTTTTCGGTAATGTTTCCTTTTATCTTTTATCTCTCAATCGTTTCTTGTAGATTTTTTCAATTTGCAAGTTCGTTCTTTCCTTCGTTCTTTTATTCCTTTGTCTCGTTTTCGTCTTCGTTAACATTTTGTCTTTTGTCATTACCCTCTCTCTTTCTACATTCGATTTGCTCTTTCTTTCTTTTTCTCATTATTTTCTTTTACGTTTCTTTCTTTTATTTGAATCGTATTTCTTTCTTTTTGACTTGAATTTTCTTTCTTTTTTGCCTTTCAATCTCCTTTGTTTGTTTGTTTGTTTCTTTCTTTCTTTCTTTCTTTTAGAATTTGTCTTCTTTTATTTTCATTCCTTCTTTTATTTTCTCTCTTTTTTGGAATCTATTTTTCCTTGTCTTTCTTTTTTTCTTTCTTTCTTTTTGTGTACCTTCTTTCTTTCTTTCTTTCTTTCTTTCTTTCAGAATTTGTCTTCTTTTATTTTCATTCCTTCTTTTATTTTCTCTCTTTTTTGGAATCTATTTTTCCTAGTCTTTCTTTCTTTCTTTCTTTCTTTCTTTCTTTCTTTCTTTCTTTCTTTCGTTCTTTCTTTCTGTGTACCTTCTTTCTTTCTTACGTTCTTTCTTTCTTTCTTTCTTTCTTTCTTTCTTTCTTTCAGAACTTGTCTTCTTTTATTTTCATTCCTTCTTTTATTTTCTCTCTTTTTTGGAATCTATTTTTCCTTGTCTTTCTTTCTTTCTTTCTTTCTTTCTTTCTTTCTTTCTTTCTTTCTTTCTTTCTTTCTTTCTTTCTTTCTTTCAGAATTTGTCTTCTTTTATTTTCACTCCTTCTTTTATTTTCCCTCTTTTTTGGAATCTATTTTTCCTTGTCTTTCTTTCTTTCTTTCTTTCTTTCTTTCTTTCTCTTTCATTTCATCTAATCCTCTTTTGTTCTTCGGCTCTTTTTTGAGTGTGTACAACACTTTTTCTTCACTTTCTCTTCATCCCTTATTTCAGTCACTCTTACATTCTTTTTCGTTGATATTCTTTCTTTCTTTCGTCTTTTCTTTCTTTCTTTCTAATATTCCCTGCATTTCTCCTTCTTTCTCCTCTTTTTATCCGCATTTCTATTTTGTAGACTACAGCAAGCGGAAGCCCTCTTAGTGATAAATCAAAAACGTTTGCCACATCAGACATTCCTTAAATCGTATCCTGTTTCGTGTCTGGTAATCGTCTTTTCAGTTGACTCTGGCCAGACACAACCAATGCGATGACATATCAACCACACCCTCATTGATAGCACTTTAGACTTCGATCTCTGGCTTTAAGGTTAACTGCTTTTAATACAATTCGATTAAATTGATAATTTGGTGTCTTCATCATTGAATATCATGCTAGGAACTTCTGTTCCACTCGATTTGAATTCTGTTGGGTAATTTGTCGACGATTGACTCATATAAGCAAAACACATTCCATGACAATTATAGGAGAAAAAGTAATTCCGAAAAAAATGTTTGCTGTTAGTAGAAATATGCAAAATTAGATTAGTTTGTTTTTTGTTTGTTTGTTTTCTTCTTTCTTTTTTTCGTTATTTATTTTTACATTGGAACTTGATAATTTATTCGTTTTATTTTCTTCTCCTCATCATCGGGTCTTTCTTTCTTTCTTTCTTTCTTTATTTATTTGCTTCTTTGTCGGAACTTGGTTATCTGCTATTTTATTCTTTTCCTTACGCCTACTGATTTTTCTTTCTTTCTTTCTTTCTTTCTTTCTTTCTTTCTTTCTTTCTTTCTTTCTTTCTTTCTTTCTCTTTTCTCATGTTTTCCTTCTTTTTTTCTTTCCAACTTTCTTTCATTGATTTTTCACGATTGGAACTTGATTTATTCATTTTTTACTCTTCTTTCTTTCTTTCTTTCTTTCTTTCTTTCTTTCTTTCTTTCTTTCTTTCTTCTCGCGCTTTCCTTCTTTTTTTAACCATTACGCCACGAGGACCCCCCCCCAAAAACAGTTTTATTTCAAACAGTTCCATTAAGCATAAGTACACAATTTTAAAAAAGAAAAAAAACTTGCCCAGTCAGCTGGGGCTGTAGAATACACTGACTGCACCGCTGCAGAGGGGTAAGAACATACCAACGAGAGTCCTGGATATAACACTAAACAATCTGATGGTGAGGTTCCAGCAGTGCTGGAGCTTTGGGGAATGCGGAGTACCCCTTCATTGCCATCACTCCCAGGTCCACTCTGGCCTGGAGAGGTAGCACCTGATAGGGCCCTATCTATGGGTTAAATAGAACTAACGGCATACTTGTGCTAAACTGATTCGTTTGAGTAAACTGAATAGCTTGAAATAAAAATGTTTTGACAATTAAACCGTACTTACGTTTAAACTGCGTGTTTATGCTTAACTGAATTATTTGAAATAGAACTGTTTTTCGACATTAAAACTGTATTTATACTTAACTGAATTGTTACATTTAACTGCTTGAATATTTTGAAATAGAAATGTTTTTGATAATTAAACTGTGTACTTATGCTAAACTGAATTGTTTTTAATAGAACTGATTATTTACATATAAATGGATTTGGTGTGAAATAACTTACAAAGGTTGATATGCCATAAAACACAACAAACCAAACCAAGCCAAGAAAAACGCATCTATTTGACTCATAGATAAGATCCTATCAGGTACTACAAATCCGGGCCAAAGTGGACAAGGTAGCATTCCCCAAAGCTCCAGCATTACTTGAACCTCACCATCAGATTATTTAGTGTCATAAACAGGAGACTTGTTGAGGGGTCTTACCCCTCTGCAGTGATGCGGTGTGTGTATTCTTCAGCCCCAGCCGACTGAGCAACTCAGAACATTGATATTGTAATTAAGTATGAAGTGATTATCTGTTTAGAACAATTGTGAACATTATTACTTACTTGAAACTATATAATTTCCTATAATGTTTTAGCATTTGTTATGAATACTTCAAATTATTTAACTGTTTGCTAATAATTTGTATTTGAAATATCAATCATCGCAATTATTGTTTGACCTTAATTTTTGTTACTAAAAAAATATACCCTCAAGGCGCAAAATTTTGAAGGAATAAAATATTTTATTAAGTTAGAAAGACTAATGAAATTAAGAAATAAGTATAGTAAAGTTGGTGACTATTGTCAAGGGTGACTCGAAGGCTCCCTTTTCAATAGCTACTACTCCGATGTGTAGGGTAGGGAGCTATTCCTTTCCCTTGATTGCTCCACTTTACACTTGATCCTTACCTTATAATGCTTAGTGTTAAGCAAGGAGGTGTCAAGTATCATTTTTAGAGTCTTTGGTATGACTCGACCTGGGATTGAACCCCGGTCTCCTGGACCATTGTTGAACACTCAACTCATTATGCCAACGGATTAAAAAGATTATACCTATTGTATTATATTCTATTTTGGTTAATTTCTATATAAAACTTTACATAGAATTGCATCTAAATACGTTTGATAACAAAACAATAATATTAGAAATCAATAATACTAAGTACGAGGATCATTAAATAAGTTTCCAGACTTTTTTCGTATGGGCACTTTTATTGATAGTACACACATGAAACTCTAGTCCCCTTCGAAGTAATCTCCTCCGGCTGCAATGCACTTATTGCACCGTTCCAATAACTTCTGAAAGGCCCCATGGAAGTCCTCTTGTGTGAGCGTGTCAATGACCTTCGTCACAGCCTCTTTCTTCCCTCAACTGTCTCATAACGACAGCCTGTGGTCTTAGGGAATAACCTAAAGTCAGAGGGAGGCTGAGGACTTGTCTTGATGCCCATCGTTTGTGACAAGGATGGAGTTGTGGACTGGTGCATTGTCCTGGTGGAAATGCCACTGACCCGATTTGAAGAGTGCTGGCCTCTTCCGACGGAATCTCTTCCTGAACTCCCTTAAAACCTCAACATAGTAACCCTAACCCTAACATTTTGGCCAATCAACTCTGGGGTATTGACTTCCTTACTTCTCCCACACCTCTCATCATCCCTCACAGACTCTCTGCCTTCCTTGAATCTCTTACGCCACTCAAAAATTGATGCTCAATTCATGCAAGATGCTTTAAAAGCAGTCTGAAGCAATCCATACGTTTCTGTGGCATTTTTCCAAGTTTAAAACAGAATTTTATTGCATATCGTTCTTCTAAAGTGTCCTGACGTCCAGACTGCATTTTTGAAATTCACCAGTTGTGACAATCAGGCTTTAGTAGGGTGTATTCCAATTGCTGCTGTAGCTTTTTTTTAAACCTGAAATCATAAAAATTGGTTAATCATCTCAAAAGATGTATAGTAATAACATAGTGAATTTTAAAGAGCCTACGACAATTTTAAAGTCCTGTACAAAGGAAACTGGAAGCTTATTGAAGGCACCACGTAATTATTTATTAAAACCGGTTTTATTAAAACCTCCAAGCAAATTTTTCACACCGTATTCTTAGTTTGGTTTAAGTTGGTTTTACGGAATAGCGCTAATGCTTTTTGGAAAAGTATGCCTCCAATTATTCCCCCTTCCGTTGAGCAGACTGTGCTATTCAATCTAGGTATGGTAACGGTTTAGGAGAAGCAAACCACTGAATACAAACTCTTACGGAAAGAGAGAGAGAGAGAGAGAGAGAGAGAGAGAGAGAGAGAGAGAGAGAGAGAGAGAGACTGTGACTGAGGCAGAGATGATGATAAAGGAAGAGCTAGTGAAACAATGAATGCGAAATGACCCCGAAAATCCAGGCCGTAGCAACAAGCCAACTCCGAAGCAAAAAACAGTGTATCAGGCGAAATGAGTCAGATACGGGGGCGGGGAAACAAACTTAGATCAAAAGGGGGCAAAGGCAGAATTTTAGTTCCCGGTGGAACACGGCGCCAGGTGGACATGCAGAAAAGTCAGCAGACATTTTTTTTTGGTTCGGACAGGAAAATAAGCTAGCCTTCCATCTACACTAAACGAAGCTGTAGCGGATAAGCCACAGTGCTGAAGAATACAAAAAGTCGAAATATTCCCTCTGTAAAAGCACGAGGAAGGCATCACGAGTATGATAAAGGGAAAAGAAAAAGACTGCTAATTCACTGCAGATAAGTTTCGTTTATATACTCGCTTTCTATCTCATGAACTGTTATATTCGACCAAGGATTTACATGCATTATTCAACACACTTACACCAAAAAAGTACAATCGGCAGGACGTACCGCCTATCATTTCATCATTAATATTTGTTTGTTTGTTTGTTTCTGTTATTAAATGCTCCGCTTTTTTTACCTTACCCTTGGGTCATCTTCATCTTATTCCGTTCTCGAAGAACGGGGCTTAGCCAAATGGATATCTGTCTTCTTTATTTCTTTTTTTTTTCTTCTCATATGTGCAACGGGATCTCTGGGGAATACAACTAGATGTTTTAGGAATCGCACGAAGGAGCTAAAGAATGGTGGTTATTATCTCTGCGCCTAGAAAATTCTCTGAACTCGTAACAAAACCCATTAAACTCCACTAAAAAAAATTGACCTTGTGTCCCTTCCTGCTTGTGCCGAGAAGATGGTCAATACATACAGCAATACTGGCACCAAGTGTACAACGACATCATTAGACTGTAGCTGAGTGACGTAATATTTGATACAAAGTAGAAAAACAACAATGTTGATATATCAAACTATAAGTTGCTTTTTTTCTTTCCCTTTTATTACTCAAAATGTACGAAATGTTAGAGTGAGGGAGAGAGTTCGAAGACGGCTGAGTTGTACACACAGGACGAAATATGAATCTTCAATTTTACCGCTTCTTCTTCATTCTGATTATACAGGGTCACCTCAAGGCATTCAATCAATTTCTTTTCTACTCGTTTCTCTGCTTTTGCGAGTCTGGTGAAGCTCAGGTTTTTCTCTACCTCTTAAAAATAGGCAGTCTGATGCAAGGCCAGTGCCCTGAGCAGCTCTTCAGGCAGTCTTCTTCATTATCCACTCATCTCTGCAGGGGTCGAGTTCTTCCCTGGTTTGTATATTTTCCTGGATGCCCACACAGTCCTCGTGGTCACAGCTTCCGCCAACAGGTTGATCGTAGGCACGCCTCTTGTCGAGCATACTATCAAGGGAAATTACGTGGCGCTTTCCGGTCAATATTTAACAGTAAGCAGAAATCTTCAGGTTAAATCTTGTACCTTTAGGAAAAAGAAAAATATGCGTGTTAGTCAAATTAATTTCCAATGTATTTATCTTAGTTAATAATAATCACTTATATATATATATATATATATATATATATATATACCCGCCTATATATATATATATATATATATATATATATATATATATATATATGTATATATACCCGCCTATCGGTGTAATGGTTAGAGCAACGTGGGACTAGAATTTTTTTTCCTAGTAAACCAATGATGATCTAATGGTATTGAACACTTTTGGGATTTTTTCCAAAGAAGATATTTGTATCCTTTACACACACATATATATATATATATATATATATATATATATATAGTTTGTTTTTGTCACAATTAATCTAAATTAAAGTTTTCTTCGGTGAATCAAAGAACTTTAATTTAAAATTTAAACAAAATTCAATTTAGACTTAAATCACTACAAGGCAAATAATTCTTAGTGATTCACTGTTATTTTTCAAATATCGAAATAAACGGTAAGACCCCCGCCAACGAGTCTCGTGGATATGGCACTAAATAATCTAATGGTGAAGTTCCAGCAATGCTGGAGCTTCGGGGAATGCGGAGTACCCCTTTATTGCCATCGCTCCCAGGTCCACTCTGGCATGGGGTGGTAGCACCTGATTAAGGTCCTATCTAAGGGTTAAATAGAACTAAACGGTCGTTGGCATTTACTGTTTTCATGCATTTAAACTGCGTATTTATGTTGAACTTAATTGTTTAAAAAAGAACTGTTTTTCACAACTGTACTTACATTTGAACTGCCTGCTTATGCTAAACTGTATTATTTAAAATTGGACTGTTTTTGAAATTGAAACTGTACTTACACTAAACTGTATTGTCATATATAACTGCTTGAATAGTTTGAAATAGAAAGGTTTTTGACAATTAAGCTGTGTACTCATGCTAAACTGAATTGTTTGTAATGGTTATTCACATAAAAAATGATTTGGCGTTAAATAACCTACAAAGGTGGATATGCCATAAAACCCAACAAACCAAACCAAACCAAACCATCGAAATAAAACGATTTATACTATAGTCTAAATTGATTTGTAAATATAATCACCCTAAATTTATATTTTTATTGGTCTAATATTGTGATATCAACTGATTGACTCGATGTATATTAATTCCCAAACCATCTGATTACTTTTAGAATCTAAATAAACTTAAATGTAAACTTAATAGTTACGTAAACATTTTTATAAAAATACTGCGGTCATTTCAAGGTATTTATCTGCCGGCCCACCAACCGGAGGAATACGGCACGAAGCCTTTTTAAGGTGGGTCCGGGCACAGAGCTATTAGTACACACGCGCCTGGTCGTCCCAAAAATACCTCGGGGCGATCATTTCAAAGTACGATTAATCAATTGATTTGATTTAAATTAGAATTACACAATTAAGTTCCTGGAATTTAGTTGTTTTATTTATATGAAAATATATAAAAAATAAATTTATAAAATATATCAAAAAGCATGGAAATTAAAAAAAAAAAATTATAGTGAGGTTTGTTTATGATTAAAGGAGTTTGGGACAACACCGGAAATTAACGGATAAATATCTAACTCACAATCGAAGCTGTTGTTTTTAACCTTTAGTATATCTTTTTTCTTTTGTTCAATTTTTTTCTTCCTTCTTGTTTTTGTTTTTTACTGAAAAGACTTCCATAAAGGTTCCGTTTTCTTCAACTCTTTCAATGTTTTTCTTTTTGAATTTGCATACAGCTTGAAAATGGTTCTTTTTAAAGCAATTTGTGAAAGTTTTCCCAAATGCTGGGCATTTTTTTTCTTTTTATTTCAAGTTCACATCCACAATATGAACATTTTAAAATCTTTTTTAACATGTAAGTGTTGGCGAATATTTGTTCGCTGGGTTGATTTTTATCATGGTTGTATTTTTGTGTTAGTTCTAGTCGCAGTATAAAGTCAATGCCGGTATTTAAAGATATGTTTCCGATTTGTTGTTTTTTCATTATTCTATATCGGTGTGAAGCATTGTAAATACCTTCAGTTAACCTTAAGTGAATTACGCCCTCTTCAATCGTCAGTTCTTCTTGCCCAAGTTTTTCAAATTCGCAATATCTACATATATTTCCTAGACGGTGTAGATATTTTGTGATTAGTTTGTCAGTTTCTTGTTTAATCGACATGAACTTTATTCTTTCTGCCACGACAAACAGTTTGATAGTTAAAAACATTTCTATTTCAAACTATTCAGTTCATTCAAACAGTTCGAATTCAGTTAATTCAGTTTAGTGTAAGTACAGATTTTGTTTACAATGTCAAAACAGTTCTATATATCACAATTCAGCTTAGTGTGAATACAGTTTCAATGTTAAAAAACAGTTCTATTTCAAATAATTCAGTTTAGCATAAGCACGCAGTTTAAATGTCAGTACTGTTTCATTGTCAAAAACGTTTCTATTTCAAGCTATTTAGTTTAATCAAACAATTCAGTTTAGCATAAGTATGCCGTTAGTTCTATTTAACCTATCAGGTGCTAACATGCTGGGCCAGAGTGGACCTTGGTGCAATGGCAATAAAGAGGTACTCCACATTCCCCAAAGTTCCATCATCACTGTAGCCTCACCATCATATTGTTTAGTGCCATATCCAGGATACTAGTTGCGGGTGGGATCTTACCCCTCTGCAGAGAAGCAGTCGGTGTATTCTACAGCCCCAGCTGACTGGGCAATACACAGAGTTAAATGTCAAAACAGTTTAATTTCAGATAATTCAGTTTAGCATAAGTACACAGTTTAGATGTCAAAGCAGTTCTGTTTCGAGCAATTCAGTTCATTGACAATGCTCCCAGGTCCACTCTGGCCCGGAATGGTAGCACCTGATATGGCCCTATCTAAGGGTTAAATAGAACTAACTGCATACTTATGCTAAACAATTGTTTGACGAAACTGAATTGATTGAAATAGATTTTTTTTTGACAAATCAACTGTGTACATACATTTAAATTGCATGCTTATGCTAAATTGAGTTGTTTGAAATGGAACTAATTTTGATATTGAAACTCTATTTACACTAAACTGAATTGTTTAAAATAGAACTGTTTTGACATTTAACTGTGTGTAAACAAAATCTGTACTTACACTAAACTGAATTAGCTGAATTAGAACTGTTTGAATAAACTGAATAACTTGAAATAGAAATTTTTGACATATAAACTATGTACTTCTAGTAAACTGAGTTTTTTGAAATAGAACTGACTATTTGCATAAAAATGGATTTGGCGTTAAATAACCTACAAAGGTTGATATGCCATAAAACTCAACCAACAACAACAGCAACATAGTATAGAATAATTATATTTTCGAACCAAAAAAATTAATATTTTTTGTTAAAGAGTTTAAGTGCTGTAGAGATAGGTAATAAATAATATCTAATAATATCTGGTTTTAGCGTATCATGTTCCACAAGCAATAATGAATCCAGCTAATTTCCTTTTCACAAGGTTGATGAGAAAAGATTTTAGAGAGGGGAATTGGCAAAAAAGACATACTACTACTACTACTACTACTACTAATAATAATAATAATAATAATAATAATAATCTCAGCTAAATGACCAGACCTTGGGATAGTCAACAAAAAAAAAAAAAGAAGAGAACCTGCCGAAGAGTGAACTTTATCGTACCGGCAGTCCACTGGGTAAAACTGAAAGAAAGCGAAAAGAGAGACAAGTACTAAGACCTTGCTAGGGAACAAAAGAAAAAAAAACTACAGAAAAAGAGATACATTGATACAAATTGTAATTGTTGCATTCAGTACAGTCACCAAAGGATTAGTACAGGTACTGGAGGATTTGGAAATAAGAGGAAGAGAGGAGACCATCCGAACTATAGCATTGTTAAGATCAACGTGAATACTGAGAAGAGTCCTGGAGACTTGAGGAGAATTGATGTCACTTAACCTCCAGTGAGAAACCATCAGCTAACACTGGTGTGAAAAACTCTCAGCCAGGTAAAAAGAAGAATAATAATTCATTGTTTGGAAGAATATTGATTTTTGATTAAAAAATAATTCTATATGGATACTTATTTGGGGGAGATACTAAATGTATGTAATATATTAATTACTTATTGATAAAAAAGGGGAAAAAGTACAATTTAGACTCAACATTGGGTTGTGCTCCTTGAGAAACTGTTATTGTTGGAGGAAATGGAATCGGTGGTCAGAATTCGAACCCGGCATGAGGCTCTTAGCGTTTTACTTCGCACTCATCACCTTGGGTAGGGCCTGAATCCATTTTTTATTCCTCATACTTATGGACAAATAGTATGACGACCAGTCTAGGAGAAAGAAAACTCTAAATTAAAACCAGCTAGACTCTCCTAAAAAAAGTGTTTCAAATGATTGGGTAACTACATCCTTGGATATTCACGGTAGAGATGTAAATATGTCGGTATGCTAAACAGATCTTTTCATATTTTCTTTTTCTTATCATCACGATATTTTTTTCTTTTTTCATCTATCATGATTTTATGCGGTTCAGTCTTATTTCTTAGTTATTACAAATTTCATGATTCACTTGAAATAGAATCCTACCAACCCTTACAAAATAAAATAAAATAAAACAGAATAAAATAATAGAAAATAAAGAAAAGCCACTCGCACACACAAAAACACACACAGACATTCACTCGCAGATAAGCAGATCAATCGAAATGAACTAGCTGTTTCCTCTTTTTTGACTTGAAATAGAAAAAAGAAAGAAAGAAAAAAAAAAGAAAGAGAGAAAGAAAAATAAATAACAGAAAAATATCAACTGTCATCTTCTCACTGTTCTCTTTTCGTCTTATCTAATTTTGATTGTCTCAAGGAGCCAATTCACGATCGTCTTTGTTTCTGTAGACCTACTCGTTCAAGTTTTAGAGAGAAAAAAGGCGCCCAAAAGATTTTAAAATGCAAGTATATTTTTTGGTATTAGTTTAACTTCGTGGTTGGTTGGTTGGTTGGTTTTTATGGCATATCAACCATTGTTAGTTATTTATGGCCAAATCAATTTTTATACATATAAACAGTTCTATTTAAAAAATTCGGTTTAGCATAAGTACAGTTTTTGTTCCCACAGAGTTAAATGTAAAAACAGTTCAATTTCAAACAATTCAGTTTAGTATAAGTGAACTGTTTATTTCTATTTGACCCATGGATCGGAACCTATCAAGTGCTACCTGGATCTGTGAGCAATGGTAATAATGGGTGCTCTGAATTCTACAAAGCTCCTGTTTTACTGGAGCCTCATCATCAAATTGTTTAGTGTCATATCTAGGACACTCTTTGGGGGCGGTCCTACCCATCTTCAGAGGTGCAGTCGGTGTATTTTACAGCTCCAGCCGACTGAGCCATTAGCTTAACTTAGTCTGATATAAGGATAAAATATTGTTGCCCCGACCTCACAAAAATTATTGACAGCAAGATTAGTCTATTAAATATTGCAACAGAACGATGCTAAAATAGTTATTAATTGCGTTTAGCTTTATATTGTTGTATTTTGACCTTCAACCCGGCCAAAAATGCTATTCCAAGGTGATGCACCGGAAGGAAGTGACACATTCTAATGGCAGTTATGAAAGGAAATCGCGTGGGCGGAAATTGGCTGATGAAATAGGACGAGGTAAAAAAAAATTCCCATGGTACACTCATAGACTGATGCACCGGAAGAGAGTGACCTGTGAACTGCATGACAGTTATTTCCGCTTGATGAGGATCCAACATGCGATTCCAAAAATCGAGTAGGCGTTGTGTGGGCGTTGAACTATTATATAACTCAGTCAAGACAGAAGTCAGACAGTTCGAGTTCCAGTTAGAGTTGGAGGATGTAGGACGACATGTGGTAGGGAAAGCCACATCCGGCCAAAGGGGCCCTCAGGAAGCCTGATGAGTTAGGGTTCAAAGAGGTTGCTGATAAGATGCAGTAAAGAAAGCCATCACCCAGGAGAACGAGAAAGACACAACGATGACGGCCATAAGAGTGGGGGTCAAAATATTGCAGTTTCTGTTCGTTCTCCAGCTCCCTCTCACACGCAAACCTTGAGTAACCCTTTTCGAACCCTTACAAATAAAGTGAGAGGTAAGAATATTTTTATAAAGAAGTCTTCCTGCGTCTGTTTATTTATTGTGTCGTTATGATACTGCCTATGAGAATATAACAATATGGTTCAAGGATATAAGAGTGGATGCACACAGACAGAAAGCTTGCTAAATAATATTTACAATTGTCGGGACCAAGGCTATAATTGTAAGGCATTTATTAGTCAATATACAGAATTCAGGATTTCTATGTCAGCGGTATTTAGAATTGTACCCTTCGGAGAGATGTAAAAAAATCTGTCTTGGGTATGACACTAAAACTGCATCGCATGGTGAGGTTCCAGTTCTAAAGATCTGCTAGAGTAGAGTACCCTATCGTTGCCATGGTTCCAGATCTAAAGTAAAGTTGACGACCGTAGTCGAGGGTGACCCGAAGGCTCCCTATTCAATAGCTACTTCACAGCGGTGTAGGGATGGGTGCTACTCCTTTCCCTGAATTTCTCCACTTTACTTTTGATCCTTACCTTATAATTTTGAGTGTCAAGCAAGGCGGCATCAAGTACTATTTTTTGAGTCTTTGGTATGACTCGACCTGGGATTGAATCACGGTCTCCCGGACTACTGGCGAACACTCTACTCCTTTGGCCACCTGTAAGGGTTGCATTTATAGGTCAAAAAGATCTGTCTGAAATCGATTCATATTCAATATGAATATGTGATAGCTTATAACAGTAAATCATTTGTATTAAGAATAGTTACTCGAAGCTATGATATTTACTGAAGATTATAATTACTTACTTGAAACTATGTAATGAGAAAACAAATGTTCAATGTTAAAGAGAAGGAATTCCTTAAAACCATATAATTTTTGGCTTTCGAAAAGATTTCTCTAAACCATAATATGGTGTGCAAATTATTTGTGTTAAATTTGAATACATTTGGTCCATTGGCCAAGCGGTTACACAGTTCACCAATAGCTCAGGAGAAAGGGGTTCAATCCCAGGTCGTTATACCAAAGATTCAAAAAATGGTACTTGATGCCTCCCTGCTTAACACTCAACATTATAAGGTATGAATCAAGGGTAAAGTGGAGCAATCCAGGGAAAGGAGTAGTGCCCTTCCCTACACTTTAGTGTAGTAGCTATTGAAAAGGAAGCCTTCGAGTTACCCTCGACTATGGTCACCAACTTTACTTATATCATATACGCGAGGACAAAAAACCCCAGAAACAAAAATAGAAAAAAAATGCATTTATGTAACCCTTCCATTACGAGCAGGGTATGACACAAGGTCAGATTTAAGCGGAGTTTAACAGTTTTGATTTCAGTGTTTTATTTCTCGCCGACCAGTGGTCACAGCAATGTTAAAGAGCCCATGATCGGTCGGTTGGTTGGTTGGTTGATTTTATACCATATCAACCTTAGTACGTTATCTAACGCCAAATCCATTTTTATACAAATAATCAGTTCTATTTCAAACAATTCAGTTTAGCATGAGTACACAGTTTAATTGTCAAAAACATTTCTATTTCAAGCTATTTAGTTTAGTCAAACATTTCAAATTCAAACCATTTACTTCAGTATAAGTATAGACTTTGTTTACATTGTTAAATGTCAAAAGAGTTCTATTTCAAATAATTCAGTTTATCATGAGTACGCAGTCTAAGTGTAAGTACACAGTTTAATCGTCAAAAACCTTTATATTTCAAGCTGTTCAATTTAGTCAAACAGTTCTTATTCTAACAATTCAATTTAGCGTAAGTACAGTTTCTATGTCAAAAGCAGTTCTATTTCAAACAGTCCAATTTAGAATAAGTACGCAGTTTAAATATCCAAACAGCTCGATTTCAAGTAAATTAGTTTAGCATACTCGATCTATTCAACCTATTGATTGGACCCTATCAGGTGCTATCACTCTTGGCCAGAGTTAACCTGAGAGCGATGGCAATGGATGGGTGCTCTGCAGTCCCCAAAGCTCCAGCATTAATGATTGTTTAGTGTCATATACAAGACACTCGTTGGGGCGGGGTCTTACCTCTCAGCAGATGTGTAGTCGGCGTATTCTACTGCACCAGCCGTCTATCTGGCTATATACAAATAGCTGGAAGGAGAATAGCTAGATTCATACTTTTTCTAAAGTTATTAGTGTTAAGGAAATGCAAACAGCCTCGTTGAGGGTTTGAACTCGTGTCGCTGGGTTAATTTCCTACGATATTACAGCATTTCAACACAAGAACCTCTAAAAATTTGGAAATATGAGCGAACAATGCAAGCGATTCTCTAACCTCAATACGTAAAATAAGATGTAAACGGTTTGACATCCCGTTGAAATCAATATATTAATCAATCATCCAATCAATCAATCCATTAATCATTGTCCGTGAGATTAGCTTGATTAAGATTGTAATGAGGGATATGCAATGGATAATGTTTTGGATTGTGATATCGTCGCAAGTGAGTTCGAACACTACTCACGCTATTAGATTCATTTTAGGACTAATACCCGGGGGAATTATATGAACCTTTCCATCCCCTCAGCTTTAGTTCAAATAGTATCACCGTTGTTCTTTAACAAGGATTGCTTTAGCATTAAATAACACATGAATGTTGATATGCCATTTAGCAAAATAGCATAATCTTGACAACCATAAAATTGTAACTAGGGCGCACTCACGACAGTATCAACCGTCTTTGAGCTGCTTTAACTTTAGACCCCCGCCTCAACGAGTGTTCAAGATATGATATAAAACAATCAGATGGAAAAGCTTTCTTCAATATTTTGTTAATCCCACGTATATTCCTTTGTTATGCTTGGAAAAAAATCATAAAATTAATTTAATTTCATCTATTCGTTTATTTTATGAAACCAAAATATTCAGCTATTTAATAAAAAAACATCTATAGTTTATCTTGGGGCTGTAGAATACACTGACTACTTTTTCTGTAGAGGAATAAGACCCTCCTAAAACAACTGTCCTAGATATGACACTAAACATTCAGATGGTGAGGTACCAGTAATGGTAGAGCTTTGAGGAATGCCGAGTACCCATTCATTGCCATCCTTCCCAGGTCCACTCTGTCTCGGAGTGGTACCATCTGATAGGGTCTTATCTATGGGTCAAATAGAACCGTTTGACATTTGAGTTGAGTGAGAACAAACAATTTATGCTAAATTGTATTGTTAGAAATAGAACTATTTGATCAATTCACTGTGTATAAACTAATAACTAATATTCATTAAAATTCTTATTGATATATAGGAATGGGGGAACCATTTAACTGCGTGTTAAAGAGAGAGCTTAGGCTTATTTCAAATAGTTACCAACAAAATGTTTACAAATCATATATTCAATATATATGAGTAAAGATTATTTCGCATTCATTAACCTTCAATGGTTCATATGCCATAAAAACAAACCAAAAAAACTAAATAATAATCTAAGTTATCGATTTCCATTCATTTTGAGAGTGTTAGTATGCGAAACAGGTGACATTTCCACACTAGACGGGACCTCTCTGAAACTAGTAGACAAATTCACCTACCTAGGAAGCAGCATCTCATCAACCGAAAAAGACATCGACACACGACTAACAAAAGCATGGACAGTTATCGAAAGGCTCTCGATCATATGGAAATCAGACCTGACCGATAAAATGAAATGCAGTTTCTTCCAGGCAGCGGTCGTATCGATACTGCTATATGGATGCACTACTTGGACGCTAACTAAACGGCTGAAGAAGAAGCTAGACGGCAATTACACAAGAATGTTGTGAGCAATATTGAACAAGTCCAGGCGGCAACACCCAACAAGGCACCAACTATACGGCCACCTGCCTCCTATCACGAAAACTATACAAGTTAGACAAACCAGACACGCAGGACACTGCTGGAGAAGCAAGGACGAACTCATCAGTGATGTACTCCTATGGACCCCCTGCATATGGCCAATAAAAAGCAGGACGAACAGCTCGAACATACATACAGCAGCTATGTGAGGATACAGGATGTAGCCCAGAAGACCGACCAGAAGCGATGAACGATAGGGAGAAGTGGCGAGAGAGGGTCTAGGATATCCGTGCTAGCGGCATGACATGATGATAATGAGGAGTATGCGAAACTAACTCACCAAATGCAGCAGAATGGCTCTAATAACCGCCTCACTTACTCAACCGAAATATCAGCGAAATCTGTCACAAACATTGCCAACCTTGACATAAGTACTCTATATAAGTTTCGAAAAAAGGACACCTTACACGGTGTAATGGCTAGAAAGCTAGATTAGCTAACCATTGTTCCTAAGTTCAATTTTTTCTAGTCTTGTTTTATAATTAATCTAAGTTTAATAAAAAGCTTCAGTTTTAGATATATTCGTTATTAAAATATTGATATGTACTCCACCTTTTTATTTCTAATTTGTTTGTCCTATTGAAAAATGTTTTTAGACAAAGTCCGTTATACTCCAGTTTTATCTGATTATATGACGGCTGTGTCGATACAAGAAGGAAAACGAACGGCTTGAAATAAACAAGCTGATAAAAGGATAAACATAGATAAGTACAAAGGTAGATAATTACAAGGGTTGCTTCAAAAGTAATGACTTCAATTTAATGTTGACCTTTGATGTCACAGACGAATGTGAGTGGTATGGCAATTGAAGCTGAAATTTCACAATGACGCAATTATGTAACGTTCTTAAGGATATCAGCCTAACGGCAGACAGTCAAAATGGAGCACGACATGAAAGCGAAACAGAGTCAGTAAATTATACTTTGAGTAAGAAGTTAAACCCATTCACCCACATCGTCGTTTAAGGAGACAAAGATAATACCTATATATAAGTTATCAAATGTAAAATCCAAATCTCTGAATAAATAGATAAATATGATTGATCTGGTGAAAAAACTATTAGTCATTTATTGATTTTGGCGAGTGACGATATTTTTGGTATGGATGACTGTAAGTGCTATAAGTATATCATATCGGACGAATAAACTATCAATTGAGAATTTGCGCTAAAAAAACTTGTTTTCCATCACCCAAAAGTTGTAAGATGCATCTAGGAAACTTGTTGAAATTTTGACTGCATTACATTTGCTGTACATATGAGTTCCACTGTTGAAAATTATAACAGTTTAAAGGTTAAAAGACAAACTTATTATCATTCTTTGATGTAACACTATTCTCTTCCATAAGTTGAGCTCGATAAAAATGTGTTGGTGGGTTTGGAATTTCTTCCTCGGATAACATAAGCGCTAATCTTGGTTTGGTTTGTTTTAATGGCATATCAACCATTGTAGGTTATTTAATGCTAAATTAATTTTTATACGTATAAACAGTTCTATTTCAAACAATTCAGTTTAGCATGAGTACACAGCTTAGTTCTATCTTACCCATAGATAGGACCGTATCACGAACTACCTCTCGGGGCCAGAATGGATCTCAGAGCGATGGCAATAAAGGGATGCTCCGTATTTACTAAAGCTCCAGTATTACTGGAACCTCACCATCAGATTGTTTAGTGTCATATCAGGACACTCGTTGGGGAAGTTTTACCTCTCTGCAGAGAAGTAGTCGGTGTTTCTGGAATCCCAGCTGACTGGGCCAGCCAATATTGGCCTCATCACATTAGTCAAGCTGGAAACACACACACACACACACACACGCACGCACACACGCGCGCGCACACACACACACACACACACGCGCGCACACATACGCAAACACGCATACACTAACACACACACACAAACACACACACACACACACACGCACATATATATATATATATATATATATATATATATATAACGATACATAGACATGCATATATTTACATAGAAAAAAAACTATTTAGAAAAAAGTTACCTGTAAATTTCAAACCACACTACCGCACATACACACAGAAAATCCTCAAGATACACACTTACGCACAGAGGAAAAATAACTGTCGGTAAAATCCAAAACTACTCTAACGCACACACACACACACACACGCGCGCACACACACACAGAGACACAGACACAACGACAAAACCATATCAAATATCAAAGAGGGGTAAAGCAGACTAAGGTAAACACACTCTAAGAAAAAGAGTTGATTAGCTCTATATAATACCATTACCGACTGAAAATAATTTATACTGGAAACATACACGTATGTAAGAACAAAATAAATAAATTCAAAAATACGAATCTCTTCATGAATATCCCTATTTTAGAATATATATATGTATATATATATAGAGAGAGAGAAAGAGTGAGAGAGAGAGAGAAAGAGAGAGAGAGAAATTATTTTCAATGTAAATAGCTTTGAGTTTTCCATTATTTCGTGGTCTACCAATATATTATCCTTTGTAACCAGTCCAGTTCCTTTATAAATGTACCTAATTTTCAAGACAGCTAAGAGCAACCAACGACATTTACCATACTCCACTGTGGATCATCTTTATTGAGTTTTAAAATCCTTTCCATTGATTCAATTTGCAATTCTTTCGTTATATAGACATACACAGTCACTTGAGATCTACAGAAATAGTCCTTTAATACTAGACCGATTTGCATATCAAAGCTTCTGCTGGTATATGTTGTAGAAATACAAATTTCAATACCCAATAATTCTTTCTTCATTATGATGTTAATCCCATGTATATTCCTTTGTTATGCTTGGGGAAAAAAAATAGAACATTGATTTAGATCATTTCATAAAATCGTTTATTTTATGAAACCAAAATATTTATTGTTTATCTTTGGGCTGTGGAATATACTGACTACTTCTCTGCAGAGGGGTAAGGCCCCCCCAAAACGGGTGTCTTAGATATAATACTAAACATTCTGATGGTGAGGTTCCGGTAATGCTAGAGTTTTGAGAAATGCACAGTACCTCTACATTGACATCGCTCCCTGGTCCACTCTGCCCAGAGTGGTTGAACCTGATAGGGTTCTATCTATGGGCCAAATAGAACTAAACTGTGTACTTATGCGAAACTGAATTGTTTGATACAGAACTGTCTTTAAATCGAACTAAACTGTGTACTTATGCTAATGGGAATTTTAAAAAATATAACCGTTTCGACATTTAACTGAACTGTTCAGACATTTAACTGTAAATAAAAAACTATAATTATTCTAAACTGAATTGTTAGAAATTTAATTTAGCGTTAAATGACCCGAAAAGTGCTGATACTCCGTAAAACCAACCAACCAACCAACCAACCATTGCTTAGATGTTATTAGTTCACTTCTTGCTAAAAAGCAGAATACAAACTAAACATCCGTCAAGTGTGTTATTTCCATATATTTTTGTCATGAGTTGTAAATATATATATATATATATATATATATATATATATCATCCGAGGAAGAAAATCCAAGGGGTAGAGTATCCAATCTGAGTGCTCAATGTCAACGGCTATCGATATATAATTAATTTCGGAAGAAAAATACCTCAACACACAACGGGCTGAGCTAAAAATTGTTTTTTTTATAAAAGCGAAAAGAAAAAAATTCACTTCCTTGATGTCATATGAATCTATTTATTTCTGGTCGCGATGTCCATCATCAGATACAGTAGAAAAAATTGTTTGAGTGTTCTTATATTGCTTCTGACAAGAATAGTAATTGAAAAGAAGTTAGAAATTTTTAATTTAGATAATTTTTTAATTAAAATAATTTTAAAATGTTTTTATCATATTTCTTAATCAAGAAAAATTATTTTTTTTACAGTGGAGATATTATATCTATTATCTTTTTTTATTTTATTTATATAATGTTTGAGTGTGGGTCATGGTTATCTTTCGATGGCTGTTTTATTCTCTTCTATAGAAGCCACTCTTATAGAGGAGCAGCAGTAGTTCCCCGATCGAACTGTCGATCCTGAGCGAAAAGTCGTCAGACTCACGTCCAGGACCCATTTGGGTATTGAGTTTGGTCGTCCATTGGTTTATTCAAATACCTTTACGTACATCATGCTGCTTCCCATGTGTACATTTAAAAAAAAAAAAAAAAAAAAAAAAAAAGGGTGGGGGAATTTGTTTTAAGTTTTAACTTAGTTAAAGTCCAACATTAAGGTACTTTCTTAAGACTTTCACTAGTACTGACTTATACTTTTTGCTGTATAGGGACTTTTCTTGGGTTTTTCATTTTTTTTTTTTTTTTTTTTTTTATGGATGCACTACATGGACGCTAACAAAACGGCTGGAGAAGAAACTAGATGGCAATTACACAAGAATGCTGCGTGCAATCCTCAACAAGTCCTGGCAGCAACACCCCACAAGACACCAACTGTACGGCCACCTGCCCCCTATCACGAAAACTATTCAAGTTAGGCGAACCAGACATGCAGGACATTGCTGGAGAAGCAGAGATGAACTCATAAGAGATGTACTCTTATGGATCCCCACACACGGCCGCGCAAAAGCAGGACGACCAGCACGAACGTACATTCAGCAGCTATGTGAGGATACAGGTTGTTGTCCTGAAGACCTGCCTAGGGCGATGAACGATAGGGAGGAGTGGCGAAAGAGGGTCAGGGATATCCGTGCTGCCAGCACGATATGATGATGATATAATGTTTATACATTCCTTTAAAAAACGCCCAAATAATTTTTTGAAACATCAGATGATGCTCATCACGACCAGAACTAAATTTATGATGACACAAAGGAAGTGAATATTTTTCTTTTTCTTATTATATATATATATATATACACACTCTCTCTCTCTCTCTCTCTCTCACACACACACACACGCGCAGATACACACAGGCGTGTGTGTGCGTAAGTGTGTGTATTTAGGCATCATTCCTTCGTTAATACATATCTGATTAAACAATATAGACATTTTCTGTATACATATTTTTGTATTTATCCTTTCGAGTTAATTATTGAAGATTTATTAACCAATTCCGATCGGATATTATAACATCGATACGGCAACGCGAAAAGATAAATACAAAATATATAGACAAAAAATAAATGCCTCGTGTCATCAGATATATATATATATATATATATATATATAAATGTAAAATTTAGCAAAGTGCGTAGAGACATCGTCAACTGTACTTTGTGACACTGTGTCTCCGCTTTCCTAATTTAGATCTATCTATCCACTATTACTAATATTGAGCATTGATTAGTTATCGATACAGCAAGCTGCAAGGAAGTTCCCGTGGCATTTTAACTAGGGCAATGGACCGACATTGAAGTAAGCAAGTTCGAACTCTATTTGCGTTATTACGTTTACAATCAAAGAAATATCCTCAAGAAAGGCATGAACTCACTCATTCCTTCAGCCATAGTTTTGATAATATATCCCTACTGTTCTTCTACAAGGATGGATTTGGTTTTAAATAATCCAGAAAGTTTGATATGCCATTAAAAAAACCCAAAAGAAGCTATGATAGCTAGATAGATCAAATAAAAGAAAATATTTACACACATCTAAAAGATGCTGATGATGATAATGATACATATGTCTGGACGCTGTCTTGGGCTTTTATGAAAATTTAAAAAAAAGTCTTTACATTATTGACCAAAACGTGTTTGGGACATTGTCATGCAAGAATGCCTACCGATATTACAGCCAATATTTCTCTCGGTTTTTGTTCTAATTTTGAGACTAAAAGCTTCTCCCTTATATCTTTTCACTCTGAAGAAAAATATTATCCTCGTACCCAAGAACATCGGGTGTTGACTTTAAGTTGTCCAATAAAATGAAGACCAAAAGTTAAAACAAACAGTTGTCCAATAAAATGAAGACCAAAAGCTAAAAAAAACAAACAGTTGTCCAATAAAATGAAGACCAAAAGTTAAAACAAACAGTTGTCCAATAAAATGAAGACCAAAAGCTAAAAAAAACAAACAGTTGTCCAATAAAATGAAGACCAAAAGCTAAAAAAAACAGTTGTCCAATAAAATGAAGACCAAAAGTTAAAAAAAACAGTTGTCCAATAAAATAAAGACCAAAAGCTAAAAAAACAAACAGTTGTCCAATAAAATGAAGACCAAAAGCTAAAAAAAAACAAACAGTTGTCCAATAAAATGAAGACCAAAAGCTAAAAAAAAACAGTTGTCCAATAAAATAAAGACCAAAAGCTAAAAAAAAACAAACAGTTGTCCAATAAAATAAAGACCAAAAGCTAAAAAAAAAACAGTTGTCCAATAAAATAAAGACCAAAAGCTAAAAAAAAACAAACAGTTGTCCAATAAAATGAAGACCAAAAGCTAAAAAAAAAAGCTAAAAAAAAAAAAACCCATAAAAACTAGATGACGTTAAGCAAGAGCTAAACGAGCTTTTACATCTCAGTTGAACAGACGGAATACTTTTGCTTTGTTCGGGCAACCAGACTAGGAGAAAGAAAACTGTATTGGTGCCACATCTAGCTTGCTTCACAGTGGTTTGCTAAACGCATACATATCTCTGAAGAAGTATTGGTGTTTTCCTTGGTCGTCTCTCATGGAAGCCAGCCTTGTGCAAAGTTCAATAAAGTGCGTGCTGACATATATAATTTCCAGAATTATTCAAACCGAAAAAACAATAGATGCTATATCAAATATTGCTGCGTTACAGTATGCTGGAGTTAGTCTCTGTTTTGCAAGGTTTCACGTAACATAATCAATCAAGTAAAAATGATTTTAAGTAACATAATCAATTCAAATTTCATGATTAATTCAACTTTTAGAATTATCATATTCAAACAGTTTTAGCTTCAACAAACGATTCTTAATAAAAACAATGTCTTGAGTCTCCATTTCAAGCGATCTGGAGAGTGTGAAGTACACTTTTATTTGTCATTACTCTCAGGTTCACTCTGATCCAATGTGGTTATACCTGTTAGGCCCCAACTATGGGTCAAATGAATCTGTTTAAAATTTATTCGTATTCAATGGGGCGGTGTGCAAAAAAAACAAACATCTAAAGAAACAGTGACACAAAAACATGTAAATATGATCACGATTCCCTAGCCTCTAGGCATGAATCAACCCTAGTTCTTTTTTACATGCTGTTAATATCACTAACTCATTCACTCAATCAATCATTTTTCAATTTTAAAGTATTGTTCATATTTTAAAAGTATTTATTGAATATATTTGTATTTATTTAATATATTTGTATTTATATATGGTTAAAGAAGAATTAAGACAGGAGGATTCCCCGTAGTTTAATGGTTAAAATATCGAATACTCATATCGTAGTAAGCGAGTTTGGACTCCACTCACGTTATTATATTCATTTTCCGAATAATATGAACCGTCTTATCCCTCCAGCTATGAGGTAAATCGTACCACAACATTTATCCTATAAGGAGGATGAGTTTTGCATTAAATAACCCACAAATGTTGATATGCCATTAAAAAGTAACTCAAACTCTATGACTATTAGAATAAACTGCTTTTGTCCCACAGATGCAGTTTCCCGGCAAATGAAGAACCTTTCGTGATGCACCTGTGTTAGTTTCGCGGAAGAACACACCTCATAAACAATTCTGTTAAAAGTTTAATCCTATTAATAATAGTTTAAGGCTTTGTTTAAAGATAATCCTAATTTGATAAAACTGATCATAATTTTTTTAATTCCAGTTTATTTTTCATTTTCAAGTTTTTAATTATTTTACTTTAATATTAATCTATTAGTTTCTACTTTTTATTTTTGATGTTTTGATTTTAATTCATTTTTTAAAACTATCTAATTTTTCTTTTTCTTCTACCTCTTCAAAGTAAAAAAAAAAAATTGATGCTGAATATGAAATAGTGTTTAAAGAAAAAAAAAAAAAAGATTGTCAAATCTATTGTTTTTTCGAATTGGATTTTTTATCAACTTGAGAATATTTAGAAGTAATTAATCTTATCCAGTCAAAGATGGTCAAGTCGACTGAGGCTGTAGAATACACTGACTGTATCTTAGCAAATGGGTACGTACCCCTTCCCAAACGAGTGTCCGAGATATGACTCAAAATCATTAAATGGTAAAGTTCAAGTCCTGGAGCTTTCGGGAATTGGAAATACCTCTTCATTGACACTACTCCCAGGTCCACTGTGACTTCTGTTAGTAGTACCTGATAGAGACGCATCTATAAGTCAGAAAGAATTCTGGTATCTTTTGTTGAGAGCGAAATTAACATTTTATTATAAATATAAAAGAGAAACATGTTTCGAGGTCATATTATGAATGTGCGTGTGTGTATGTGTGTGTGTGTGTGTGTGTGTGTGTGTGTGTGTTTATCGAGTTTATGAGTTAAAGGTTATACCTTTGTTGTCTTGTAGTAGTACCCTATAAATACATTGCTAGCCCTGATTCACCCATTGGTGCTCATTCAGGTGATCCCAGTTACAAATCTGTTGAAGATGTATGAAAGGAAAGTCTAAAAGCAACGTTTTTTTTTCCGCAAATCAGTTAAATAGGGGATTTCAATAAACATTTTCTTAATTAGTAAAAGACAGTGTTTCTTTTAAAAAGGATTTTGACACGAAATTCTATAGACAAAATATTTCTTTAAAATTTGTTTTGTTGTCATGTGACAACACCCTCTTTAATCATTGAATTAATTTGCCTTCGTTATTTATGCGGAGTTCTCATGGTGTAGTGGACTGCAATATCAGAGCAAGCGAGTTCGAATTCCTTAGGAAAGGTATCAACTCCTCTGTACGCCCCACCCCGTTGTGGGTAAAAAAAATGATAATACTGTTTTTCACTAGGATTACTTTAGCATTAAATAACTCACAAAGGTTGATATGCTATTAGGCAAAGAAACTAAATCTTAATCAATGAAGTTGTGACTAAATTACTTTTATATTATACATATGTATTGAGTAAATGTTACATTAAGGCCTTCGTGTTTTAATGGTTACTCTCGTAGGAAATATCGGGGAAACCCAAATTCTAATCCCTAACATTGCTGTTTATATTTCATATCGCACTAATATCGATGGAAAAAGGGTAAATTCAACAAATGCTTCTCCAGCTATGGGTAAATAGTAGGGCAGACTGTGCTCTTTAACTTTGGTAAGGCGACTGGACTAGGAAAAGGAAAACACTGAATTCAAACTTGATAAACTGCCTAAAAACAGACTTCTTGTCGCTTCATACTTATGGATTAGGTTTGATATATATATATATATATATATATATATATATATATATATATATAAAAGTATTATTTGGTCCAGTTAAACCGGAGTTAGGAGTAATTCCATCAGGACAAGAAAACTATTCAAGAGTGAACATTTAAATTTTCCTGGTAAAGAGCTCAATGTAACAGACATTACAGAGCAATAATTTCACTAAGAAAAAACTACAAACCGGTCACATTAGGATTATAAATGTATTTCCATCCTGTTATGCGTTTTTGATAAAATCAAAAAACACGAAAAAAATTAATAGGACTTCTTCAGATCTTGCGTGTGTGTGTGTGTGTGTGTGTGTGTGTGTGTGTGTGTGTGTGTGTGTGTGTGTTGCTCTGTCAGTGTTTACGTTGGTCTGTCTGTGTATACGAACATCTGTTTTTTTAGACAAGTAGAGAAAATTGGAGGAGCAAAGATAGATCAGAAAGATTTGAAGTAGACATATTGAAAATAAAATAACACACACACACACACACACACACACACCTGTTATCGTCGAAGGAAATGAAATCGACGACTGGAGCTCGAATCCTTGACGAAGTTGTTAGCATTTCACTTGGTGCTAATGTCCTCAGGAAAGAAATGAATCCTTTTCTTTCCCCATCTCCACAAAACTGGGTAAAATAGTAGGATAGACTCAGTTCTATAGCATTGTTATAAGCAACCAATTTAAGAAAATTAGAACTGAAAGTTTAAAAATTCAAACCAGCGGTAAATTGTCGTTGGGTCCAACTCTGATCAGGGTGGAGTGAATACACACACACACACACACACGCACACACACACACACACACACACACACACACACATATATATATATATATATATATATATGTATGTGTTTGTGAGTGTGTGTATGTGAGATCAGATTTTTACATGTAAGTCAAGAAAAATAGTAGAACAAACAAAGTAAAATAAGAAACTGATCATTGCGCGCACACACACACACACAAACACACGCAAACACACATACATGCTAATACATACACACACGCACATGTACACACAAACACATGCACATACACTCATACACACAATCACACATGGACGTACACATATACACAACCGCACACTCGCTAATACACACACACACACACACACACACACACACACACACACACACACACACACACACACACATATATATATATATATAGACATACATATACACACACGTACGTACACACATACACATACATGCATACGCACATACACAAATGCACATAGATACACACATGCACACACATTACGCGTATACATACATATACACACACATTCACAAAAAAAAACAGTACATGCACACACATACATACGTACACTTATCCCCAAGAGGGTGTCCTCGTGGTGTAACGGTTTACGTGATAGACTATGGAATCGTTGTAAGCGAGTTCGAACTTCGGTCATGCTATTACGTTAACTTTCGGACAAGTACTCTTGGGAAATGTATGATCCTCTTATCCAGCCGACTATGGATTAAATAGTACCACTACTGTTCTCCTTGAAGAATGGCTTTGACATTAAATAACCTACAAAGGTTGATATGCCATCAAAGAAAGAAAGGAAAAAAGATATCTCCATACGATTCTGTTTGCCTTACACTTTGCGCTTCCTCTCTTGGAAAAAAATAATTAATTTGTCATTTTGTAGTTATGTGTAAATACTAGGACCCATTGGAAATTTTAGCCAAGCTGTGGCAACTCGTTTGGGAGAAGGAAAACTCTTACTCAAAACCAGCTGTACTTTACTTTACGATTGACTTCATATCGCATCCTGTTTGAGGCGAAGAAATCGGGTGAAACACACTCATTTGTATATCTACCCACCCACCCCATCGCCATAAACTGGGTGCGATACAAGGTCAATTTTCAAAGCGGATTTTAATAAGTCTGAATTAAGTGTATTTCTTCTCCTTGACCAGTTGCCATACGACGGGTAAAGAGCAAAGACTGACCTACTTTTTACCCATAGCAAGAGAAAGTATACTCGGATCCCTACCTTTCCCAAGATTTTTAGGTCTTTGAATTGTATATACAATATTATATATATATATATATATATATATGTGTGTGTGTGTGTGTGTGTGTGTGTGTGTGTGTGTGTGTGTATGTGTGTGTTTGTGTGCGTATGTATGTGTGTGTAAATATATATATATATATATATATATATAAGTAAAAAAGTAAAGTTAGTGAACGTAGTCAAGGGTTACCCGATGCTTCCGTTTCAATAGCTACTACACTGAGGTGAAAGGGAGGGCGCTACTTCTTTTCTTGGATTGCTCCATTTTATCCTTGATCCGTACCTCGTAATGCTGAATGTTAAACAAAGAGGTATCAAGAACCATTTTTGAGACGTTGGTATGACTCTAGCTTAGAGTGAATCCCGCTCTCTCTATATGTATATATGGGATGACGGAGATCTGGTTTTTTTTTTTATAGATGAGGAGAGAAACAAAGCGGAGCTTAGAGGAAGCAGAATGTCTTAAAGTAGATTTAATAAATAAATAAATTAATCAATTTGATTAAATTAAATTAATAAAATAAAAACTTACAAAACTCACCATTTTTTTAATCATTCTTTTTTTTTTGTCACTCGGTAGGATCAATTTTTTTCTTTTCCTCTTTTTTTTTTTTTTTTCTTTTTACAATAAGGCTTTTTGCTTTTTCCACTCCTGCAATGCCGGAAGTTAAAGTGAGAATCTATTGGAAGAGACCCCCCAGTAATTTTATCATCCGGAAAAAAAAATTGTACAAGGTAAATGTCCCTTCGTCCAGTTCTCAGTAGAATACTGGAAGCAATTAGTTCTGTTTTACGATATTATAAGACAAAAAAAAACAAAAGATAAAAAAAATTTCAGATAACTTTGAATGAAAATGATGTTCAAGTAGGTTTTGATACGATGGTTTCTGATAGCCCCAAATTTATCACCTTCATGATACTCGATTCAATTTGTTGTTCTTCGCCATTATTATAGATAATTGCCCATATATATGCTTAAATATGTCTTTATATGATAATATGCTTAGATGATTGCTTGTATCTTTAATTGATAGCTTCAGATAGCGTCTTTTTTGTTGTCCCCCCCCCAAATTCCAAAGATTAGATTTCTTCGCTGTAAGAAGCCTAGAGTCCGCGATTTCATATTTATCAATTCATAATTTTGTCAAAAAAAAGTAACAAAGACAGACAGACAGATAGACTGACAGACAGACAAAGACAAGGCTAGAGGGAGTGGAAAAAAATCATGAAAGACCTCCAAGGTGTTTGCACCTTTTCTTGATGCAAAGACATGCAAGGAAAGATAATGGAAGATTTCGTTGCGCCAAAATTTCAAGTTCAGAGACCTCAGTTCGCTTGATATCGGCATTTCATAAACTGTAAGCTTAAAGCTTTGTTTCAAAAACAAAAGACTGGAAATCTAATGTTTTGCTGTTTTCGAGATAATTAGAATAATGAAAGCAAGAAATATGTAGTTAACTTAGCTACCACATAAATCTCCAGATAGATAGATAGATTAATAGATATGACAAGACTATACATATACCCCCCTCTCTCTCTCTCTCTCTCTCTCACTCTCTCTCTCTATCTATCTATCTATCTATCGATCTATCTATCAACCTATCTGGTTGGTGGATGATGAGGACTATGTATCACACGTGTTCTCACACGCTGTATGATAAAATTAGGAAATATATATTTAGAGAGAGAGAGAGAGAGAGAGAGAGAGAGAGAGAGAGAGAGAGAGGAGGCTAGAAAGAGGATTTTTACATCTGAATCATAATTCTCATAGTAGAGCTACATTTTTGCCAACCTGAACATAAAGACCTTTAGTTCACTATAATAGAAGAGATTAAAAAAAAATGGATCAAACACTGCATAAATACTATAAACCTATATAGATCTATGACTATTAAAGTCTTGAAACCCCTACTCTAAATGGACTCAACAAAAACATAAACTACAAAAGGCAGAAAAAAAAAAACTAAAAAAATAAACAAAAATACAAGAACAAAACAAAGCAAAAACAATGAAAAAACGTCGTTTAAACCTTCAAATAATTAAATTTTCACTCATTAATTTCCAAAATGAAGATATTAAAATGCTGATAGATTTATCATTAAATATCTCATCACTGATCCTCTTAAAAAACGATATCTTGTAACAAACAAACAAACAAATAAAAACAACAAAAAAACAGACTTTTGCTTAGATATTTGAAATGATTTATAAACACCAGTAAATTCGGATTTGACGTCGTTCATCTAAAGTTATATAACATTCACAACTGAAGCTAATTCTTTTGAACACATAAATGTGATGAAAACAAGCATACCTTGATGGTAATTTTTTACCAATATTTTTGGTTGGTTGGTTGGTTGGTTGGATTTTATTGCATATCAACCTTTGTAGTTTATTTAACGCCAAATCCATTTTTATGGAAATAGTCAGTTCTATTTCAAACAATTAAGTTTAGTATAACACACAGTTTAATTGTGAATAAGTACAGTTTTTGAAAATAGTTCTATTTCAAACATATCATTTAAGGATAAGTACGCAGTTTAAATGTAAGTACAGTTTAATTATGAAAAACATTTCTATTTCAAGCTATTCAGTTTAGTCAAGCAGTTCTAATTCAGCTAATTCAGTTTAGAAGAAGTACAGATGTTGTTTACCCACAGATAAATATCAAAACAGTTCTATATTAAACAAATCAGTTTAGTGTAAGTGCAGTTTTAATGTCAAAAAACAGTTCCATTTCAAATAATTTAGTTTAGAATAAGCACGCAGTTTAAATGTAAGTACGGTTTAATTGTCAAAAACATTTCTATTTCAAGCTATTCAGTTAAGTCAAACACTTCAGTTTATCATAAGTATGCCATTAGTTCTATTTAACCCATAGATAGGACCCTTATCAGGTGCTACCACTCCTAGTCAGAGTTGTCCTGGGAGCGATGGCAATAAAGGGGTGCTCCGCATTCCCCAAAGCTAAAGTATTACTGGAACCTCACCATCAGATTGTTTCGTGTCATATACAGGACATTCATTGTGTGTGTGTGTGTGGGGTCTTACCCTTCTGCAGAGGTGCAGTCGATGTATTCTACAGCCCCAGCTGACTGGGCAAGAACATTTTTGTACATAATTTACACACACACACACACACACACACACACACACACACACACATATATATATATATATATATATATATATATATATATATATATATATATATATGCGTCTTTGCACCAAGAAATGAGATTCAGAGGTTGAGTTTATATATAGCCTAATTAGTTGGCAAAGAAGATTAAAGTTTCGATTTTTATATAAAGCCCTCATTAGTACAATGGTTATATATAATGTTCGATACACTGAAATATATTTACCTTTAAAATGAGATTAAGAAAATGTGAAAACTCTTAACATTCTGTTACGGTTAGTAGCTTACTGCATAGAGTTTTCACATTTTTTCCTCAAATTTAAAACTGAATATAATGCAAAAGATACTCAAAAATAGTTTAGTATTGCCCTGATGTTAGTTTAATATAAAAATCGAAACGTTTATCTTTGACAAATAAAAAGCATCTTCTGAATAACTTGTTCTTTCATACTTCTTTATTTACCCAGTATCAGATTATTATATTATCAAGTGGTACATTATTAATTATTATATCATTAATTATTACATGTTTACATACGGTCAAATTCATTTCCATCTTCCATGATATATGTATATATATATATATATATATAATCAGTCAATGTATTTGGCAACCCTCAAGAAATTTTATATTTTACCCTAAAAATAAATAAAACGTTAATAAAAATAAAGCGTTATTTTTAATGAAAAAGTTAAGTAGCTTAATAATTTTATCTATTATACAAAATACAAAATCTTCATGAGCCACATTAATTACAAATTAAACAAGAAAAAACAAAAAAGTTCTTAAACATTTGATTCACAGAATGGCCCCCTTAGGCAACAATCGCTGCTTCAAAGACTTTTAGGATTCTTTCCAATAAAGGCTGGAAGTAGACTGCAGATTATTCTGCACAGCTTTCCTGTCTGAGTTGCTAGAGCTGAACAGCACTTGGGGCTTGCTTAGCTCTGACTTTTCGGTAAAGTTCATCTCATACCGGTTCAACAGGATTTAAGTCCGCTGATTGCACCGGCTAAAACATCAGTTGAAGGACGTGTTGTTCCTCTTTTCCTCTGGCACAATTAACTAGTATACTTTAGATCATTATCATGCATGTTTATACATCTTAAACCCACAAGCTGCGTCCCAGATTGGATTGCCTGATGCAGTATGCTGTGATAATCAGTATAATGCAACCTTCACCCGGTGCAAATCCCTTTTTTTCAATTGGCAAAAGCTCCCCAGAACAGAAAAGAGCCTCCATGCTTTACAGTTGGTGTGATACAGGGAGTTGCATCTCTTTCGCTACACATAGGCCTTCCTATTTGATCCAAAGATTTCGAACGTTGATTCGTCAATTCAAAGGACGTTATTCCACAGTCCCATTGTCTAATCTTTGGGCGTCTCGGACCACTAGAGACTTTTGACATTGTTTTTCTTCCTCAACAGTAGTTTCTTGGCAGCAAATCTTCCATATACGCCAGTTATACATAGTTTTCTCATCACAGTTGATGTCGACACATTTTTCCGACATTGTTTCAGTTGTGCAGTGACATTTGGAGTATTCAGCCTTCTGTCACGCAAACTGGTGACACTGATGAAATTTTCTTCTACTTTTTTGTTGCTTTTGGTCAAACAGCCCCCCTCCTTTTGGTCTTGTTTCGTCTCGTTTCTTGAAGACTCCTAACAATATAACCCACTATAGTTTTAGGAATTTTTATTTTCTTTTTAATTTCTGTGCTTGAATATACTTCAATTTTAAAGAGGAAACCTCTTTCAAATCAATTTTGAAAAAGATATTTGGTTATACTTAGGTCAAACTTACTCAGGAAGTCTTGCATTTAGTATAATAAATGAAAGCATTATAGTTGACCGGTCATCTATGGCAGTACAATACACCGACTGAACCTCTGCAGAGAAATAAGACATCCCCAATGAGTGTCCTGTGGCCCACTCGGCTGGTTTTGTAGTATACACCGACTGCACCTCTGCAAAGGGGTAAGAGTTCTCTCACGACGGTCCTGCATATATCATTAAACAATCTGATTGAGGTTCCAGTAATGCTGGAGCTTTTTGGAATGTGGAGTACTCCTTCATTGCCATCACCCCCAATTCCACTCTGGCTTAGAGTGCTGGCACTTGATAGGGTCCTATCTATGGGTCAAATAGTACTAAATTGTGAACTTATGTTAAACTGAATTGTTTGAAATAGAACTGTTTTTGTATAAATTGATTTGGCATTGAATAAATTATAAAGGTTCATATGCCATAAAACTCAAACAAACGAAAACATTATAGTGCTTAATCTGTTTAATTAAAAATAAGACTTTTAGGATGAAAAATATTTTTTTAGAGTTTCTAAATACTTTGGACTGGTAGAGTATATATATATATATATATATATATACAAGAATCGTTCAAAAAAGTTTTTAGCCTCATTTTGAAAGATGAGCATAGCTGATTTTTTGTTCTTGTAACAACCAACTATCACTTCTTTGGAAACTAGAGAAATCAGCATTAGTTTTTCTACTTTTTCTCTAAAGTAGTAATGTGTTTCCACAAAAAAATGTCCAGCTATGGTTTTTCGTTCTGGGCGAGGCTTAAAACCTTTTGAATAACCCTAATTCAGATTTTTCTAGTTTTATTAGTGTTATAAAAAACCCAAGAAAAACTCTTTCAAAGCATTCTTTAAAAAAATTATACATGAAAGCAACCCCGGAAGATGGCCTATAAAATATCCGAAAGTGCTCGGGACAATTTTGGTAAATTCATCCACCAATTCCAACCTGAAACCAAGACACTTATCAGGAAACTTGAAGAGATCTTAAATTATATAGACAAAATATGTCTATATTATTTTATCAAACATTCTTAAATGAATGACTGCTGCCTAACCACACACACACACACACACACACACACACACACACATATATATATATATATATATATATATAGCATGTTCTCTTTTAAAGATTTTTCTTCTTTCATATCCCTGTGTAAGTATTAATAATGAATCGTCATTGTATTTTTCATTTCAGTGTTCGTTCCTACTAAGACAGCCTCAGCTGGAACCGAAAGTGCTAAGGAAAAATATGGCGCCATATATGTAAATGAGAGATATGAAAGAAGTGAATTGAATACACTTTTGTTGAGGCTAGACGATATCCTTTACACCATTTGCAGTAAAGTCTGTATACCTGGTTCGAAAATGTACATGACGATGCGCAAAACCCTTTTCGAAGAATCGAATCATGTAATTTCTACTGTCATCTCAACGTTTGTCAGCCATTTCTACTTGAAGGTTTGCAAGAATGCTGGCTTGAAGCATCATCAGAAAGAACACAGTCAAAGTAAGGGTAATCATATGAGATAGAGCAAGTATATATATATATATATATATATATAGCCCATTGTGGTAAGCCCCCACCTTCGAAAAATGGATAGACACCAAACTGCATCAGGTTGCGTGAGTTCCATTTCAACCGCTATGAAGTGCTTGGAATCAGCTCTTCACTGCCATTACTCCAAAGTCCACTTAGAGCAAGATCAATAGTACCTGTTCGTCTCCCATTTGTAGGCTAAATAACTCTATTGGAAAATTATTATTATTTCATATCTTGACCAATGATGATAATCATCATCATCTTGATGATAGCACAAAGTCCTTTGACGCTCTCCCTCGTTCTCTCTCTCTCTCTCTCTCTCTCTTTCTCTCTCTCTCTCTCTCTCTCTCTTTCACGTGCGCGATCAATCTCTATCACACTTGACAGGTCTTGTAAACTAAATCCATTGTTCACACAGAGTTGATATACCTATAACTTTGCTGGTCAGCAAACTCTGTTGGGTCCATGTATAAAAGTCCAAAGGAGAACATCACTTATGAGTTCATACTTACTTTTCTCCAGCCAAGCATGTTTTGTTTATTCAATATTAAATCCTGGCGGCAACACAACACAAAGCACCAACTATACGGCCACCTGCTTCCCATCAGGAAAACTATCCAAGTTAGATGAACCAGACATGCAGGACACTGCTGGAGAAGCAGAGACGACCTCATAAGTGATGTACTCCTATGGACCCCCACATATGGCCGAGCAAAAGCAGGACGAATAGCTAGAACATACATACAACAGCTATTTAAGGATACTGGATGTAGCTCTGAAGCCCTGCCAGAGGCGATGAACGAGAGGGAAAAGTGGCGAAAGAGGGTCAGGGATATCCGTGCTAGCGGCACGACGTGATGATGATGATGATGTCTTGTTTATCTCACTTCGATAGTTTGTTGTATTGTCACAACCATAGAACTATACGTATACATATACAAATATATGCGGAACATAATCAAACATAATGACGAACTTCAATGAACGAATGAACACACTTCTTCATAAATATATACCTCTCACACTTTATTCTCGAAAGGGTTAATGTTTCTTGTGTCTGAGAGGTGAGTTGGGGACGGGCACAGACTGCTACATATTGACCCAAAGTTCTTCTGACCATAGCAGCACTTCTTCCTCATTCTGGCTGGGCTACTCAACTGTGGGTCGCTGGCATCTTATCCCCAAGTATTTGTCGCTGCCTCCCACCAGACACGACTTGACACAAGGTCAAAAGCCCGAAGGCCGATTAAAGTGGGGATAAAGGGGAGGGGAAGGTCGGGAACGAGCCGAGACTCAAACCCTGCTTGTCTGTGCTACTCATCGGCTCACTTAGTGCAATGTGAGCCTGATGAGGCAAGCAGTTTCACGAACCCAAATGTGGGTCCGGGCACGTATGCCAGTTAACGGCTTAAACTAGACGCATGGTCTAGTGCCGTACAAGGGGGACAAAGGAGACAAAGGTGCAGCTCGCCCACCCGAAGGTAGCCTAGTCGAAACTAGGTGCCTAATTAAAGGCCCCAAGTCTGCCATTGTTCCTTTTCCAGGGCCACGCTCCGGACCGAAGTCCAGAACAGGTCCCGGGGCTCCACAAAAAGCTAAAAGCCAGGCATCTTATCCCCAAATTCACCTACCTAGGAAGCAGCGTCTCATCAACCGAAAAATACATCGACACACGACTAACGATAGCATGGACAGCTATTGATAGGCTCTCGATCATATCGAAATCAGACCTGACCGATAAAATGAAACGCAGTTTCTTCCACGCAGCGGTCGTATCGATATTGCTATATGGATGCACTACTTGGGCGCTAACTAAACGGCTGAAGAAGAAGCTAGACGGCAATTACACAAGAATGTTGAGAGCAACATTGAACAAGTCCTGGCGGCAACACCCTACAAGACACCAGCTATACGACCACTTGCCTCCCATCACGAAAACTATCCAAATTAGACGAGCCAGACACGCAGGACACTGTTGGAGAAGCAAGGACGAACTCATCAGTGATGTACTCCTATGGACCCCTGCATATGTCCTAGCAAAAGCAGGACGAACTGCTCGAACATACATTCAGCAGCTATTTGAGGACACAGGATGTAGCCCTGAAGACCAGCCAAAAGCAATGGATGATAGGTAGAAGTGGCGAAAGAGGCTCTGGGATATCCGTGCTCGCGGCACGACATGATGATGATGATAATGATGATACAGTTTCAATGTCAAAAACAGACCTATTTCAAACAATTCAGTCTAGCAAAAGTTTAGACGGTTCTATTTTAAACACTTCAGTTTAGAATAAGTACACAGTTTCAATGTCAAAAACAGTTCTATTTCAAAAAATTCAGTTTAGCATAAGTACTCTGTTTCTATGTCAAAAAAGTGTTTTATTTCAAAGAATTCAGTTTAACATAAATACAGATTCTAGTTGAATTTAACCCAGAGATTAGATCCTATCGGGTGCTTGCACTCCAGCCCAAAGTGGACCTGGAAGCGATGGCAATGAAGGGGTTCTCCGAATTCTCAAAAGTTTCAGAATTACTACAACCTCGCCATCAGATTGTTTGGTGTCATATCCAGGTCACTTGTTGGTGGGGGGGCGTTACTTCTCTGCAGAAAAGCTGTCGGTGTATTCTACAGTCCAAGTTGACAGGGTAAAACATTCAGTAGGGGTGAAATACTGTAAAACTTGAATTTGTAATTAAATAGTACCTAAAAAATCCGTTTTCAGTGTATAATGTCCCATTAGAAATAACGAAAGGCAGATATTTTCAACATGGAAAAAGCAAATTGTTATAGGCATCCTTTGTTATGGGCAATAGATTATATATATATATATATATATATATATATATGTGTGTGTGTGTGTGTGTGTGTGTTTAAGTGTGTGCTTGTGTAATAAATTATGATTAAAATATAAAGCAAAAATCGTTTTTGATTAATAAAACATCATTTTCTGTGTACCAAATTCAGAGCAATATTACAATATTCGTATATATATATATATATATATATATATATATATATATATATATATATATATATATGTGTGTGTGTGTGTGTGTGTGTGTGTGTGTCCCTCTCTCAATCTCTGTCTGTCTGTCTGTCTGTCTGTCTCTCTCTCTCTCTCTCTGTACCCGTGCGTGTGTATAATTATGATTGCAGTCATGATTAGAATATAATTTAAAAATCGCTTTTAATCAATAAAACATTGTATTCTGCGCGCAAAATGCAGAATAATATTACGTATATATATATATATATATATATATATATATATATATATATATATATAGAGAGAGAGAGAGAGAGAGAGAGAGATTGATATGGGATTTTTTCCAGTGCCGATATACGTGTTTAATGGCCCTGGTTTCTGTCAGATTACCCTTATCTTATCTTTCTCTATTCAGTTTTATATATCCACTCTTCACTTCTTTCCTATCTCGCATATCTGACAGCGATCAAGTAATCGCGTCAAAGTCCCACTTCAGGAGAGAAATAACCCAAACACAAGCCAGTAAACACAATTGAGACCTCTTTGACGACCAATCAGTCTCGATTGTCCAATTAAAATCTCTTCAAACGGAAACAAGAAAACACACATAAATGTATATATATATATATATATATGTTTGTGCTTGTAATGTGAGCAGGACTTAGAATGCACCCACTGTACCTGCAGCAGATTGTCAAGAACATCAGAAACGGGGTTATCCTGAGTATGTCACTAAACGGAATCTGATGGTGAGGCTCCAGTTTCGGAGAGGTGGTGAGATTCAAGCACCTCTTCATTGCTCTTACTCCCAGGTCTTCTCAAACTTGGAGTGCTTGTACTTGTTAGGGTCCGATCTATGGGTAAAATAGTTCTGTTTAAAAATTATTCGTATTCAGTATGACCGAGTTCAATAAAAGCAAACAAGCACATAAAAAAAGCATCGGTAACAACACAAAAATATAAATACAAACAATGAATAATATTTCCAAACCATTCCGCATAAAATACGCCTGGACGGTTTGCCATACCATCAACATCTAGTATATATATATATATATATATATATATATATATATATACTGGCCTATTGGCATAATGGTTTGTGTTCGCCAAAAGTTCGAGAGACCAGGGTTCAATTCCAAGTCGATTCATACCAATGACTCAAAAGTGGTGAATAATAATAATAATAATAATGATAATAATAACAATAATAGAAAGTGACGATTGTACCAATTGTTAGTGGTGCTTTTGGCACAATAACTAAAGGATTATTAAAAGGCCTAGAGGGCTTGGAAGTTACTGAGAACGGCCAGAATACCGAGAAGAGTTCTGGAGACTTGAGGAGACTTGCTGTCACTCAAACTCCAATGAAAAACCATTAGCTAATACTGATGGGAAAAACTCTAAAAGAGTAAATAAATAATGATAAAAAATAGCAATAAAAAGACGCCATAAGGACCAATCATATCAAAGCGAGAATAGTTAAGAGGCAACAAAAATGCAGATGTAATATATGTGGTGACAGAGACGAATCGATCAATCACTTAATAAGCGAAGGCGCCAAAATATTACAGTAAGAGTATCTAACTAGACACGATTGGTTGGGAAAGGTGATCCACTGGGAATTATGCAAGAAATTGAAATTTGATCATACGAACAAATGGTATATGCACAGTCGTGTATCTGTCCTGGAGAATGAGACTCACAAACGTCTCTGAGATTTTGACATACAGACGGATCACCTGATCTCAGCCAGAGGACCCGCCCTTATAATAATCAAAAAAAAAAATTAATAAATAAATAAAGAGAATTTGCAGAATTGCAGACTTTACTGTCCCAGTGGACCACAGAGTAAAATTGAAAGAAAGCAAAAAGAAGGATAAGTACTTCGACCTTACTTGGGAATTAAAAAAACTGTGAAGTATGAAAGTGACGGTTATAGCGATAGTACTTGGTGCTCTTGGTACAGTCACCAAAGAATTCATACAAGGACTGGAAGACTTGGATATAAGAGGGCGAGTGGAGACCACCCAAACTACAGAAATTTTAAGATCGGCCAGAATACTGAGAAGAGTCATAGTGACTTGGGGATACTTGTTGTCACAGAGACTCTAGTGATAGACCATCAGCTAACACTGACGTGGAAATATCTCAAGGAATAAAAATAATAATGATAAAAATAACCTATTGATAGTCAACAAAAAAGACCCTGCCGAATAGAGGAATTCGCCCTAGAGGCGGACCAGAGAATAAAAATAAAATTAAACGAAAATAGAGAACTAAAAAAGAAACTATAGAACGTGAAAGTAACAGTAATACCTCTAGTAATTTAAGGCCACAGAACAATATAAAACACTGCGAAAGCTAAACTGAAAGCAACAAGCCAACAAGAACGAATACGCCTGTGAAAACAGCATTTCGAGAAATTACTCGGAAACCCTACGAAAGTGACACATGAACTGGTCACAAGAATTATAAGTAAACAATTAGACATTAAACTGGGACTGTTTACACAAGAAGAACTCGACTCGGCCCTGAGAAAAATTAAAAATAGAAAAGCAGCAGAGCTCGATGAAATTCCCTCAGAAGTATGCAAAAACCAGACAATTCGAAGACATACTGCTCCGACAATGCAATGCCGTATATAATGAAAACCCTATAGACGGATGGACAAAGGGATGAATCCTCCCCTTCCCAAGGAAAGGCGACCTCAGAATAGCCAAAAACTACCGAGGTATAACCCTTACATACATAGCAGCTAAGATATACAATGCTCTCGTACGCAACCGCATAGAACCCAAAATTGACACTATACTTAGGAAGAACCAAAATGGTTTCTGGAGGAATAGATCCACGACATCACAAATTTTGACTCTCCATCGAATATTCGAAGGTGTACGTGAAAAAAAACAAAAACCAAGAGGCAGCAATATTATTTGTCGACTTTATCAACGCCTTTGACTCCATTCACAGTGGAAAGATGGAGCAAATTCGACTCGCCTACGGCCTACAAAAAGAAACCGTTGCAGCCATAATGATGTTCTATAGAAACACAAAAGTAAAAGTTCGTTCCCCGGATGCAGGCACAGACTACTTCGACATTGTATCAGGTGAACTCTAAGAAGAAACATTAACCCCACACCTCTTTATCATCTGTCTAGCCTACGTACTTAGAACATCTATTGATAAAATCAAAGAAAACGGTTTCAAGCTAACAAAGAAAAGAAGCAGAAGGTACCCTGCAAAAAGAATTATCGACGCCGAGTAGGCCGATGACATAGCGCTTCAGGCAAATGCGCCGGCCGAAGTCGAAACTCTGCTACATAGTCTGCATCGATGCGCTGCAGGCATAGGCCTCGATGTCAATGCACACGACGGAATATATGTGCTTTAATCAAACAGGTGACATCTCCACACTAAACGGTAGCTCTCAGAAACTAGTAAACAAGTTCAACTACCTAGGAAGCAGCGTCTCATCAACCAAGATAGACATCAACATACGACTAGCAAAAGCATGCACAGCTATTGATTAAATATCGGTCATATGGAAGTCCGACCTGACCAATAAAATAAAACACAGTTTCCTCCTAGCAGAGATCGTGTCGATACTGCTATATGGATGAAACCAATGGACGCTAACTAAACGTATGGCGAAAAAGCTTGACGGCAAATACACAAGAATGCTGCGAGCAATACTAAACAAGTCCTGGAGGCAACACCCCACAAAGCAGCTGCTGTACGGCCTCTTACCACCCATCACGAAAACTATCAAAGTTAGACGAACCAGACATGCGGACACTGCTGGAGAAGTAGGGACGAGCTCATAAGTGATATACTCCTGTGGACCCCTTCACACGGACGAGCAAAAGCAGGACGACGAGCCCAAACCTACATACAGCAGTTCTGTACCGATACGAGATGTAGTCCTTAAGACCTGCCGGAAGCAATGGAGGATATGGAGGGGTGGCGAGAGAGGGTCAGGGATATTCGTGCTGATTGCGTGACATGATGATGATGATGAAACTTAGAAATCCAAGGACAAATCGAGACCATTCAGACTATAGCACTGTTACGATAGGCCAGAATACTAGGAAGAGTCCTTGAGACTTGAGAAGACTTGCTATCACTCAAACTCTTGTGAAAGACCATTAGCTAACATTGGTGTGAATAACTTTAACATAATAATAATGATACTCGAGATAAAACTATATAGCAGAAACCTTATTAAAGGAATAAATACCTGGACTGTTCCCCTCATAAGATATTCGGGACCATTCATGAAGGGGACCAGAGAAAAACTGAAACAATTGGACCAGAGAACAAAAAAATTAATCACTGTGCATAAGACGTTACATCCCAAAGATGACGTTGACAGACTATATGTGTCAAAAAAGAAGGAGAAAGAGGATTTGCAAGTATTGAAGAGAGTGCTGAGGCATCAATACAACAATTTAAAGACTACACAGAGAAGCGTGGAGAAGGACTGATTTCAGTCACCAGAAATGCTACTGACAACACGAAAAACAACAGAACCACAATAAACAGAAAACAAAAATGGGAAGAAGAACAACTCTATGGACGTTTTAAGCGACAAATAAGCAACATCTCAAAGGAAAAACCATGGACGTAGCTCCGAAAGGGAAACCTTAAAAGAGAAACTAATCTCTCCAAATAGCAGCACAAAACAACGCCATGAAAAAAAACAATTATATCAAAGCAAGAATAGATATGACGCAACAAAACAATAAATGTAGGTTATGTGGTAATAGAGACGAAACCATCAATCACATAATAATCGAGTGCAGCAATTTAACCCAGAAACATTATAAGATTAGACACGACTGGGTAGGCCAAGTAATCAACTAGGAATTGTGCAAGAAATTGAAATTTGACCATACGAACAAACGGTATATGCACAACCCAGTATATCTACTGGAGAATGAGACACACCAACTCCAATTGGATTCTGACATACAGACCTATCACCTGATCTAGGCCAGACGACCAGACTTTATAATAATTTAAAAAAAGAGAGAACGAGCAAAATTGTGGACTTTGCTGTCCCGACAACCCACAGAGTAAAACAAAGCGAAAAGAAGGATATATACCTCGACCTTACTAGCTATAAATGCGGATAAAAAAGACCTCGTAACTCATTGATGAACCAGATTGGGATCGAAAAATCAGCGACTGGAACAAAATCTTCGACTCTGTTCGGTAATCATATGATCCAGGATAATCCCAAACTTGAGCTATCAAGATCTTCACTCGAACCAATAAAAATAAAAACGCGAGAAAAAAGGGTCAAAAGAGGATTTTAAAGAAATATATTCCTTTTTTATTAACAAGAAAGAAGAAATACAACTGATGGAACCAATAAAATATGGTAAGAAAGACCTAAATGTGCACATTCTTGTTGAGATCCCAATAAACTCGCTAATGTGAAGATATATATGACCTTATATTTTATGCTTTATTATGTTATGCTGCTTTGATATATATATATATATATATATATATATATATATATATATATATATATATATGAAATGTACAGATTATGTATTAGAAAATAAAATATGGTAAGAAAGGCCTAAATGTACAGATTCTTGTTGAGATCCCAATAAACTCGCTAATGTGAAGATATATGTTTAAAAGCGACTGCTTAAAGACGCTGAAAAAATTATATAAAAAAGGTAGTTGCAAATATCCATCGAAAATAAAATATCGTAAAAAAAATAAAATATTGTAAGACCTAACTGTCCAGATATATATGACATTATATATATGATATATGACATTATATCTTATGCTTTATTATTTTATGCTGCTTTGATATATTGAATATATATATATATATATATATATATATATAAAATTTACAGATTATATGTTAGAAAATAAAATATGATAAGACAGACCTAAATGTACAGATTCTTGTTGAGATAAAAGAAAAACTCGCTAATGTGAAGATGTATGTTTAAAATCGACTGCTTAAAGACGCTGAAAAAATTATATAAAAAAGGTTGTTGCAAATATCCATCGAAATGAATGTGTAGTGCTAGAAATAAACGTAGTCGATAATTAATCAGGTAATACATTAAAACAAACAAGCAATCACTCCATGAAAACTCCATCAACAGAAGAGGAATAAAAATTATTTAGGAAAAAGTCAACTCCAAATAGAAAAAGGGAGACTCGGAAGAAAATAAGACCAAAATTGACGAAATGAAACAGAATATATTCATACATTTTTTAAATAGAGGATTGATATAAATTTGAATAACCATGACCAGAAAATACAGCAAGCACTGCGAGCGTCATGCAGAAACAGTGGACAGCTGTTTCGACCTCATTATGTCTCATCAGCAGTATGATCAAATTTATAATAATTCAAATTTATAATATAAATCCTCAATTTAAAATAAAATGTATGTCTATTTCCTTGCCCATGAGGTTATGATTTCGCGGACGCGTATCTCCAATCGTCTTGAGGTGACGTAGCCCTGGAGGTGACTTTGTCCTCTATAAGAGTCCGGATGTAACTTACAAGACACATCAGGTTGATTGGCCGCGCATTTACTATGACTTGTTAATTTTGTATTGCTTGTGTACGATGAGAAGCTGTAGCCTTGTGATAAAATTTCAGCTCTGCATTCCGTGGACGCTGGTTCGATCACCAGTGGGGGAGATCACGGTATACACTACTGATGAAACCTTATAATGTCGAAATAGCTGTCCTGTGTTTCCGTATGTCATGCGCAGTGCTTGTCGGATATTATGATCATTGTAATTTAAATTTAGAAAACTCGTTATCCTGCTAAAAGAAAAATTAAATAATGAGAACAAATAACCGAATCCTAATAAAGTTGGTTAAAGACGCCATAGAAGACCTTTAGGTTTTATGCTTTTAAATGAAATGATATATGTGACTGCAACAGTAATAATGACCTGCTGAGCAGACCAAGTATAGAGTTGGATAAAATATGGGAACCGATAATTCAAAAGGCTAGATGAGAAAAAAATTTGAATATGGGCACAGGTAAAAAATCATACATAATAGTAGTAATCCTAGTCAAGTTAGAACATAAAGTCCAAAAAATTCACTCTGAATTGTCCAACAGGACACATAACGTAACGGTTATAGGCGTTGGTTGCCTAAGCTTCTAATGAGACAATCATCTAGAGGTTGCAGGTTCAATCCTGACTGCAGGTGATTAACAATACAGGAATACTTAACCCTGTTTTGGCTAACGGAATCAGAAAAGGTGGCCCCCGTATATTTAAAAAAAAGTAGTTTGAAGTTCCGTGAAAGTTCGCAAGTTCGACAAACACCTGAAGAAGGCCGGAGGACATATCGGCCGAAACGTTGTGGAAATAACAATAAAGATGAAGACAATAGTCCGAAAACCCTTAAATCATCAAGCTTCCTCTCAGAAATCTAGACAACTAGTTATGAAACAGTAATACAAATTAAGTATCATATTAACGCGAGAATAAATAACCGAAAGTTGGTAAAAGACGCCAAAGAAGACCTTTAGGTTTTACGCTTTAAAATGAAATGATATAAGTAATAAGTCCATTAAGCACAACGTATAAAGAAAATAGCTCTTAGCAACCCAAGTGGAAATTAAGGATACAAAAAGAAATAAAGAACGAAAATATCCATACATGATGAAATGTGTTAGAGTGTCCAAGTGGAAACAATATAAACAAGAAAAATAAAAAGAAAATATGAGATAACATATAAATATAAAGGAACCCCTCCACGGTTGAAGAGTTGAAAATATTTTGGAGTAATATATGGAACAGTAAGAAATCATATAATATAAAAGCAAGGAGGATTGGAAAGAGAAAAGACATGAAAAAATATGAACCATAAATGTACGATGATATTACAATAGAAAAGTTTATAAATACACTTAAACGCACGCATAAATGAAATTTAACTGGAATTGATAAAATAACAAATTATTGGCTAGTAGAGTGTTCGCCAATGGTCCGGGAGACCGAGGCGCAATCCCAGGTCGAGTCATTGATGCCGCCTGGCTTAACACTCAGCATTTTAAGGTAATGATCATGGCTAAAGTGGAGGAATCCAGGGAAAGGAATAACGCCGTATCCTACATCACGGTGTAGTAGCTATTGAAAAAGGAGCCTTCCTGTTACCCCTGACTAAGCTCGCCAATTTTACTTTTTACTTACCTATCCTCCATACATCAACTAATGATGATTGCCATTTTAAGAATTATTAAATAACTTGAAAAAAATGCCCGAATAGCTCAGAGGTATTAATTCCTTTGATTAGATTCCTGCTGTATAGTTTGGTCTCGAGAAGTTTTCTTATTTTCTTTTTGTGTACTTTTTCTTTCATGTCCGCTTCTAAGATTTCCGGGTATTTGTTGTTTTGTTTTTTTTTTCTGCTCGAAAATTTTTGATACTTCCCGAGTTGGGTAGTTCTATTAATTCTGTTATTTATCTTTTCTTTTTCTTTTTTCAATATGAGCAGCGCACATTATTAAATATCATTATTATTATCATTAATAATAGTATTAGTTGTATTTGTAGTAATTTGAAACCTTAGAATTGTGTGCAAGACTGATTCAGCATCAAATAACCTAACAAGCTTTGAAGTGCTGTAAAACCAACTTACCAACCAACCGAAATGAAATTAGAAAACTTCCATAAGGCTACCAGAATTTATAGAATTAAAATAATTGATACATTTATAAATAATTGTTATATTAATAAACACATATTCTAGAAGAACTTGATTCATTACCAAGAAAAATTAAAAATAGAAAAGCTGTAGGGCTTGACGAAATACTCCCAGAAGTATGGAAGACAAGGGAATTCGACGACGTACAGCTCCGATACTGTAAACCAGAACACAATACACAGATGGATGAAGGGATGCATTTTCCCTTTCCCCAACAAGGGTGACCTCGGAATAGCCAAGAACTACACAGATATAACCCTTAAATCCATAGTAGACAAGATTTACAATGCTCTGCTACGCAATCGCATAGAACCTAAAATTTAGAAAATATTTAGGAATAACAAAAATGGCTTTCGGAAAAATCGATTCACGACATCACAAATTTTGAGTATCCATCGAATTCTAGAAGGTGTACGTGCAAAAAAAACCTCGAGGCAACATTATTATTAGTCGGCTTCTCCAAGGCATTTGACTCCATACACAGCGGGAAGATGGAGCAAATAATTCTCAGCTTCAACCTCCCTTAAGAAACCGTCGTAGCCATAATGATGTTATAGTAAATCACGAAAGTAAAAGTCCACACACCGAATGGAGACACATGCTACTTCGGCATTGTAGCAAGTGTTCTGCAAAGAGAATCATTAGCCTCATACCTGTCTATTATCTGCCTAGACTACGTACTCAGAACGTCTTGGATTCAATGAAAGAAAACGATTTCAAGCTGGCAAAGGAAAGAAGCAGAAGATACCCCACACAAACTATTACGGACGTGGACCACACCGATGACATAGCGCTTCTAGCAAATACACCCACCCAAGCCGAATCTCAGCCAAATTGTTTGGAACGAGCAGCAGGTGGTATAAGCCTCCATGTAAACGCAGACAAAATAGAATACATGTGCTTTAATCAAAGAGGTGACATCTCCACACTAAAGGATGGGCCTTTGAAACTAGTGGACAAGTTCACCTTCCTAGGAAGCAGTGCCTCATTAACCGATACAGACATCAACACGCGACTAGCAAAGGCATGGATAGATATCGATAGGCTATTAGTCATATAGAAGTCAGACCTGACCGATAAAATAAAACGTAGTTTTTCCAAGCAGCGGTCGTGTCAATAACACTATATGGATGCAACCACATGGACGCTATCAAAACTTCTGGAGGAAAAGCTTGACAGCAATTACACAAGAATGCTGCAAGCCATACTGAACAAGTCCTGGAGGCAACACCCCACAAAACAGCATCTGTACTGCCACCTACCACTCATCACGAAAACTATCCAAGTTAGACGAACAAGGCATGTGGGACACTGCTGGAGAAGTAAGGACAAACTCATAAGCAATGTACTCCTGTGGATCCCTGCACATGGACGAACAAAGATCGGACGACCTGCTAGAACTTATATACAACAGCTCGGTGCCGATACAGGATGTTGTCTGGAAGACTTCCCGGGAGCGATGAACGATAGAGATGGGTGGCGAGAGAGGGTCTGGGAAATCCGTGCAAGCAGCTGGAGGAGGAGGGTGTGCTAGAGATGATTAATTTAAAACTGTTCCTTCGTTCTTAATTTTTTACTAACAACCATCTTACATCTTACATCTTAGTGATGGAGTCCCTGTGGTGACATGGCTTCAGTGCTGGACTGTGACCGTGATATAAGTGAGTTTATACTCTAATTGCACAATTTCATTCACTTTCGAACTAATACCCTTGAGAAAGGAATGACCCCACCACTTATCTCCCCACCAGCTATGGGTTAAATAGTATCATTGCTGATATTATATAAGAACAGCTTTGGCATGAAGATTAATATTCATCATCATCATCATCATGTAAAGCTGGTAGCACGGATATCCCTGACCCTCTCTCGCCACTCCTCCCTATCGTTCATCGCCCTAGGCAGGTCTTCGGGACAACATCCCGTATCCTCACATAGCTGCTGAATGTATGTTCGTGCTGGTCGTCCTGCTTTTGCACGGCCATGTGTGGGGGTCCATAAGAGTACATCTCTTATGATTTCGTCCCTGCTTCTCCAGCAGTGTCCTGCATGTCTAGTTCGTCTAACTTGAATAGTTTTCGTGATAGGAGGCAGGTGGCTGTACAGTTGGTGTCTTGTGGGGTGTCGCCGCCAGGACTTGTTCAAGATTGCACGCAGCATTCTTGTGTAATTGCCGTCTAGCTTCTTCTCCAGCCGTTTTGTTAGAGTCCATGTAGTGCACCCATATAGTAGTTTCGATGTGACCGCTGCATGGAAATCAGACCTAACCGATAAAATGAAAAGATTAATATTACATTAAAAAAAGAAACTAAACCAAACCAAATATAGGTACGCATGGGGAATTACTGTTGGTTTGCCTCTTTGAAATATGAATAATTAATCTTAACTTTAATAAAAGCCACTCTCCATCCTTTTTCTAATTCCTTTTTGAATTATAACCATGTTACAAACCCGTAAATATGGTTAAGTAACGTTAGTATTTAGAATCGATATACATGTACAAGAATTTAAACACCCACAAACATATAGGTAGACATCGTTAAACAGTATCTCTATCACCCCAAGAGAGTGGCAAGTATAGACATATAACATCAAGTTGGGTGATGGAGGGTAGTTAAGGAGAAAGATAGAAAAATTTCAATTTGAAAGTTGATAACGATGTCAGTCGCTTTTTTTTTCTTGTCCAAATCAAGAGGGTCAAAGTGTACACATCTATTTGTTCTACGGAGCGACTGATAAGATGTATTGCAACGGGAGTAGGCAACATATCTCGTTGATTGCTGGAGTGAGATCTTCTCAGCCTTTTTCATAGAGAGAGGGGAAATTTATACTTCTATTTTTTCTTTACAAGAGACAACGGGAGGAGAAACATGAAATACCTAAATTGTATGAATGACATGAAATAACATTGAAAGGCAAATATTTGCAACAATAACAAACAGAAATTTATTAAACGTAACAGGACTAAAAGTTGAAAAGGAATATTACATTAAATATGTGTGTATTTTGGTTGATTTTTATGGCATATCAACCCTTGTAGGTTATTTAATGCCAAATGCTCTTTATTCATATATATTCAATATATATAATTTGTAAGCGCATAGTTTGAGTGACCCAGGCAGCAAAGACTGCAGAGTACATCGACTGCAGAGTGGTAAGACTCACCCAACGAATATGCTGTTCATTACACTCATGGCGAGGCTTCAGTAATACTGGAGCTTTGGGAAATGCAGAGTACCCCTTCATTGCCATTGCTCCAAGGTAGATACAGTCCTACCTATAGATCAAATAGAACTGTTTGAAATTTAAACCGTGATCTTATGCTGGACTGAATTTGAAATAGAAAAGTTTGATCATTTAACTGTGTGTAAACAAATGACTGATGTTCAATTAAAGTGAAAGTATTTAATACCAATAATTGAACACATTAAACTGTGTGCAAACGGGTGATTAATAGTAAATAAAATTTTCGTATAAGATAGAAATCAATGAAACCATTTAACTGTGCAAGGAAGAACGGGCACGGGCTAGTTTTAAAATGTTATGAATACGATGTGTTTAGTTGGTTGGTTGTTTGGGCTTTATGGCATATCAACCCTTGTAGGTTATTTAACGTCAAATCCATTTTCATGAAAATAGTTCTATTTCACACTATTCAGTTTAGCATAAGTACGCAGTTTAAATGTAAGTACAGTTTAATGGTGAAAAACATTTCTATTTCAAGTTATTCAGTTTAGTCAAGCAGTTCTAATTCAGCTAATTCAGTTTAGCATAAGTACAGATTTTGTTTACACACAGTTAAATGTCAAAACAGTTCTAACATATGTTTAGAAATCATAATTAATATATAAAGCGGATGAACAAAATAGTGGAAACAACTGGAAATTTCAAACAAATTTATTTTAATATGGTTTTCTGATTGCAGCCCTCCCATCAGATCCAGCTTTGTCCATCTCCTTTCTGACAATTTTCTTGAAAATTTGGTTCTTGAGATGGTCATTAAGCTTTGCTGTATTCTTGCGATCCTTCCTTACAATCCGCATAAGTGTCCGACGGTCACTATTAAGACAGCTTTCACTTTCTTTCAGAGTTTTTCTTCAGTTAGGAGGTTTTTCCTTCTTTCTCAAATGCTGTCATTACTTCCTAGACAGTATCATTAATTCAGCAGTTTTTGTTACACTAGCTTCTGCCATACAAGCACCAACAATTTGGCCTCCGATAGATCTTCCATTTTAACGAATTTTGATTAATTCTTTGGATGATATCTGTAAAAAAAAGAAAAAAAAACAAGTTTAGTAAAATAAGACGAGAAAAATTGATAAAAATTAAAAAAACATAAAAATAACAAACGTTTGCTGGTTTTATAGGAGTTTCAAAATTATGATACTAAGAATCCATTATTCTATCCAATCCCAGTAAGCATAAAAAAAAGGATTTGGCATTTAATAACCTTCAATGTTTGATATGCGATAAAACCAAATGAAGCAGCAATCAGAAAACAGTATAATTTGGTGGGGTGTATATTAGAGATGAGTCCCAATAGGAAAGGCATGAACTTTCTTATCTCCAAGCTATAGTTTTAATAGCACCACTATGATCTTCTACAACGATAGTTTTGGGATTAAATAACCTACAAAGGTTGATATACCATTAAACAAAGAAAAAGAAGAATAAGATGCGTGCTCATATTAAAGTTGTGTTTTTTATGTGCGTGATGTATTAAAAAAAACTTTTTGGTTATAAACTGAACTATCTATTTGGATTGATAAGAATCATGGCGTTATTTTAATTAGAGTCGTCCAAGTGCGAATGTATACCTGGCGGAGATGTTGTTATATGCGGCTACTGAACAACAGTTTAACTGACTGCCAAGGGAACATTATTAGTTCTTTTTATACGTTTCGGTTAGGCTCTTAAGCAACGTAATTTTTAGAATATTTTTACTTAATTACTCTCAGTCACAAAACTTGTTTTTTTGGTCACCTAACTAGTCTGGACTACGTCGGTACATGTTAGTAGTTGTCAGGAGTGTTGCCTTACTGTCTGAGATTTTACGTTTATTCATTCTTTTTTTTTTGCAATGTTTGATATTCTTTATTCTATTATTGGTAGAGGGGTGTTCCGGAAACTTTTGTCAAGAAATATATTCAGACGTTCCGATAGATGGTAAATGTAACCACAGATGCATGTATATGATGTTTGCTAGATCTAAATTCATACCTATCAGGATTTATAACTGAGTGCATGACATTACTATTAATAAATTTTGATATAAGTCAATCCATCGCTTTAGCGCACGTGCATTCAGATATGTGCATGTGTCCGTACGTACGTATGTGGTTGCGTATGTTTTTGTGTGTAAATGCGGGCGTCAGAAGTTTTTATTTAGCTCATGCTTACGTGTAAGTGTCGGAAAATGACGTGAACATTCTCGCATATACTGCATATGTAAGTTATGTCAGCCGGCCGTGTTCGTGGATGAGCCGAAGGCTCCTTTTTCAGTGGGTTCCCCGTGGTGTAGGAGAAGGTGCGAGTCCTTTCCTTAGATTGCTCCCTTTACCTCTGATCCGTACCTTGTAATATTGAGTTTTAAGCAAGTAGGCATCAAGTACGACTTTTTAGTCTTTGGTATGACTCGTCCTGGGATTAAACCTCTGATCCGTACTTTGTAATACTGAGTGTTAAGCAAGAAGGCATCAAGTACGATCTTTTTAGTCTTTGGTATGACTCGTCCTGGGATTGAACCCCTGTCTCCTGCACCATTGGCAAACACTCTACCCACTATGCCAATGAACTAGTATTGCACATTTATACGTCAACCTGCACACTATTTGACAAAATATATAAATAATAACGAGTATTTTTGTCAAAATGTTTTTTTCAAAATATTTCTCTTGAGAATAGTTACTAAAAGTTATAATTGTTCATCAATGATTATTTTTATGGGTTACTTGAAAGCATCTAATTGCTTGTAAATTATTTGTGAGGGATAGGAATATATGAAACAATATAATTTCGTGCGAATTACTTGTATTAGATAGGAATACTTGATATCATATGATATGCAAAAATGATCAGAGACAAATAGAAATGTGAGATTAAAAAATAACATACGATATTGAAAATATAGTCACGATTACCATCAAATATTTACAAATGAAAAAAAATTCGACATTAAATATCCCACCTGAAGTGGATTAGTCGTTAAACAAGAAAACCGAGAACATGATTTATTTATTTATTTATAATTACAACTCTATTCCTCTATCTCTCTCTCTCTTTATATATATATATATATATACAAAGTTTTTTTATTATCCATCACAAGTGTAAGGCCCCGGGTGAGGATGAAATTCACTACTCAGTATTATTGGCCAGTTAGATTATTTCGTTAACCGTTTATCTATGTCAATAAAAGCTGATGACAGAGAGAGAGAGAGAGAGAGAGAGAGAGAGAGAGAGAGAGAGAGAGAGAGAGAGAGAGAGAGTATGTGTTATAGATGAAGCGAAAGAAATGAATAGAGTGAAAGATAAAAAGATAAATAGATGGACAGATAAATAAATAAAGAGAGAGGCAGAAAGAGAAAAATAGCGAGAGAAAAGAGAGAGAAAATAGAGAGAGAGAGAGAGAGAGAGAGAGAAAATAGAGAGAGAGAAAGTACGTGTGTGTATGTGTGTGCGTGCATGTGTGTGATTGGGAAATAGGTTAATTTTTCACAGATAAGTATCCTAAAAGACATCACCTGATTAACATGTGACGTCATGAAGTCACTGTAAGAGAGTGACAGAGGAGAGGGAAGGAAGAGAGAGAGAGAGAGAGTGAGAGAGAGAGAGAGAGAGAGAGAGAGAGAGAGATGCCGGATAAGTTAAGGTCGGTACAAGTGGATGGAAACAGCCCAACAGATAAGGATATGACAAGCTTTTACCTGCTGACAATATTCTCACGGTCCTGGTATCGATTGATGTTCACTGGGGGAAGGGCAACAGGGTATGGCTGCATCAAATTAGACGGTTTGAACAGTGGCCCAGTCTGACACCTCTAATCTAAACCAGCAAACGAAGGAAAACCTAGTAAAAAAAAAAGATGTCACGTCTTGCCATCCATACGAGTGACACGCCCGAAAATTCTACCCCAAATAGCTCCACCAACACCTGCACAAAACAAAAACAAAAAAAATTTTAAAATATGGAACACTGACCTAAGCATAAAATACTTGGCATTCCTGAAACATGATAAAGGTTTTTAATTCAAAAAGAAAATACCATAATTTATATATAAGGCGGCTAATTCTGTCATAGGGAAAATTTGGTAACTTTTTTTCTCTTAATTGGGTAGCCATCTATGGTGAATGGATAGACAAAAATTGAAAATGGTAAAAGACAGAGGATGACATGCAAAAGCTATTAGATACCAGGTGAATTGAATTAGATACCAGGTAAAAGGTCAAATATACCAGGAAAAAAGCAACGATAATAAGTAAGGTCATAAATGGTAATATGTTCAAAATACGGAAGCAAAATATGGAATAATTTTTAACCCGTTTTATTTTTTAATCAGATTTCTCCAATGTTGAAAAAACGTGATAAATCTGAATTTTAATGATTAGCTCTATTATTCAAGCACTTTCTTTTTTAAATTAAAATTCAGAGCTATAAGAGTGAGAAAGAGAAGAAACGACAAAGTATCTATGATTTGCGTAACGCCGAAACCAAGCCAACGTTTCTTTATCTAACGTTTCTTTGTATACAAAGCAAAGAGAAATATTTCTTTTACAGAAAAAGAGCTTTTTAGGGAAAAGCGGGAGTGGAGGATTGAACAAAAAACAAAAAAGAAATAAGCTTTTTAATTGTTCTCGCTGCAATGATTAAGAAGGACCACGCAACGTCAAAAAGAAAGCACGTGAATGAATTGAAAGTCCACGAGAAAACTGAGGAAAGCAATTAAACAAGATTTAAAGCCAGACCTTAATCTCCTTGATTTTGCGATAAGGAGCGATTTAGAAAACAAAACAAATGCAACTTCGCTTTTGAGAAGAAATGGAATAGAATGTTCGAGGAATTTATTTTGAAGGCATGCAAATCGTTTCGAAGGCATGTTGATATAATAAATGAAAAAAATGGCGGTAAAATTAAATAAGTAATTTTACTGTTTTTTTTTTGTTTATCTTCTTATTTTGTTTATGTTTTTGAATTAAAATCAAATTCGTTTTATGATAGAGGCGTTTATTATTATACTAGAATATTCCAAATTTTCGTTCCTCAACCTGTATTTTTTCTTTCTTTCAATGAATCATGAATTATTCTTTCTTTTTGAAATTTATTTATAATTATTTGTGTTGGTTGGTTGGATGGGTTTTATGGCTTTTCAACCTTTGGAGGTTATTTAACGCCAAATCCATTTTTATGAAAATAGTTCTATTTCAAACAATTCAGTTTAGCAGTAGAACGCAGTTTAAATGTAAGTACAGATTAACTGTGAAAAACATTTCTATTTTAAGCAATTCAGTTTAGTCAAGCAGTTCTAATTCAGTTTAGTATAAGTACAGATTTAGTTTGCATAATAAAATGTCAAAACAGTTCTATATATAACAATTCAGTTTAGTGTAAGTACAGTTACAATGTCAAAACAGTTCAATTTAAATTAATTCATTTTAGCATAAGCATGCAGTTTAAATATAAGTATGGTTTAATTGTGAAAAACATTTCTATTTCAAGCTACTCAGTTTTGCATAAGTATGCCGTTAGTTCTATTTAACCCATAGATAGGGCCCTATCAGGTGCTACCCCACCGGGCCAGAGTGGACCTGGGAGCAATGGCAATGAAGGGGTGCTCCACATTCACCAAAGCTCCAGCATCACTGGGACTTCACCATCAGATTGTTTAGTATCATGTCCAGGACACTCATTGGGGGGGGGTCTTACCCCTCTGCAGAGGTGCAGTCAGTGTATTCTACTGCCCCAGCCGAGTGGGCAAATAATTATTTGTTTTGGTCAATCCTGTACGAATACTTTTTTAATGAGTCATTTTTTATCCTTTATTTTAGGCCATCATTTATTATTATACAAGAATATTCGTAATTTTCCTTCCACCCACTGTACTATACAAACTGTTAATACAGTAATGGTAACGATGTGAGCAGAGTAAGTCAGTGGCGAAGTGACTAAGTCACTAGCAGCCGCATGAAATTCGCTGGTAGTTATGAATCGACTAAAAAGCTGATGATGTTACAAATGGTCGTTGTATTCGAAAAGTAATACTTTAAGAAAAAGTGTGATTATGAATATACAACCAACGTGATTCGCTCACCTCTAGTGTAATATATTAGCTTAGTTGGTGACGATGAACTTAGCAGATTCAATGCGGTCGCAAGATAACATTAATGAAGTGGTCTCACAGGAAAGAGGAAAATAAAAGATGATGGCGAGAATATCATTTATTGTCTATGGATGCAGTGACAGATATTTCCGTTCGCAGATAAGATCAACAAATTACCGAAAAAAAAAAAACAACGGAAGTATATGAGTTCCGATAACCAGCCATAAACAGTAAAATACGTGGGTGAAGAGGCGTATTCATGGGACTTGAAAGACAATATAAGTTCTGTAATTTTGGACTGAAGGCAGAGATCCGCTGGTTGCTCTAGCAAAGGGGAGAGATCCGCTATTCTCTCAAGCGAATGGAGAGACCTGCGGGTCACGCAAGCAAACATGTCTTGTGTGTTCTCCGGCCGTCGCACTACTTCACAAAAAGGATCCCCACCACATAAGAAAGATATGTGCGAACTCTCTCTGACTGTATTCCTACTACACATAATCGTCACCGTCAAAGAATAAAACTATAAATCATATTTTTTATATATCTACGAGTCCAGCGGTGCGATATGCGACACTAGACATGAAATAATCCTCAATAATCCCCAAAGGGTTGACATGCTGTTTCAAGTTTTCTCTACTGTGCAGTGAACTAGAGTCAATGGGCACTGCCTGTGTGGAAAAGAGCACCAAGATGCAATTCACTCCACGAGAAATTCAGAAATTACCTGCTGTACTGTTTTGTATTTACGAAAGTACGGCAGCTCGAAAGTCGCACTCTGATCATTCTGATTTGAAAAGAACTCTTGAATTCATCATCATTCATCATCATGTCGCGCCGCCAGCGCAGATATCCTTGACCCTCTCTCGCCATTTCTCCCTATCATTCATCGCCTCCGGCAGGTCTTCAGGGTTACATCCTGTGTCCTCACATAGTTGCTGTATGTATGTTCGTGCTGGTCGTCCCGCTCTTGCACATCCATATGTGGGGGTCCACAGGAGTACATCGCTTATGAGCTAGTCCTTGCTTCTCCAGCAGTGTCCTGCGTGTCTGGTTCGTCGAACTTGTATAGTTTTCGTGATGGGGGGCAAGTGTCCGTATAGTTGGAGTCTTGTGGGGTGTTGTCGCCAGGACTTGTTTAATACTGCTCTCAACATTCTTGTGTAATTTCCGTCCAGCCTTCTCTCCAGCCGCTTCGTAAGCGTCCATGTGGTGCATCCATATAGCAGTATCGACACAACCGCTGCCTGGAAGAAACTGCGTTTCATTTTATTAGTTAGGTCTGACTTCCATATGGTCGAGAGCCTATCGATAGCTGTCTATGCCTTCGTCAGTCGTGTGTCGATGTCTTTCTCGGTTGATGAGACGCTACTTCCTAGGTAGGTGAATTTGTCGACTAGTTTCAGAGAGGCTCCGTCTAGTGTGGCAATGTTGCCCGTTTGGTTGTAACACATATATTCAGTTTTGTTTGCATTGACATGGAGGTCAATGCCAGCTGCGGCTCGTTCCAGACTATGCAGTAGTGTCTCTGCTTGATTAGGCGTATTCGCTAGTATCGCCAAGTCATCAGCGTAGTCGGCATCCGTGATTGTTTTTGCGGGGTACCTTTTGCTTCTTCGCTTAGTCAGCTCGAAGCCATTTTCTCTGATTTTGTCGATCGAAGTCCTAAGCACATAGTCTAGACAGATGATAAAGAGGTACGGGGCTAGTGTGTCTCCTTGTAGTACTCCTGCAACAATGTCGAAGTATTCCGTGTCTCCATCTGGTGAACGTACTTTCACTTTGGTGTTTCTGTAGAGAATCATTATCGCTGCTACTGTTTCTTTTGGTAGGCCGTATGCTAGTAGGATTTGCTCCATCTTCCCTCTGTGTATGGAATCGAAGGCCTTGGTAAAGTCGACAAATAGTAATGTCGCCTGTAAGTTTTTTGCCCGAACGCCTTCCAGGATTCTACGGATGGTCAGTATTTGTGAGGTTGTGGATCTATTTCTCCGGAAGCCATTTTGGTTTTTCCTTAGGATGTTGTCTATTTTGGGTTCTATGCGGTTTCGTAGTAGGGCATTGTAGATTTTGGCTGCTATGGATGTAAGTGTTATCCCTCGGTAGTTCTTGGCTAGTCCGAGGTCGCCTTTTTTAGGGAATGGAAGGATGCATCCCTTCGTCCATCTCTCTATCCTATTTTGACTATAGACTGCGTTGCATTGCCGGAGCAGTATATCGTCGAATTGTCTAGTCTTCCACACTTCTGGGGGGATCTCGTCTAGCCCTGCCGCTTTCCTATTTTTAATTCTTCTGAGAACTGAGTCGAGTTCTTCTTTGGTGAAAGGACCTAGTTTTACGTCTAATTGCTTGCTAATAATTCTGGTGATCGGTTCATCCGTTATTTCCGGTGGGTTTCCTAGTACATTTTTGAAATGCTGTTCCCACAGTTTTACTCTTTCTTGTTGGCTTGCAGCTTTCAATTTTGCTTTGACTGAGCTCTTCCTTCCACTTACTTCGTTTATTGTTTGCCAGGCTATCCTGGATTGTCTGTCTTCCACCGAGTCTCTAATCTTATCTATCTGATTTTGTATGTATTCTGCCTGTTCATTTAGGTATATTCCTGTTAATTGATGTTGTGCCTTTTCTAGTTCTCGTGCATTTGTGTTTGTTGGGTTCTTTTGATAGCTTTTGGAGGCAGTCTTCACAAGTGTACGTTTTTCTCTGACCGCTAGCGTTTCCCAAGGGGCTCTATATTTAGTTCTAGATTTTGTTGGAATACACTTTGCTGCCGCCTCAAGGTGTGCTTCTACAAAATTTTCATATTCGTCATTTGGGGTACCTATTTCTGCCTTCTCTTGTAGTGCTTCGAATCTGTTTCTTAATTCCAATGCATATTTATCTCTAATATCTCTGTTGTTGAGTAGGGCCCAGTCATAGTGCTTGGTTGTCGCTTTACGTGTGGCGTTTTTTCGTAGGCTTAGTCGTACTTTGGCCGTAACTATTCGATGATCGGAGGACACACCCTCGAAAGAGGAGTATGCCTCGCAATTCATCGCACTGTTTTTCCATTTCCTGTTTATAAGGACGTAGTCTATCTGTGCTTTACTCTTATTCGCGTATGTGTAGGTCCATAATTTCCCCTCCCTTTTTTGAAAGTTTGTATTGAGGCATGTTAATCTATTTTCTATCATGAAATCTATTAGATGCTGTCCATTCCTGTTTGACGCGTAGTGTAGGCTGTATTTGTTGTGTCTGTTTTTCCCGATTTGTGCATTCATATCTCCGCCAATGACTAGCAGGTTGTGTTTCGGAATGCTACGTACTCGGGAGGATAGATCTTCGTAGAAGGTGACTATTTCGTTTTCTTCGCTAACATTGGTAGGGCTGTAGCAGGAGATAATTGTTGCTTTGGGGTTGCCATTAAACGTTGCGGCCATTATCCTAGGTTGTATTCTCTCAATGCTGTTCAGTGTTTTTAACGCTCTTGGTCCTAGAAGTATTCCCACCCCTCCTACCGATGCGTTGACAGTTTTTCCATGCCGATACAGTCACCAGCATCCATCCATTACCAGTTTCGTGATACTTGATATCTTCGGTGTGCGTGTATCGGTGCTCTTGTATGCAAATTATGTCTATCTTATGTTCTACGGCTGATGCAGTTAGCTCTGATAGTTGACCTATTCTATTTAGGGTTCTCACGTTAAATGTCGCTATCTGTATTGTTTGTTCGCATTTTAGTAGTTTTTGTTTGAGCTCTGTAGCTGATTTTTCGAACACTGAGGCCAGGGCTCCAACCTCACCAGGACGCGCCCCTTTTTTTACCCGCGCGAAGAGCGATGCGGTTTATGGATCTGGTTTGAGTACGAGTCATGGTTATCTTTCGATGGCTGTTTTTGTTCTCATCTATAGAAGCCACTCTTATAGATGAGCAGCAGTAGTTCCCCGATCGAACTGACAATCCTGAGCGTTAAGCTGCAAGACTCAGACGTACATCATGCTGCTTCCCATGTGTACGCGGTAGTAAAAAAAAAAAAATAAAAAAAAAATAAATAAATAAATAAAAAAAAAAATAAAATAAAATATAAAAAAAAATAAAAGTAAAAAATAAATTAAAAAAAATAAAAAAAAATAAAAAAAATAAAAAAAAATAAACAAAAAAAAATAAAATAAAATTAAAAATTTTTTTTTTTTATTTTTTTTTTTATTTTAAGTTTTAACTTAGTTAAAGTCCAGGACTGAAAAAAAAAAAAAAAAAAAAAAAATCCAAAACACTCTCGAATTAAAGGGTGAAATCCACGCTATGATAGATTGCAAGGCAATCAGGTTCAAAACCAGGGACATATAAAAATGAGTGAGTTTCTTCTCAGGCAGGTAGTGTATAATGACATTCGTTATTTCCCATAGAAAATGACAAAAGGGCTAATTTTCATCTTAAGCCACAAGGAAGAGGAGGAAATACCGCGCTGCAAATATTTTCTATAAAATTAAGCATCCCCTTCAACTAAATAAGCTTGAGTTTTACTCACTCGAGAAAATTATCGACAAGGATCATATCGTGAACACACAAAATAAACGTGGTTTTGCTCCTTTCCTCAAGATGTCCCGATTATAATGAAGACTCTAACCCCCTATTCACATTAACGTGTTTGGGATAGTCACTAGAGATGGTGACGTTATGCCTTCATTCATCTTATCACATGACCCCAGACTCAAGATAGCCCAGTCAAATGGGGCTACAGAATACACCAACAGCATCTCTGCAGAGGGGTAAAACTCCTCCAACGAATATCCTGGATATGACACTAAACAATGTCATTGTAAGGCTCCAATTCTGTTGGAGCCTTGGGGAATGCTTCATTGCTGTTGCTCACTGGTCCACTCAGGCATACAGTGGTAGCACCTGATAGGGTCCTATCTATTGGTAAAAAAGAACTGTTTGACATTTAAAATGTGTACTTATGTTTAACTAAATTTTTTGAAATAGAACCGTTTGGTCATTTGACTGTGTGTAAACAAATGACTGGTATTTAGTTGAATTGTTAGTAATACATTGCGATTCTTACAAACATTTACCTTTCTTGACATGCTAAACTGAATTGTTTGAAAGAGAACTGTTATATTTAACTGTGTGCAAACAAAAACAGTTTTTAAACAAATGACTGTGTCAACAAAAAGACTGTGTACTTATGATGAACTAAATTGTTTGAAAATAAGTGAAACCATTTAACGGTGCAAAAAAAGAAGCTCAGGCTTGTTTAAAATGTTATCTACAAAATGTGTTCAGAAATCATATATTCTATATATGTATAGAAAGGATTTGCTTTTAAATGACCTACAAGGGTTGATATGTCATAAAACCAAATCAAACCAAAGCAAAATCAGATTTAAGAGATGACAGTATTATACTCCTTTTTTTGCGTGATATAGACAATTTATCCATCGGACCCTGTATACGGTAACAAATAAATAAGTTGAGGGCGACCTGATGTCTTCCGTTTCAATAGGTACTACACTGAGGTGTAAGGGAGGGCGCTATTCCTTTTCCTGGATTGCTCCACAATTAAGGTAAGCTTTGTAAATAACTATAATTAAGAATTTTGAAAGGAAAAAAAAGTTTTGGGCATTAAATAACCTATAAGGAGTTGATATGCCGTTAAAGCAATAAACCAAACCAAACTAACGACTTCAGGCTTGCCAAAAAGGGTCCACCAAAACGAAACACAATCTAATCCCGTAAACAAGTGCGTTGCTCATATAAACCAGATTTTTTGTCTCTCTTTAGGCCATGTGCACAATTTATTTTGTCAAAAAATCTTTATTTCAGCACATTTCGGACATTTTGGGGAGTGCATCATGTTCAACATCACGTGACTTCTCAGATCACTACGCTTTCCGATTTTAATTGAGTCTGTGCGGCTGGATATCCACAATGAATATCATTGTGCATAATTTTTACTACAATCTTTTTCAAATGTTTTTTTTTTTTTTTGCTTTTCACAGACCCTTGATATGAGTCATGCGGTTCACTAAGAGATCGTGTGCAACAGTTTGAGAACCACTAGTCTTGCACAAATTTACAACTGTGAGAAAACTAACATAGACAGCAGCCATGGCGTTAAAGATTAACAGTGCTTTCTAACCAGTGGTTCTTCCCTGGGGCTTCATTTGTTCATGCAGTTACATCTTTCATTAAGTGAGCTCTTTTTGAATATTTGCATGTTGAAGTTTCTATGTCTGACGTAATACAGTGCGTGTTATATTAAGATTGGAGAACACTCAAAGAAAAGTGACAAAACTAATAAAAAAGAGTAAGATATTACCGTTACAGGGAGAGATAGGAGAATATTGAATTGATTTAAAAGCATTAGTTAGCTATAACTGAAACCATCTAACTGTGTAGAAACAATAGCTATGCTAGTGTACAAACAAATCAGTTTTAATTCATTCAAAAATGAATTAAAACTAATTTGTTTGACAAACTAATCTCTTACACATAAATGTGTGCAAATAAATGACTGATGTTAAATTGTTACTGTTTCCTTTGTGGGGGGAGTATGTAATTTGGTTATTTCTGTAGATTGCTCTCTAAATTATTCCCACCACAAATACAACACAAAACATTACAATCGCGCAAAAGAAATGGAATAGAACACAACGAACATTAAATAACAAACAATTTAATGTGCATGTAACAGAATATGAAAAATCAAAATACATGATGTGTAAATGGCCTTTTGGAAAATAAAATTGAAGAGAATAAATTTGTTGAAAGATGTGTGTATGTTCATGTTATCAGAGTCCGTAAATAAGTCGTTCTTACTTACATTAAGTTTATAGCGGGTTTTATGATTGTGGCGACATCGTGTCTCGTTGATGAAAGAAAGTTTGTCGGGTTTTCCTTTTGAATATAATTCTCGGCATTTGAAAAGAGGTCATGAACTTTAGTTGAGGAAGGAAAGGAATTGGTTGGATATAGCATCGGCTACTGGCTTAGTGGCTTGTGTTCGTCTGTGTCTTCGTTTGTGTGTAAGCTTGTGTCTTGTGTGTCTGGCTTCCTAACTCTGTGTTATTTATATCCTACAGGTGGATCAAAAATCGCCCTAAAATCTTGGCGCGTAGACATTTATTGACCAATCAGATTTGTATTTTACTATTTTATTTTCGAGCCTAAATGTTTTTCTGTTAGTTCACTTCCGATCCTAATTTTCTAGAATGTTCTATTCCATGTTTTTAGCTGATTGGTTGAAAAATATAAAAATGTAATTTAAATGCTAATGCGGGTTTTGATCCTAAATTTCTAGAATGTTCTTAAGTATGTTTTTATTGCTTATTTTAAGACTAGAAGAAATGTGTATCCCATACCTTCGCAATAGTCGAAACTATTAAATTGTTTGTAAAAAGTGAGCTGCGCCTCGTTTAAAAATTCTATCTACAAAATATTTACAAATCATATTTAATAGATATATAAACAGGATTTGGCATTGAATAACCTAGAATGGTTGATATGCCATAAAATCAAACCTTGACCTTAGCTAGGTGAAGCCGTTTGTATTCGCTTTTGCGTGAATACGCTTGAGAAACGCATGAATACTTTTTTCTATTTTCAGCTATAAGTAATTTCTCATGCATATTGGGATCTTCAGCGTTAGTGACATGTAAGTTGGTGCCTCTCTCTCTCTGGCATCAGTGTGTTGTATCTGTTCGCTTTGCCAAGGATCAAAGTATCCTTATTCAATTTTCAGTCTGAGGGCAGCGATCAGAAGCCAGGTCTTCAGGCTAGGATCAAATGAGAGTATATTTTTGATCTTCTTCTTCTTCTTCTTCTCTTCTCTTCTTCTTCTTCTTCTTCTTCTTCTTCTTCTTCTTCTTCTTCTTCTTCTTCTTCTTCTTCTTCTTCTTCTTCTTCTTCTTCTTCTTCTTCTTCTTCTCTTCTTCTTCTCCTTCTTCTTCTTTCTTCTTCTTCTTCTTCTTCTTCTTCTTCTCTCTTCTTCTTCTTCTTCTTCTCTTCTTCTTCTTCTTTCTTCTTCTTCTTCTTCTTCTTCTTCTTCTTCTTCTTCTTCTTCTCTTCTCTTCTTCTTCTTCTTCTTCCTTCTTCTTCTTCTTCTTCTTCTTCTTCTTCTTCTTCTTCTTCTTCTTCTTCTTCTTCTTCCTTCTTCTTCTTCTTCTTCTTTCTTCTTCTTCTTCTTCTTCTTCTTCTTCTTCTTCTTCTTCTTCTTCTTCTTCTTCTTTCTCTTCTTCTTCTCTTCTTCTTCTTCTTCTTCTTCTTCTTCTTCTCTTCTTCTTCTTCTTCTTCTTCTTCTTCTTCTTCTTCTTCTTCTTCTTCTTCTTCTTCTTCTTCTTCTTCTTCTTCTTCTTCTTCTTCTTCTTCTTCTTCTTCTTCTTCTTCTTCTTCTTCTTCTTCTCTTCTTCTTCTTCTTCTTCTTCTTCTTCTTCTTCTTCTTCTTCTTCTTCTTCTTCTTCTTCTTCTTCTTCTTCTTCTTCTTCTTCTCTTCTTCTTCTTCTTCTTCTTCTTCTTCTTCTTCTTCTTCTTCTTCTTCTTCTTCTTCTTCTTCTTCTTCTTCTTCTTCTTCTTCTTCTTCTTCTTCTTCTTCTCTTCTTCTTCTTCTTCTTCTTCTTCTTCTTCTTCTTCTTCTTCTTCTTCTTCTTCTTCTTCTTCTTCTTCTTCTTCTTCTTCTTCTTCTTCTTCTTCTTCTTCTCTTCTTCTTCTTCTTCTTCTTCTTCTTCTTCTTCTTCTTCTTCTTCTTCTTCCGAGAACATGAAATTACAATAACAAAATAATAGAATTAGAGATTTTACACAGAGAAAAAGATATGTGCGGCTAACTCAAGCATGGACAGCTATCGATAGGCTATCGATGATATGGAAATCAGACCTAACCGATAAAATGAAACGCAGTTTCTTCCAAGCAGCTGTCGTGTTGATACTGCTGTATGGATGCACTACGTGGACGCTGACAAAACGGCTGGTGAAGAAACTAGACGGCAATTAAATAAGAATGCTGCGAGCAATATTGAACAAATCCTGGCGGCAACACCCCATAAGACACCAACTATACGGCCAACTGCCTCCCATCACGAAAAGTATCCAAGGTAGACGAACCAAACATGCAGGATATTGCTAGAGAAGCAGGGACGAGCTCATAAGTGATGTACTCCTATGGACCCCCATATATAACCGGGCAAAAGCAGGACGACCAGCACGAACATACATTCAGCAGCTATGTGAGGATACGGGATGTAGCCCTGAAGACCTGCCAGAGGCGATGAACGATAGGGAGAAGTGGCGAGAGAGGATCAGGGATATCCGTGCTAGTGGCACGACAAAATGATGAATGATGATATATAGAAAAAGATATATATTTTTTTTTTTGAAAATAATATATATATATATATTATTTTCAAAAAATAAACATATATATATTTATATATATATATAATTTGCAAATAATATTTATATATATATTCTTTTCAAATAATAAATATATAAAACTGTAATCGTAGCACCAGGTATCCGTCTGTAAGTACAAATAATTAAAACTAAATCCGCCATTTTTTGCAAATATCAACAAAATTTTCAGGGATCATTAGAATCATGCCTAGAAAAAATTTAACTCTGCTTACGCAATAATCTTTTAGATACATAGGTGGAGATAGACCTTAATTAGAACTATCTCCTTCGATAAATAAAGGTTGTTCGTCTCTCCCTCAGCCTTGATGATCACTCTCTGGGCAACTCTAAAAAGAAGCTGATGGCTGTCTTCCTTCCTATGTACGCGTAGATTTCCTCTATTCCGGAGACCTCTCGTGTTAAGAGGGAAACCATTTTATCTTAACAGTCGGCTGGCCAACTTAAAGAATGGAAAGGCTTGAAACACCCTCCACTCAAAAAGAAACAAACAAAAACGTCAAAAAACAAAGGACGAATACTCTCCTAAGTCTGACGAAAATAAAACTGAAAAACTGTTCGAATTACTTCCTGAATCTTAAAAGCTGTTGATGGTATCTTAGGTCACTAAACGTAAGGTTGGTTGGTTGGTTGTTTTCTTTGGCAACGTACGAGGTGCATACGATAAGTTTCCAGACTTTTTTGGTATGGGCATTTAAAGTTGCCGTAGACTCTTGAAGATACAGTATGTTATTGCTAGATATCTTAAGAGATGACTGACCTATTTTATGATTTCATGTTCAAAGGAACAGCTACAGCAGCAATTGGAATACACCCTACTAAAGCCTGATTGTTACAGCTGGTGAATTTCAAAAATGCAAACTGACGCTTTAGAAGAACGATATACAATAAAATTCTGTTTTAAACTTGGAAAAAAATGCCACAGAAACGTATGGAATGCTTCAGACTGCTTTTGTAGCATCTTACATGAATTGAGCATCAGTTTTTGAGTGGCATAAGAGATTCAAGGAAGGCAGGGAGTCTGTGAGGGATGATGAGAGGTGTGGGAGGAGTAAGGAAGTCAGCACACCAGAGTTGACTGGCCAAAGGTTTAGGTTTAGGGTTCAGGTTTTAAGGGAGTTTAGGAAGAGATTCCGTAGGAAGAGACCAGCACTCTTCAAATCGTCTGTCATTATGACACAAATGAGGAGATGAAAGAGGCTGTGACGAAGGTCATTTACAGGCTCACACAAGATGATATATACATATATATATATATATTGTAATGGTTAAAGTGCTGGACTGCGGAGTTGTAGTGAGCGAATTCGTACTCTAGTCGCACTATTACGTTCACCTTCGGGCAAATACCCTTAGGAAAGGTATGAACCCCCCTTATCTTCCCAGCAATGGGTTAAATAGTACCATTACTGTTCTTTTAAGAGAATGGCTTTAGCATTAAATAACTTACAAAGGTAGATATGTGTTGGGTTTCATCTATCTTTTCAGCATAATGAGCTAAACCATCTACCATATATGGCAGTAGCTCGAATACCAGAGTGGAGTCCAGTTCAGATCAGTCTGAGATCAGTCTACGAGTCAGACCAGAAGAGCTGTTCCTATTGTTGAAGTATATCCTTACTCTATCACTAATCCTATGTTCTTATTACTAACAGTCTCTCTCTTGTAAATACTTTTTCCTGTAAATATAACTATTTTCCTCACATACCGTGGTTTGTCTTATAATTACAACTACTTGTGTTCACTAACTAGAAAACAACAATATGCCATTAAACAAAGAAGCCAAACAAAACCTAAAAGTAAATAACCTCCAATCCATTTGTACATATGAAGACATATATGAAAAGAATTGAATTTATACATCGGTAGGTAGATCAGGAGAGGCAGAAAGATAGCTAAATTAAACAAATGGACTGTTTTTTACAGATGATAGATCATAGGGATATCTGATAAAATGAAATAGAAATACTTCCAAACAGTAGCTGTATCAGAACTACTGTAGGGTTGCACTACCTGAACTCAAATGAAAGGATTGGAGAAAAAGCTAGGTGGAAATACTCTAGGATAGTATTTTTAACCCCATTCTGGATGCCTCACCCAACAAAATATCTGTTGTGCAGCTACCAAACTCCTATCTTACAAAATATTCTAAACAAACCAGGTATTCTACGCATGCTAAAGAATCAAAGACATGCCAAAAAGCAACGTGCTCTGATGGTCTCCTGCACATGGACACACAAATGTTGGCCAACAAGCAAAAACTTTCATTCATCAGATCCGAGCATTGACTGGGTACCGTATAGGGACAAATCGTGAGAGAGAATAAAGGGAATCCACAGCTTTTAACACACTTTCATGCTGAATATATATAAATTACTCTCCACATCTGCCTGTGTATCGCTGCATATATTTGTGTGTGCGCTTGTATTTTTGTGTATATATGAATGTAATATCTCTGTGCATTTAAGCGTGTGTCTCTCTATATATGTCTATGTGTGGAGCTGTGTGCATCTCTGTGATGTATATCTGTGAGTGTTTCTGTGAGTGTTTCTGTGTGTTCGATAGTGTGTTAGTATGTGCACATGTGCATGAGTGTTTGGCTATGTGTTTATGTATCTGTCTGTCTCTCTGTCTCTGTCTCTTTTGATCTGTCTGTCCGAGATTTTTTTTTTAATAGCGTACAGATATATACAGACAGATTCATGTCAATAGGAAGATAGATCTGGAGATACTTACAGAGCGAGCTATATATATATACATATAAATATATATATATGCGAGCATCATTAAATTAAGTTTCTAAACTTTTTTCGTATGGGCACTTTTATTGAGAGTACACACATGAAACTCTAGTCCCCTTCGAAGTAATCTCCTCCGGCTGCAATGCACTTGTTGTACCGTTCCAACAACTTTTGGAAGGCTCCATGGAAGTCCTCTTGTGTGAGCGTGTCAATGACCTTCGTCACAGCCTCTTTCATCTCCTCATTTGTCTCATAACGACAGCCTCAGAGCTTAGGGAATAACCAAAAGTCATTGGGAGCAAGGTTTGGACTATAAGGAGGGTGAGGAATTGTCTTGATGCCATCTTGGTCAAATAGTCTGCGACAAGGATGGAGTTGTGGACTGGTGCATTGTCCTGGTAGAAATGCCACTGACCCGATTTGAAGAGTGCTGGTCTCTTCCTACGGAATCTCTTCCTGAACTCCCTTAAAACCTGAACCCTAACCCTAAACCTTTGGCCAATCACCTCTAGTGTACTGACTTCCTTACTCCTCCCACACCTCTCATCATCCCTCACAGACTCTCTGCCTTCCTTGAATCTTTTATGCCACTCAAAAACCGATGCTCTATTCATGCAAGATGCTCCAAAAGCAGTCTGAATCATTCCATACGTTCCTGTGGCATTTTTTCCTAGTTTAAAACAGAATTTTATTGCATATCGTTCTTCCAAAGTGTACTCACGTCCAGTTTGCATTTTTGAAATTCACCAGCTGTGACAATCAGGCTTTAGTAAGGGGTATTCCAATTGCTGCTGTTGCTGTTTATTTCAACATGAAATCATGAAAATTAGTCACTCACCTTATAAGATGTATAGCAATAACAGAGTGAATTTTAAATGGCTGTACAAAAAAGTCTGGAAACTTATTGAAATCACCACACACACACACACATATATATATATATATATATATATATATATATATATGTGTGTGTGTGTGTGTGTGTGTGTGTGTGTGTGTGTGTGTGTGTGTGTGGAGAGAGAGAGAGAGAGAGGTATGAACGGAGATAGATAGATAGATGAACGGAGATTGATTGGTGGGTGTGAAATAGATAGATAGATAGATAGATATAAACCAAGTGATATTGATAGACAGTGAGATATGAACCGATTGATATATACACATTGAGAGACAGAGAGAAAGAGAAAATGAGAGAGAGAGAGAGAGAGAGAGAGGGGGATAGATAGATTGATAAATATGAACCGAATGATACTGATGGACACACTGACTGATATGAACCTATTAACATAGATAGATAGATAGATAGATCTGAACCGATTAACATTGATACATATATCTGAGTGCGGAATTTACTTTATAAATGTACAAATATATATGTAGATTTACGAAGATGGATTGATAGATCCAGAGATCTGAAGAAACCAACATGAGTAGATAGATAGATATGAACTGGGGTATATAGATATACAGATATATATCTGCGAGTGAAGGGCTTTTTTTTTTATAAGCGTACAGATATATATGAACAGATTTAGATAGATAGATAGATAGATAGGAGAGATATGACCAGAGATCGATTAATAGATGCGAATTAGATAGATAGATAGGTAGATAGATAGATAGATATGAACCGAATGATAAAGACACTGATAGATATGAACCGATTGACATAGATAGATAGATAGATATGAAATCAAACGAGTGAGATAAATAGATAGATTGACAGATCGATAGATATCTGAGAGAACAGGATCAAAGTTCTTAGCGTACACATAAATATAAACAGATCTACATTGATTGACTGATCGATCATCAAACAAAAAGACTGACATACATTGATTGAAAGATAGACTTAGTTTAAAAGTGATCTTCATCTAACGCTAACATTTTTAACATGCAATTTTCAAATCACGTTCAGTCATTTTATTTATCTCATTTAAGTCGTTAATTCAGCCAATTGTGAGCAAACAGCCAAAAATGTTGCTAGTGTTATCTGTTTTTCCTACGTCACCTTGCTGGTCAGTCAGACCACGGTTTACCTCCCCTCAACTGATCACTGATCTGAAAGCGGATAATCAATTTACTCGTTGGAAATAATACTTTAATTACAGCAATAAAAATTAACAACAAAACTAAAAACTCTTCGTCGTGTTAGCAAATCACTCTATTTTCTAACTTTTTCAAGATTACTCTGTGTTTACTTATGAAATTTCCTCGTTTCTTACAACTATATACACAGTGTTTCTAAAAAAAAAAACAGACTTCCTTTATTAGAACTACGCTTCATCATCATCAACATCATGTCGAACTGCTTGCACGGGTTTCCCTGAACTTCCCTCGCCCCCCGTCTCTATTGTCTATTGCTCCAGACAGGACCCCCAGGCTACATCCTGTACCGGCAAAGAGCTGCTGTATATAGGCTCTCGCTGGGTTTTGGCCTTTGCTTGTCAATGTGAAGAGGTCCACAGGAGTATATCGCTTATGGGTTCGTCCTTACTTCTCCAGCAGTGTCTCGCATGTTTGGTCTGTCTAACTTTGATAATTTTCGAGATTGGTGGTTGGTGGCCGTACAGCTGATGTTTTGCAGGGTGTTGCCTCCATGACTTGTTCAATATGGCTCACAGTATTTTTGTGTAATTGCCGTTCAGCCTTTTCTCATTACGTTTAATTAGCGTCCATGGGGTGCATCCATATAGCAGTATTGACACGACCGCTGCTTAGAAAAAAATGCGTTTTATTTTATCAGTCAGGTCTGACTTCTATATGACCGATAGCCTATCGATAGCTTTCCATGCTTTTGCTAGTCGCTGTTGATGTCTTTCTCGGTTGATATAACGTTGCTTCCGAGGTAGACGAACTTGTCCAGTGAAGACCGCTCTTTAGTATAGAGATATCGCCTCTTAGACTAAAGCACATGTATTCCGTTTTGTCTGCCTTGACGTGAAGGCCTATTATACTTGTTGCTTGTTCCAGACAATGTAGCTGGTTTGGGCGAGTGAATTTGCTAGATGTGCTATATCATCAGCGTATTCGTAGGTGAAAATCAATTTGAAAACATATCAAATATTTGGTTCTTATGGTAAATTTGGCTAAGTTTAAAAGTTTTGATAAATAATAATATGATAATTAATCTAAAATCACAAAATATTGACAATTATTTTCTTAAAAAATGAAGATATATATACCTATTTATTTTTCATAAATTTAACGAAAAAAAATTAATTTTGTGGTCCCATTATGAATTTATTTCGGGTCTAATGACCTTCATCAGATGGCGTTTAATGCATTTGTGATTTCCGGTTAGAAGAAAAACATGTTATTTTCTTCTACGAAGAAAATAACATTTGTTGATATTAAAGTATTCTTTTTTGTTTTATTTTATTTTATTTTTAAAACGACTTGTAACCTATAATTTAAATTTCTATTTATCTTTTAAAAATCGGTGAATATCGGAGGGAATTCTTTGTAAGTCGAGACTTGGTTTTAAAAAAATAAAATCAAAATAAAGACAACATTAGATTTCTAATTTTCTATGAAATTAAGGTTAGTATTTATTATACAATAATATACTCCATGTATTCTCGATAAATAATATGAATATTAATTTAACTAAATGTCTATTTAGGAAATATATCGTAACTAACTTCTAATTATTTTTATTAGGAAGATTTATTCTTTTCGTTTTTTCTAATTTAAATTATCCGTGATGAGTAATAATCTATAAATCAAATGTTATCTTTATTCTAATTATAGTTTTCTTTTTCAAAACTAAGTCTCAACTCATTAGGAATGAAGGGTTTCAGAGTAGAACACCGTTTATGAGTTCGTCCTTACTTCCTCAGCAATGTCCAGGATGTCTTGTTCATCTAATATGGATGGTTTTCGAGAGGCCGAACATCAGTTGTTTTGTGGGATGTTTCCAGCTGGATTTGTTCTCTATAGCTCGAATCATTCTTATGCAATAGCCGTGAAGTTTTTTTTCTCCCTACGCTTAGTCAGCGTTTCTGGCAGATATACCCGCCTAGGCCGAATCCCTGCTGCATAGTCTGGAATGGGCACCAGGTGGCATAGGCCTCTATGTGAACGCAGACAAAACGGAGGACATGCGCTTTAATCAAAGAAGTGACATCTCTACTCTAAACGGTTGCTTTCTGAAACTAGTGAGAAAGTTCATCTACCTTTGAAGCAGCATCCTAGGAGGTGCCTGTGGTGTAGTCGTTATCGCCGTACGAAATGAACACGGCGATACGAGTTCAAATCCTGGACGAGACTGATTGCATTTCACATAGCACTAATACCCTTGGGAAAGGTATGAATCCAATTATTCTCCCTCCAGCTATGGGTAAATAGTAGGACAGACTAGGTTCTTCAGCCTTGGTTAGGCAACTAGTCTAGGAGAAGGAAAACTCTGAATTCAAACCTGTTAAACTCCGCTTAAAAAATTGACCTTGTGTCATATCCTGCCCGAGCGGAGGGGTTGGTAAATAGTACCTTTGAAGCAGCATCCCATCTACCGAAAATGACATCAGTACGCGACTACCGAAGACATGGACAGCTATCGATTGGTAATCCGTCATATGGAAGGCAGAACTATCCGATAAAATAAAACGCAATTTTTTCCAAGCAGTGGTCGTGTCAATACTACTCTATGCTCATACACACACACACACACACACACATATTCTTTCCCTTTCATTTTCTTAAAGAATTAATCTATATATATATATATATATATATATATATATATATATATATTAATGTGAAAATAATAATGAAAGAGAATAAACCAAACACAGACAGATGGATTCAAATCATTAATATTTCGTCTATATTTCATCGAAAGACTTCTTCAGAATGGTGATTATTTTGAAGTGTATAGCAATAATAGGAAATAAATAAACAAGGAGGGGCCGAAGGAAGGAGAGATAGAAAAGGGAGTTGAAAAGAAAATGAAAAGGGAAAAGATTGAAATACAAATCTGAGTATTAAAAAATGACGGCAGTATTATACAAGACATTGTTTTGAAACAATCTGGGCAATGGGTCCTCTTATTGCAATACACTTCAAGATAGCAATCATTCTGAAGAAATCTTTTGACGAAATGTGTAAAAGTTGGTGAACTTAGTGGAGGGCAACCGTAAGGCTCGCTTTTCAACAGCTACTACACAGAGGTGTTAGAGAAGGAGCTATTCCATTCTCTGGATTACTTCAGTTTACCATTGATCCTTACCTTTTAATATTGAGTGTTTCGCAAGGCGGCATCAAGTACTATTTTTAGCCTTTGCTATGAATCGACCTGGGATTGAACCCTGGTCCCTGGACCATTGGCAAATACTACTCATTATGAAAAAAAAAAACCCGAAAAATTAATAATTTGAATCTGTTGGTCTGTTTAGTTTATTCACTTTTCTCTATATTTTTTCACACCTCGCTGGATTTTTCAAATCTACTTTTTTCTCCATATATAAGTGTGCATAAATCTATATATGTTTATAAATCTACATCTACCGTTACACACACAGACACACACACACAGACACACAGACACACATACAGAGTCTGACACCCGTACAAACACACACACATACACACACACACACACACACACACACACACATATATATATATATATATATATATACTGCATATATACATATATATATATATATGTGTGTGTGTGTGTGTGTGTGCGTGTGTATGCACACAGAGAAAGTGAGAAACAGAGAGAGAGAGAGACAGAAAGACAGACAGAAAGACAGAGACAGACAGACAGAGACAGACAGATAGAGACAGACAGAGAGACAGAGAGAGATAGTGTAACATTCAAATTAAGTCCTGAGATGTTAAATACATGAAAAAAAAACTTCGTAGTGTTGTATACTCATGATGATATCAATAATAATGATAATACAAGTGGACTGATACGAACAGGTTCATTTCTTTCTGCCTTCAGCCCTTGGCATTACGAGGAGAGACATAGATTATAAGGTCCTACGCTAACCATGTTATGGCGACACCTGCCCACCCACACACACACTGTGAATTTTGTATTGTCTAAGATCTCAACTCATCGCAGCTAGTTGCGGCATAAACTGATTTGTTCTGATTTGATAAAATCTGAAAAACTTCCGGTCGCTTCGATGGTCGAATCTCAACTCCTGTCTTTTCAAAATCCTAAAATTCTCAGGACAAATCTTCCGGGCATGACGTCAACCACTCACTCAATTAACGTCCAGCCCCATTTCTTGTCTGGGAGTTTATTATGACAGATGATGATAGTCATATCCTTTCTGCGAGTGCACCATGTGACAATAACACCTGAACC
>OY757918.1:30318200-30338200 GCA_963585895.1 Sepioteuthis lessoniana
GGGTTTTCATTAGTGACCCTTTGCGGGGCCACAATAGACAGTAAACTTCACCCAGTGATGAAGCTTCCCTTCTGAAACTCTAAGGAATGTAGTAATATACTTAGCGTTTTGCTCCGATATAGCACAAGGCCAGATGAATGAGGCACTATTTACCAACCCCTCCGCTCGGGCAGGATATGACACAAGGTCAATTTTTAAGCGGAGTTTAACAGGTTTGAATTCAGAGTTTTCCTTCTCCTAGACTAGTTGCCTCACCAAGGCTGAAGAACCTAGTCCGTCCTACTATTTATCCATAGCTGGAGGGAGAATAAGGGGGTTCATACCTTTCCCAAGGGTATTTGCCCGAAAGTGAACGTAATAGCGCGACTGGAGTACGAACTCGCGTACTACGATTCCGCTTTAACCATTACACCACGAGGACACCCCCCAGATGAATGAGGTACCCAATGAGACTCGAACTCGCTCATGAAGGTTTTCTAGTCTAGCTTGCTAAGTATTACACCATCCGAGACGCCCAAACTCTAGGGAACGTAGACTCACCCTTTCATTGGCATTAACCCTAGGTCTACCCTTATTGGGAGTGATAGTACCCACTAAAATCAGAGGAGTCACTGTGGTGTAGTGGCTAACGTGTTGCGCAGCGAGATCATTGTAATAAGGTTCGAGCACCAATTACGCTTTTACTTTTTTAAATACTTTTAGTCTAATACCTTCAGAAAAGATATGAACTCTTTTATCCCTTCAGCTATGGGTTACATCGTATCACTGCTATTCTTGTACATGGGTAGCTTTGGCATAAAATAAGTCACAAAGGTTGATGTGCCATTAAACAGAGAAATCAGCTATTAACATCCTATTTGTGGCTCAAACAGATCTGTTTAAGAATTATTACAATTAGATTGAAAATTATAAAACCCTGTAACAATGAACAAATTATTTGTGTTGAATTGGAATTCTTGAAAGCATACGTCTGTATGCAAGGGATAATTATCAAATAGGAATAATTACCTGAAACCATGTAAAAGTAAAAAGTAAAGTTGGCGACCGTTGTCGAGGGTGACCCAAAGGCTCCCTTTTTGATTACTACTACACCAAGCTGTAGGAGACGGCGCTACTCCTTTCCCTGGATTGCTTCATTTTACCCTTGACCCATACCTTATACTTCTGAGTGTTAAGCAAGGAGACATCAAGTACCATTTTATGAGTCTTTGGTGTGACTAGACCTGGGATTGAATCCTGGTCTCTCGGACCATTGGCCAACACTCTAACCATCATGCCAATGTGCATAAATTATGAGTATAAATGATAATTACTTAAAGGTCTAGTTGTGTCCAAATGGTTATTCTTATCTACTCAGAAATAAATAAATGCTAACAAATTATTGACGTTAGATGAGTTGATTGGTTGTGTTTTACGGCACATCAACCCTTGTAAGTTATTCAATGCCAAATCTTGTTTATACATCTACGTTTAGTTTACATGATTTGAACACGAATAGTTTGTAGTTTAAATGATCCAGTAAAAGGATTTCACGTATTGCTATCTCACACGAGTAGTTTTATTTGCACACAGTTAAATGATTCTTAGTATTGTTATGTAATACTTATAATTCAATTTAATAGCATTGATAATCAAGAGGTACCCCACATTACTAAAAGTTCTAGAACAGGAGCTTCACTATCAGAGGCAGCTAAGCGTCATATCAAGGACACTCGTTAGATTTGGTTTGGTTTAATGGCATATCAGCCGTTGTTGGTTATTTAATGCCAAATACTGTTTTTATATATCTATTAAATATATGATTTGTAAACAAATTTTGATCGAACAGTTCTGTCTCTAACAATTCAACTTAGTATGAGTTATTTGTTTGCACAGTTTAAATGTCAAACATTTATATTTGACGCAAAGATAGAAACCTATCAGGTGTTACCACTCCGAGGCCAGAGTGGACACAGTAGCGATGAAGAAGTACTCTTCATTCCCCAAAGCTCCAGCGTTACTGAAGCCTCGCCATCAGCTTGTTTAGTGCCATATCAAGACACTCGCCAGGGGAAGTTTTAACCCTCTGCTGAGATGCAGTCAGATTATTCTGCAGCCCAATCCGATTGGGACGCTCGTTAATGGAAGTCTTACTCCTCTGCTGAGATGCTGTCGGTGTATTCTGCAGCCCCAGCCGACTAGGCTGCTCATTAGTGGAAGATGAGATGCAGTCAGAGTATTCTACAGCACTAGCTGATTTGGCATGGTTAGATAGAAATACTTAAAAATACACGACTGTGAGTAAAAAATATTGAGACATAAAAAATTGCAATTTAAAAAATGTACAATAAACATTGGAAGTATTGTTTTGATTACAATCAAACATTTCTGTGGCTACCGGGCGTTTGGAGAACCCCTTCGTTACGATTACTCCAACCTAAATTCTGACCAGGAGTGGTAGTATCTGTTAAGACCGTATCTATGGGTAAAATAGATCTGCTTGGAAAAACGGAATATATGTGCTATAACCAAACGGGGGACATCTCCACTCTAGAAGGAACCCCTCTTAAACTAGTAGACAAATTCACGTACCTAGGAAGCAGCGTCGAATCAACCGAAAAGGACATCGAAACGAGGTTAACGAAAGCATGGACAGCTATCAATAGGCTATCGACTATATGGAAATCAGACCTAACCGATAAAATGAAACGCAGTTTCTTCCAGGCAGCGGTCACATCGATACTGCTATATGGATGCACTACATGGACGCTAACAAAACGGCTGGAGAAGAAACTAGATGGCAATTACACAAGAATGCTGCGTGCAATCCTCAACAAGTCCTGGCGGCAACACCCAACAAGACACCAACTGTATGGCCACCTGCCCCCTATCACGAAAACTATTCAAGTTAGACGAACCAGACATGCAGGACATTGCTGGAGAAGCAGAGATGAACTCATAAGAGATGTACTCTTATGGATCCCCACACACGGCCGCGCAAAAGCAGGACGACCAGCACGAACGTACATTCAGCAGCTATGTGAGGATACAGGTTGTTGTCCTGAAGACCTACCTAGGGCGATGAACGATAGGGAGGAGTGGCGAAAGAGGGTCAGGGATATCCGTGCTGCCAGCACGATATGATGATGATGATGATGTAGGAATACTTGATACAATATATCTGATTATAAACAAGGTGGAACTTTGAGAATATAGATATGATTATAATCAAGCATTTACAATCCGATTAATTAATTAATTATTAATCAGGTTTTGGCATTTAATAACCCATTGAGAGTTGATATTTCGTTTATCATCATCATCATCATCATCATGTCGTGCCGCCAGCACGGATATCCCTGACCCTCTCTCGCCACTTCTCCCTATTATTCATCGACTCTGGCAGGTCTTCAGAGTTACATCCTGTGTCCTCACATAGCTGCTGTATGTAAGTTCGAGCTGGTCGTCCTGCTTTTGCTTGGCCATATGTGGGGGTCCATAGGAGTACATCACTTATGAGCTCGTCCTTGCTTCTCCGGCAGTGTTCTGCGTGTCTGGTTCGTCTAACTTGAATAGTTTTCGTGATGGGAGGCAGGTGGCCGTATAGTTGGTGTCTTGTGGGGTGTTGTCGCCAGGACTTGTTCAATATTGCTCTCAACATTCTTGTGTAATTGCCGTCTAATATAACTAACAAAGAGTTCGCATGCCATTAAACAAAAGAAAAAAAAAACTAAGCACCTAGATAGATCATCAAAGTTAAGCAAAGAGGAACTATGTCAGTACTTACATGGGTAACAATTAAATTGGAACATTTAAAAGTTTCTTGAAGATATACTTGTGTACAATCATTATTAATTACTTGAAACCATATAATTACTTGAAAAAAAAAAGGGTTGACATTGAAGATGCTATAAAATCAACCCAACTCGATCATAGTTGCTTCTCTTTTTCACCTCACTGCCAGAGCAAGTGGGGGTGTCCTCTTGATGTAATGGTTAAAGCGGAATTTTAGTAAGCGAGTTCGAATTCCAGTCGCTCTGTTACGTTCAGTTTCGGACAAACACCCTTGGAAAAGACATGAACCCACTTATCCTCCCACAACTGTTCTTCTAGAAGGATAGCTTTGGCATTAAATAAATTACGAGGGTTGATAAACCATTAAACAAAGAAACCAATACCTGAGTCATTTTAAACATTTTTATTACTCATTATTTTTTCCTTTTTCTTATATATATTTTTTTCTTTTTTCAATTTTTTAAAACTTTTTTATTTCACCGGATATTCTTTTTTGTCTTTTGATTAGCTCATTTATAAAGAACAGATTTCGGAATTAGTACAAAAGATGTTTTCTTCGTTTAAATATTTCACTTTGGACTCTTTATAGGTACCTTTTTATAAATTTGCTGCCGGTCCATTGGTCAAGCCGTTAACGTGTTCACTTATGGCCCGGGAAACCGGGGTTCATGTCAAGTCATACCAAAAACTCAAAAAAAGGATACTTGATGCCCACTTGCTTATCTCTCAGAATTATAAAGTAAGGATCAAGGGTCAAGTTGAGCAATCCAGGGAAAGGAGAAACGCCTTTCCCTACTCTTCGGTGTTGTAGCTATTGAAAAGGGAGCAATCGTTCACCAACTTCCCTTTTATATATTGTATATTTACATTTTGACTGTCAGGCCAGTCGGCTGGAGGGTGTATTATACGCCAATTGCATCTCCGTAGATAGTTTAGACCCACTCCTCATAGCCAGTGTCCAGAAAATGACACTAAATGGTATCCGATGGCGTTTCTCCAAATGTGGAGCTTTGGAATATGTCGGTTACTCTTTTACTGACTTTAATTCCAGGTTCACTTGGATCCTGAGTGATAGTATTTGTTAGAGTCCCTATCTACCGGTAAAATAGAAATATTTTATCATTTACTATACTTGAAACCAATTTAATTTAAATGCAAATAACAATTAAACTTAGTGTACAATTTTTATTGGAATGTTAAGGACATCTTCGGCTGGGGCTGTAAAATACGCCAACTGCATATCTGCTGAAGAGTAAGACCCCCCCTCCTCCAACGAGTGTCCTGGAAATGACAATAAAAAAATCTGATGGTGAGGCTCAAGTCTTGAAGCTCTATGAAATGCAAAGTACCCCTTCATTGCTATTACTTAAAGCTCCTCTCTGACCTGGATAAGGCTCTGTCTATGCGTCAAATCGAACTGTTTGATCACTTAATTGTGTGTAAACAAATTACAACTGTTTCATTAAATTGTTAGTGTTACTTAGCAATTCTTGGAACAATTTAATTAATGAGTAATATTAAATAAAGATATTAATGTTGAATAGCAATATTTGAAAATCTTTATCTGTGTTCCAAAATTGAATTACATAGTGAAGCTTGAAACAATTTAACTGTTGTACTCCCTACATAATGGACTCGCCCTCCTCCGTACATAATATTTACCAACCCCTCCGCTCGAGCAGGATATGACACAAGGTCAATTTTTAAACGGAGTTTAACAGGTTTGAATTCACAGTTTTCCTTCTCCGAGAATAGTTGCATCACCAAGGCTGAAGAACCCAGTCAGCCTTACTATTTACCCATAGCTGGAGGGAGAATATTTGGATTCATACCTTTCCTAAGGGTATTAGTGCCATGTGAAATGCAATGAGTCTCGTCCAGGATTTGAACTCATGTCGCCGTGTCCATTTCCTGCGACGTTAACCATTACACCACGGGCACCTCCTCCATAGATACACGTCAACGGAGCGTCAGAGGAGTAGACGAGACCCATGTGATAAAATCACGTGTGATGCTACTTGCGTAGTGGATGGATAGTCGCTACCTCACTGGACTCAGAGCTTCCTATTAACTAATTACTGTTTAACTAGGTTCACTTCTATCTTTTTTCTGTAACTTGAATATATATGTTTTTCTATCTACCTTTTTGTGTTCCCTGTGTCTTTCTTTTGCCAGCATCACAACATTAACTGAGGGCAAATAAAACAACTTTTGTTTACATTATTTGAAACCATTTAAGTGAATGCAAACAAATGATTATTTCGAAATAGAACTATTTGTGCTTGAATTGTTGGAACCATTTAACTTGATGCAAACACATTAGTCATAGCTGGAGGGAGAATAATTGGATTCATATCTTTCCCAAGGGTATTAGTGCTATATGAAATGCAATCAGTCTCGTCCAGGATTTGAGCTCGTGTCGCCGTGTCGATTTCCTACGACTATAACCATTAAACCACGGGCATCTCCTGCGAATGACTTATACGTTTCTAATTGTATGTTTAGCTGTATGTATCTGTGATCTCATAAGTGTAGTAATTTATAAAATATTTTGCTTAGATGTGGCACAAGACTGCTTGAATGGTGCACCCAATGAGACTCGAACTCACTCTAGAAGGTTGGCTAATCTAGCTTGCTAACAATTACACTATTCGTGGCGTCTTGGTCAGAGGTGTATGTAATAATTTCCAAAGCTTTTTGCTAAGATGTGGCACTAGGCCGTTTTAATCGTGCACCCAATAAGACTCGAACTCACTCTATAAGGTTGGCTAATCTAGCTTGCTAACAATTACACTATTCGTGGCGTCTTGGTCAGAGGTGTATGTAATAATTTCCAAAGCTTTTTGCTAAGATGTGGCACTAGGCCGTATTAATCGTGCACCCAATGAGACTCGAACTCACTCTAGAAGGTTGGCTAATCTAGCTTGCTAACAATTACACTATTCGTGGCGTCTTGGTCAGAGGTGTATGTAATAATTTCCAAAGCTTTTTGCTAAGATATGGCACTAGGCCGTTTTAATCGTGCACCCAATAAGACTCGAACTCACTCTATAAGGTTGGCTAATCTAGCTTGCTAACAATTACACTATTCGTGGCGTCTTGGTCAGAGGTGTATGTAATAATTTCCAAAGCTTTTTGCTAAGATATGGCACTAGGCCGTTTTAATCGTGCACCCAATAAGACTCGAACTCACTCTATAAGGTTGGCTAATCTAGCTTGCTAACAATTACACTATTCGTGGCGTCTTGGTCAGAGGTGTATGTAATAATTTCCAAAGCTTTTTGCTAAGATATGGCACTAGGCCGTTTTAATCGTGCACCCAATAAAACTCGAACTCACTCTAGAAGGTTGGCTAATCTAGCTTGCTAACAATTACACTATTCGTGGCGTCTTGGTCAGAGGTGTATGTAATAATTTCCAAAGCTTTTTGCTAAGATATGGCACTAGGCCGTTTTAATCGTGCACCCAATAAGACTCGAACTCACTCTATAAGGTTGGCTAATCTAGCTTGCTAACAATTACACTATTCGTGGCGTCTTGGTCAGAGGTGTATGTAATAATTTCCAAAGCTTTTTGCTAAGATATGGCACTAGGCCGTTTTAATCGTGCACCCAATAAGACTCGAACTCACTCTATAAGGTTGGCTAATCTAGCTTGCTAACAATTACACTATTCGTGGCGTCTTGGTCAGAGGTGTATGTAATAATTTCCAAAGCTTTTTGCTAAGATATGGCACTAGGCCGTTTTAATCGTGCACCCAATAAAACTCGAACTCACTCTAGAAGGTTGGCTAATCTAGCTTGCTAACAATTACACTATTCGTGGCGTCTTGGTCAGAGGTGTATGTAATAATTTCCAAAGCTTTTTGCTAAGATGTGGCACTAGGCCGTATTAATCGTGCACCCAATGAGACTCGAACTCACTCTAGAAGGTTGGCTAATCTAGCTTGCTAACAATTACACTATTCGTGGCGTCTTGGTCAGAGGTGTATGTAATAATTTCCAAAGCTTTTTGCTAAGATGTGGCACTAGGCCGTATTAATCGTGCACCCAATGAGACTCGAACTCATTCGCGAAGGTTTGCTAGTCTAGCTTGCTCTGGTCATAGGTGTGGCAATTTGCTTATTTATGGCACAAGACCGTATGAATTGGTCGCCCAATGAAATTCGAACATGCTCGAGAAGGGTTGCAAGTCTTGGTTGCAATGCAATTACACCAACTGCGGCGTCTTGGTCATTGGTGTATGTACGATGATGTATGCACAAGTTTATATATATATATATGTGTGTGTGTGTGTGTGTGTGTGTGTGTGTGCGTGTGTGGTGATATGTATATTTGTCTCTTTCCGTCAGTTATCATTGGAAGACATGACGTGACGAGACGAGAGGCTCACAATGTAGTATTTACTGAAAGAAAATAAGACAGTTAAACGAATAACTTGGCAACGGCCTTTCACTATCCCCCGCCCCGCCTCTATCCGCTATCACCCCAACATTCAACTATGCAACCCCAAGTGAAATAAAAGTGTCGGACGTACAAAATAAATTTCTTTACTGTTCGTTTTTCTTTCTTTCTTTCTTTCTTTCTTTCTTTCTTTCTTTCTTAGTTTCGTTTCGCTTTCTCGAGAGATGAGGTTTTCGTTCTGCTGTCTTGATTTAATCAAAGATTAACGCTTAATTTTTTTTATTGATCTTTCTGTTTTTTCTCCGAAAAATAAGATCCCTTTCTTTCTTTCTTTCTTTCTTTCTTTCTTTCTTTCTTTCATCAAAGACAAACGTTTATTTTTTATTCATCTTTTTCTTTCTGAAGAATTAGCCTCCTTTTTCTTTCTTTCTTTCTTTCTTTCTTTCTTTCTTTCTTTTAGCAAAGATAAAGGTTGATTTTTTATTCATCTTTTTCTTTCTGAAAAATAAGCTTCCTTTTCTTTCTTTCTTTCTATTTGTTGTATTCTTTCTTTTTGTTTTTCTTTTTTTTTTAGAGAGATTTAGTTTTCTTGTTTCTTTCTTCTTCCTTTCTTTATTTCAGTAAAAACGATGACTGTTCTTCAGGTCAATTTTTGCCAAGAGGAGAAGCAATAAACCCTGTGGCATTTGTGGAGACCCTGACGAGAGTCAGGGCAAGAATCCGACAGATGAGACCCGACTTGCCAATCAATAATGTCCCTCTTCTTCATGACAATACTAGACCACACACAAGCATCAGGACAAGGGAGACAATCACTTCATTTGGGTAGACAACTTTACCGCACCCCCCATTCTCACCAGATTTAGACCCTTCAGACTATCATCTCTTCGGCCCAATGAAAGAAGGTTTAAGATGCAAACATTATGCCAGTGCAGAGAAAGTGAAAATTGCTTAGATGAAGTGGCTCAAAGAACAGTCAACAGAATTTTACGAGGCAGGGATATATACTCGCATTCAAAGGTGGAACGTTGAGAGAAACGGTAACTATGTAGGGATGTGATCCACAGAGTACCAGCTTCATTTTGATGTATGATACATGTTCTTGCGTCAGTAATTATTCCTTTGCTAAAGAAAAAGGATTCTGCGGATGGTTAGTATTTGTGAGGTCGTAGATCTATTTCTTCGGAAGCCATTTTGGTTTTTTCTAAGTACCAAGGCTTTCGACTCCATTCACAGAGGAAAGATGGAACAAATCCTACTAGGGTACGGCATACCTAAAGAAACCGTAGCGGCAATAACGATTCTCTATAGAAACACTAAAGTAAAAGTACGATCACCAGATGGAGACACAGAATACTTCGACATTGTAGCAGGAGTACTACAAGGGGACACGCTGGCTCCGTATCTCTTTATCATTTGTCTAGACTACGTACTTAGAACATCGATTGACAAAATCAAAGAGAATGGCTTCGAACTGACGAAGAAAAGAAGCAGAAGATATCCCACAACAACAATTACCGACGCCGACTACGCCGATGACATAGCGATACTGGCAAATACACCTGACCAAGCCGAAACACTTCTGCATAGCCTGGAACGAGCAGCAGCAAGCATAGGCCTCCATGTTAATGCACACAAAACGGAATATATGTGCTATAACCAAACGGGGGACATCTCCACTCTAGAAGGAACCCCTCTTAAACTAGTAGACAAATTCACGTACCTAGGAAGCAGCGTCGAATCAACCGAAAAGGACATCGAAACGAGGTTAACGAAAGCATGGACAGCTATCAATAGGCTATCGACTATATGGAAATCAGACCTAACCGATAAAATGAAACGCAGTTTCTTCCAGGCAGCGGTCACATCGATACTGCTATATGGATGCACTACATGGACGCTAACAAAACGGCTGGAGAAGAAACTAGATGGCAATTACACAAGAATGCTGCGTGCAATCCTCAACAAGTCCTGGCAGCAACACCCCACAAGACACCAACTGTACGGCCACCTGCCCCCTATCACGAAATCTATTCAAGTTAGGCGAACCAGACATGCAGGACATTGCTGGAGAAGCAGAGATGAACTCATAAGAGATGTACTCTTATGGATCCCCACACACGGCCGCGCAAAAGCAGGACGACCAGCACGAACGTACATTCAGCAGCTATGTGAGGATACAGGTTGTTGTCCTGAAGACCTACCTAGGGCGATGAACGATAGGGAGGAGTGGCGAGAGAGGGTCAGGGATATCCGTGCTGCCAGCACGATATGATGATGATGATGAAAGAAAAAGGGATCACTTTTTGACTCATCCTCGTAAGAGATGATCTGAGAGCTGCACGTCTTCTTGACATTTTTCAAATGTTCACAGCGGTATCTAGAGCCAAATTGAGCAATCCTGGTTCTTACTGAAACCGAAGACGTGGCTGAATACTGAATAATCAATGAGTTGATTTGTTGATTGATTGATCGATTGACTGATTGATATTAACGGCATATCAACCCTTCTGTGATTATTTTATGCTGAATTAGTGAAATAATTTCATTGTACACTTATATTTTTGTTGTTGGTTCTCAAGGTTGTTTTTTTTTACACACCGTCCTAACAAATATGAATAATTTCTAAACAAATATATTTGACCCCTAATATGTGGCACCAGAAGATTTGGTCCGTTATTGATTTAGTTTTGTTTGGTCGATAGTAGTTGGTTTTGGGTTTAGATATCTGACTCCATTGGTTTTCTAAATTCGTTGATTCCTCTGTGTCTGTAGAATCCTGGAAAAGAATTCCTGAAGGATGAAAGAAAACAGACCAAGATACCTTTTTAATTTTAACTTTATTTCTAGATTCAACATCCATTCTGTGGGTGCGAAAATTCTTCCTGAAACCAATGGAAATTGTCGCGTCTCCCAGACACGGTGTTAAAATATATCAGTCACTTTCAGTGGTTGATAAGTCCAAAGTGGGTATTTTTATGTTGTTGGTTTTGGCGATGTGGGGTCGCAAGCAGCAAACTTGGCATCAGGCTACTATGCCTAATCAGTCATATAATCGCTGCAAGCGGTCGCGTGAAAGAGAGATCTTTCTGTCTAAGGTGTACCGCTGATGTAAGGTCCAATTTTTTCTTTTTGCAGGGACAGTTCCTTTTTTCTGCTATTACATCGCACCAACATCTTGTCATCTTGGGCTTCTGGAAATTTCTGCACTTTCTGGATTTCTTTTCTTTCTTTTTCATATCACAACAGGTTTTTCTTTTTTCTTTTACTTTCGCACGAGTTTTGTCCAGCTGGATGCTTGTTTGATTGTTTTGACGACATTCAACTTATTTTGTTATTTAATGCCGAAGTTAGAGTCACGCGTGACGTAACTGTCATTGTCGTAGAATGTGGGCTGGGCGACCCAAGTTCAAATACTGGACGAGGCTATTTTCATTTCACATATCTCTAATACCTTTGGGAAAGGTATAAATTTAACTATTTTCGCTGTAGCTAAAGGTAAATAGTACGGCAGAGTAGCTATTTAAACAGGGGATAGTAACTGGAGTAAGACAAGGAAACTCTGAATTTAAATCAGTGGTAGACTTGGAGAAGGATGGGCTAAGGCTGTTCAAACACAAGACACGCTAATTTGTGCTGAGTTGCATGTTTTATATTAGTTAATCATAATTGGCAATCAATTCTGTGTTTTTTTTATAATTATTTGACACAGGTGCATGTTTTCAAGGTTTTTTATATATTAACCAGAATTTGGTTGCAGTTATATGGTTTCAAGCAACTTTTTCTAATTATTGATTATTATTGTCAGTCCAGTTTATTTAGTTTTAACTATAGTTATCAAATAAGGAAATAAAGTTGGTGAATGTTGTCGTGGGCGACCAGAAGGCTCCCTTTTCAATAGTTACTACACTGAGGTGTAGGGGAGGGCACTACTGTTTTCCTTGAATTGCTTCACTTCATCCTTGACCCATACTTAAAATGCAGAGTGTTAAACAAGGAGGAATCAAGTACCATTTTTTGAGTTTTCGGTATGACTCGACCTGGGATTGATTCCCTGTCTCCCGGACCATTGGCGAACACTCTAAACCATTATGCCAACACTTTACAGTTATTTACAAAGCTTTGCTTAGTTGCAGCACAATGTATATCTGTGAGGCACTAAGAGGGGCTCAGATTCATTTGTAATGACTCATTAGTCAAATTTGCTAACTGTTACGCCATGCAAGGTACTATTTGTTAAACACTTAATATTTAGATGTAATATCAATGTTCAACGAATGATTGTACAAATGTAACTCAAAATCATTTATAAGGTAATCTCAAACGGATCCTTTTGAGTCACAGGAAGGATACTGACGGGCATTATCACTTCGGGTTAGAGAACACCTTGAAGTATTGGCATTTGACTCAACACTTCCCAGTTCTTTAAAACTAGTGTGTCATGACCGGATGCAGTTTAGTATCATACCTAAAACACATATTCAGTGAATTAAGAAGCTGATAAAATAGCTTCTTTTGCAGTGAATTAGCGACCTAGTCTGACAATTGGGTTATTGGCAGTTCCGTTGTTATGGTAACACAATCCACACTAGATACTATTTACCCAACCCCTCTGCTCGGGCAGGATACGACACAAGGTCAATTTTTAAGCGGAGTTTAACAGGTTTGAATTCAGAGCTTTCCTTCTCCTAGACTAGTTGCCTCACCAAGGCTGAAAAACCTAGTCTGTTCTACTATTTACCCATAGCTGGAGGGAGAATAATTGGATTCATACCTTTCCCAAGGGTATTAGTGCAATGTGAAATGCAATCAGTCTCGTCCAGGATTTGAGCTCGTATCGCCGTATTCATTTCCTACGGCGATAACGACTACACCACGGGCACCTCCTAAATCCATACTAGATGTTATGTTGACAACTGAATTTCTCGTTTCTGAATCGAAACCAGGTTTCGTGAGCTCTAAATACAAAGTTATATTGCGCAAATTAGCTTGTCTTAGCTTCGAAGAGCTTTAGCCCATCCCTGTTCTGGTCTACCACTGGTTTAAATTCAGAGTTTACTTCACCTACACCTGTTCCCATACCAGGTTTAAACCGCAAGTCTGCCCTACTATTTGCTTTTGGCACCTCAGGTGTTGTAATGGTTAGCAAACTAGACTAACAAACCTTGACGAGTGAGTTCAATTCTCATTGGATGCACCATTTATACGGCTCTGTGTCACATCTAATTTGGTTTGGTTTGGTTTGGTTTTATGGCATATCAAACTTTGTAGGTTATTTAACGCCAAATCAAGTTTTATGTAAATAATCAGTTCTATTTAAAACAATTCGGTTTAGCATGAGTACACAGTTTACTTGTCTAAAACATTTCTATTTCAAACTATTCAGTTATATATAACAATTCAGTTTAGGGTAAGTGCAGTTTCAGTTTCAAAAATAGTTCAATTTAAAACAATTCAGTTTAGCAAAAGCACGCAGTTGTAAATGTCATCATCATCATCATAATCATGACGTGCCGCCAGCACGGATATCCTTGACCATCTCTCGCCACTTTTCCCTATCGTTCATCGCCTCCGGCAGGTCTTCAGGGTTACATCCTGTGTCCTCACATAGCTGCTGTATGTAAGTTCGGGCTGGTCGTCCTGCTTTTGCTTGGCCATATGTGGGGGTCCATAGGAGTACGTCACTTACGAGCTCGTCTTTGCTTCTCCAGCAGTGTCCGGCGTGTCTGGCTCGTCTGACCTGTATAGTTTTCGTGATGAGGGGCAGGTGGCCGTACAGTTGGCGTCTCGTGGGGTGTTGTCGCCAGGACTTGTTCAGTATTGCTCTCAACATTCTTGTGTAGTTGCCGTCAAGTTTCTTTTTCAGCCGTTTGGTTAGCGTCCATGTAGTGCATCCATATAGCAGTATCGATACAACCGCTGCTTGGAAGAAACTGCGCTTCATTTCATCGGTCAGGTCTGATTTCCATATTATTGAGAGCCTATCTATAGCCGTCCATGCTTTCGTCAGCCGTGTGTCGATGTCATTTTCTGTTGATGAGACGCTACTTCCTAGGTAGGTGAATTTGTACACTAGCCTCAGAGAGGCTCCGTCTAGAGTGGTAATGTTGCCCGTTTGGTTGTAACACATATATTCAGTTTTGTGCGCATTGACATGGAGGCCAATGCCTGCTGCAGCTCGTTCCAAACTATGCAGTAGTGTCTCTGCTTGATTAGGCGTATTCGCCAGTAACGCTAAGTCATCAGCGTTGTCGGCGTCTGTGATTGTGTTTGCGGGGTACCTTTTGCTTCTTTTCTTAGTCAGCTCGAAGCCATTTTCTCTGATTTTGTCGATCGAAGCTCTAAGCACGTAGTCTAGACAGATGATAAAGAGGTATGGGGCTAGCGTGTCTCCTTGTAGTACTCCTGCAACAATGTCGAAGTATTCCGTGTCTCCATCTGGTGAACGTACTTTCACTTTTGTGTTTTTGTAGAGGATCATTATTGCTGCTACGGTTTCTTTAGGTAGGCCGTATGCTAGTAGGATTAGTTCCATTTTCCCTCTGTGGATGGAATCGAAGGCCTTGGTAAAGTCGCCAAATAGTAATGTCACCTGAAGGTTTTTTGCCCGGACGCCTTCAAGGATTCTACGGATGGTCAATAGTTGTGAGGTTGTGGATCTATTTCTCTGGAAGCCATTTTGGTTTTAAATGTAAGGACAGTTTAATTGTAAAAAAAAACATTTTTATTTCGAGCTATTTAGTTTAGTCAAGTAATTCTACTTCAGCTAATTCTGTTTTGTAAAAGTACAGATTTTGTTTACACAGTTATATAGCAGAACAGTTCGATGTTAAATAATTTAGTGTAAATACAGTTTCACTGTCAAAAAATAAACAGTTGCAGTTATATGTAACAATTCAGTTAAGTGTAAATACAGTTTAAATGTCGAAAAAAAAAACCAGTTATATTTCAAACAATTCAGTTAAGCACAAGCAAGCAGTTCAAATGTAAGTACGGTTTAATTGTCAAAAACATTTCTATTTCAAGCTATTCAGTTTACTCAAACAATTCAGTTTAGCATAAGTATGCCGTTAGTTCTATTTAACCCATAGATAAGGCCCTGTCAGTTGCTACCACTCCGGGCCCGAGTGAACCTGGGAGCAATGGCAATGAAGGGGTACTCCGCATTCTTCAAAGCTCCAGCACTGCTGGAACCTCGCCATCAGATTGTTTAGTGTCATATCCAGGACACTCGATAGGGGGGGGGTCTTACCCCTCTGCAGAGGTGCAGTCAGTGTATTCTATAGCCCCAGCCGACTGGGTAAGTGTCACATCTAAGCAAAAAAAAACAAACTTAGTAAATTACTATGTCGCCTTTTATAAATAAGTAGATTGCAAACAAAGTTTTCTTTTATACTTTGTTCTATCTGTCTATCTATCTAAGTCAAAATAATAATACTTTTATCCACCAATTATAGAATAAATAGTCGTACAGCTATCTTTTTACATGGATGGCTTTAGCATTAAACAACCAACGGAATTAGTCGTCCCATTAAACAAACGAAAGGAAAAGTATAGGCTACATACCCAATCAGTTTCTAAAACACAAATTTTGAATTCTAAACCCGAAACACAATATTCAAAATTCGAAGACCTAAATTCTAAATTGTAAAACCTAAACTACTAAAACCTAAATTCTAAAATCTGAATTTAAAAAAACTAAATTTAATTCTTCATTCTAAAACCTTAATTTTCAAAGCCAAATTCTTAAGCCCTAATTCAAAAAACCTAAAATCTAAACACTAAATTTTGAATTCAAAATCAAATTCCAAATTATGAAAATCAAATTCTGCGCCATGAAGTCATTTACTGCTTTGAGCAGAAAATACTCAATGGCTTGAGTTTCATATGGTGTTTTTTTTAATCATAGTTGATGCTTAAAACTTTTTGTTATAAACCAATAAAAAAGAAGGGAAATGTCCCCTGCTTTTATATCACACACACACACACACACACACACACACACACACACACATATATATATATATATATATATATGTGTGTGTGTGTGTGTGTGTGCGTGTGTGTTAAATGGAACTTATATATATATATATATATATATATATATATATATATACATATCGTAAAAGATTCCTCACTATATATATATATATATATATATATATATATATATATATATATATATATATATATTCATAAATATATATATATATTTAATACACACACACACACACACACACACATATATATATATATATATATATATATATATATATATATATATATATATATATATATATTACTTACGGAACCTCAGGAAATTTTAGAGAGAAAATCAAATACTATATATTTATATATATATATTATTTGATTTTTTCTCTAAAATTTCCTGAGGTTCCGTAAGTAATCTGGCCCAGATTAATGCTTGAACGTTAAAATTTCTCGGCCACCTAGTTAGGAACCAACAAAAAATAAGCAAAAGGTTATATGATTTATGATTGTCGAGTCAATGTATAAATATCGTTAGCTTCTGATACGTATACCGGCTCATTGATCTTGTAGGTAATGTTCACCAATGATCCAGGAGACCTTGTTTCAATCCCAGGTCACTACATACCAAAGACTTTAAAAATGGTACTAGATACCTCCTAGCTTAACACTTACCAATATAAGGTACGTATCAAGTGTAAAGTGGAGCAATCCAGGGAAAGGAGTAGCGCGCTCCCCAACACCTCAGTGTAGTAGCTATTGAAAAGGAAGCCTTCTGGTCGCCCTCGACCACGGTCGCCAACTTACTACTCCGATACGTACTCACTTACAGTAAACAATATATTAATTTCTATATTCTTTAATATCAAAAAAGCATAACAGATTTAGTTAAGTTTTTTTTTTTTTTGCAATCTGACGAAAGAAAGAAGTTTCTCTTTAAATAAACATCAAAATGATATGGACAGATGGACAATGGTACAAGAGCTATAAAACAGACCTGGGTTCATAGCGATTGAAAACAATGTTCTCAACATATTATGTTTTTGGAGAATTTTTTTCCTTGAAATTATACAAATCAATTTGTGGAAATGATAGTTGTGGATGACCTTGGAGGCGTTCATAGTGTAACAGTTATCACAAGAAAAAAGGGATTTGGCTACACGAATTCAAAACCTGAATGAGGCTGTTTGCATTTCCCATTGTACCAGTATCCGTTGGAAAGGTATAAATTCAACCATTCTCTCTCCTGAGATAGGTAAATAGTAGGGCAGACTGACTCTTTAAATTTTGTATAGCAACCTGTCTAGGATAAGGAACTAAACCTTGGGAGGGATGGGCTCCGCTAGGGTACAAGTGTGGAGCACTCAGTGTGGATGGTACTCTATTCATTTTGTGACTTGATAATAATAGGGCAGGGTTTCGTTTTCAATCACCATTGTCCTTATACTTTTTCGCGGTAAAAGAAAACAGTTAAATTATAATTATATAATGCTTTCAGGTCTTAATCAATTCATTCGAAATTAATTGTAATATAAAATCTCGAAACCATAAAGAAAATCGTCATGTTAGTTTTTAATGATATACATTAAAGAAAATAAATAAAATTGAATAAGTTGTTATTGAAAGAAAGAAAGAAAGAAAGAAAGAAAGGAAAAAGTGATTAAAATAAAGTTAAAGAAAGGAGGAAGTAGAGGTTAAAAAAGAAAGTTCAAGAAAGAAATGATTCAAAATAGTTCAATCAGAAAGAAAGAACGAAAAGGGGGAAGAAAGAAAGAAAGAAAGAAAGAAAGAAAGAAAGAAATAGAGCTTAAAAAATAAAGAATGAAAAATGATGTTAGTAAAAAAGAAAAGAAAGAGAGAACGAAAGAAAAAGGAAGAAATATTTAAAAATAATGAAAGAAATTTGAAGAAAAAATGAAGAAAAATTAAAAAAAGGAAGAAAGAAAAAAGAAGAGACAAAAATGTTACTGAAATAAACAAAACGAACAGAAAGAAACGTAAATATTGAAGGATGGAAAGTTAAAGTAGGAAAATCTAAAAAAAAAAACAAAAAAATAAAAAAGGAAAGAAGATATAAAAGAAAGAAAAAGGAAGGAAATTTTATAAAACAAATAAAGAAAAAGTAAAAAGTAAAAAGTAAAAATAAAAGAAAATTATAGAAAGATATTTAATCTGTGAACTTCAAAGAAAGAAAGAAAGAAAGAAAGAAAGAAAGAAAGAAAGAAAAGATAAGAAAGAAAAAAAAAGCATGACAATTTAATGAAAAAACGAAGGAAGGAAAAAATTTTTAAATAAAAAGAAAGATAATTGCAAGAAAGAAAAAAGTTACAGAGATTTAAGAAAAATAAAGGAGTGAAAGAAAAGAAAAGTGGGAAGTGAAAAAAAGAAAGAAAGAAAGAAAGAAAGAAAGAAAGAAAGAAAGTTAAAGGATGAAGGAAAGTTAAACTAATAGAAAATATTCAAAGAAATTTAAAAGCAACAAAAGAAAGAAGAAAAGTAAAAAAAAAGAAAAAAGAAAGAAAGAAAGAAAGTTAAAGGATGAAGGAAAGTTAAACTAATAGAAAATATTCAAAGAAATTTAAAAGCAACAAAAGAAAGAAGAAAAGTAAAAAAAAAAGAAAAAAGAAAGAAAGAAAGTTAAAGGATGAAGGAAAGTTAAACTAATAGAAAATATTCAAAGAAATTTAAAAGCAACAAAAGAAAGAAGAAAAGTAAAAAAAAAGAAAAAAAAGAAAGAAAGAAAAGAAAACAAATTAAAAAAGTAAGAAAAAGGAGTTAGAAATAAATAAATTAATTAATTAACAAACAAATAAATAAATAATAATAATTGAAAATAAAGCGAGCAAAAGGGATTAAGAAAGAAAGAAAAATAAGTAAATTAAAAGGAAGAAAGAAAGACAGAAAAAGAGTGAAAGAAAAAAGAAAAAAGAAAGAAAAGGTAATTAAGAAAGAGAAAGACAAAAGTTTTAAAAAAAACGGAGACACAGAAAAATAATCAAAAAAAAAGAAAGAAAAAAAATAGATTAAAAAAAAAGAGTTAAAAAATGAAGAAATAAAAAAAACTGCGAAGAAAAAAAAAAGAAAAATAGTTAAATAAAAAAAAGGGAGAATAAATAAATATAAAGCAAGAAAGAAAGATAGGAAAAAGTTAAATAAAAAATGATGAAAAAGTAAGGAACGAAGTCAAAAGTTAAAAAAGGTAAGAAAGAAAGAAAATAATTAGGAAGAAAAAAAAAGAAAGAAAGAAAGAAAGTTAGAGGATGAAGGAATGTTAAACTAAAAGAAAATATTCAAAGAAATTTAAAAGCAATAAAAGAAAAGTGAAAAAAAGCAATAAAAGAAAAGTTAAAAAAAGAAAAGAAAACGAATTAAAAAAGAAAGAAAAAGTGTGTTAGAAATAAATAAATTAATTAATTAATTAACAAATAAATAAATGATAATAATTGAAAAGAAAGCGAGCAAAAGAGTTTAAAAAAGAAAGAAAAATAAATAAATTAAAAGGAAGAAAGAGAGACAGAAAAAAGAGTGAAAGAAAAAAGAAAAAAGAAAGAAAAGATGATTAAGAAAGAGAAAAACAAAAGATGTAAAAACGAAGGCGAGAAAGAAAAATAACTAAAGGAAAGAAAGAAAAACGAAATTTATAAAGAAAAAAGAGTTTTAAAAAATGAAGAAATAAAAATAACTGCAAAGAAAGAAAAATTGTTAAATAAAAAAAAAAGAAGGGAAAATAAATGAATATAAAGAAAGATAGACAGATAGAAAAAATTTTTAATAAAAGAAAGAAAAAGAAAGTAAAAAAAGAAGAAAAATGATGAAAAAGGAAGGAAGGGAGGA
>OY757918.1:30343200-30348200 GCA_963585895.1 Sepioteuthis lessoniana
TCTTCATGAAAAATGTTAAAATAGCGACGAATGTTTGATGAAATTTTAGTGAAACTTTTCATGAATTTAAAGTCCTGAAGAAGGTTATTATATCGGAAACGTTCAACACCGACTTTCAAAATAAATTCACCTCATTAGGATTGTTTTATTTTTTCTACTATTCTTCACACACACACACACACACAATCACACACACATACACACACACACACACACACACACACACACACACATATATATATATATATATATGGTTACAGTAAAGTAGAAATCTTATTTTTGTTTAAATAGATATTTACATATACCATAACGGATATGTACGTCTATATCTGTATAATGTTGGGTGTGTCCACGCGATGTAATGGACTGCAGAATCGTAGTGAGTGAGTTCGTATTCCAGTCGCGCAATTACGTTCACTTTCGGGCAAATACCCTTGGGAAAGGTATGAACCCCCTTATCCCCCCAGCTATGGGTTAAATAGTACCACTACTGGTCTTCTAGGAGAATGACTTTGGCATTAAATAACCTACAAAGATTGATATGCCATTAAATAAAGAAGCCAAACTGTATAATGTTATACATATTATGGGACAGAAATGTATTCATATCTTTTGTTAAAGATATTATTATTATTATTATTTAGTCATTGAGAGTTTTTCACATCAGCGTTAGCTGAAGGTCGTTCCCTACAGTTTGAGTAATAACAAGTCTCCTCAAGTCTCCAGGACTTTTCTCAGTATTCTGGCCGATCTTAACAATGCCGTAGTTTGGCTGGTCTCCACTCGTCCTCTTATTTCCACGTCCTCCCGCCCCTTTAATAGTCTTTTGGTGTGTGTACAAACAATTGCAATAGGAATAATCGTCACTCTCATGTTCCACAGCTTTTTCAATTCCCTAGCAAGTTCGAGGGACTTATCCCTCTTTTCACTTTCTTATAATATTACCCCGTGGTCCGCTGGAACAGCAAAGTCCAGAATTGTGCAAATTTCCTTTTTTTCTTCTTTATAAGTTCTGGTCGTCTGGCCAAGATTAGGTGATTCGTTTGTGTCTCAAAATCCCAGAGAAGTTTGTGTCTCATTCTGCAGTTATTATTATTATTATTATTGTTATTATTTACTCATTAAAGTTTTTCATATCAGCGTAAGCTGATGGTCTTTCACCGGAGATTGAGTGACAGCAAGTCTCCTCAAGTCTCCAGGACTCTTCTCAGTATTCTGGCCGTTTTCAATAATGCTGTTGTCTGGATGGTCTCCACTCGGCCAAATCCTTCCAAATCCTCCAGGCCCTATAACAATCCTTTAGTTACCGTGCCAAAAGCACCAATCACAATTGGTATAATTGTCACCTTCATGTTCCAAATTTTTTTCAATTCTCTAGCAAGGTCGAGGTTCTTACCCTTCTTTTCACATTCTTTCAGTTTTATTCTGAGGTCAGCCGGGACACAGGTTTTCTTTTTTTTTTTTTTTTTTTGTTGATTATTTAAGGTCTGGTCTTCTGGCCGAGATTAGGTGATCTGTTTGTATATTAAAGTCCCATAGGAGTTTGTCTGTGTCATTTTCATATGGTCAAATTTAGATTATTTGCACATTTCCCTGTGGATCATTTTGCCAACCCAGTCGTGTCTAGCCTTGTACTCCTTCTGTGCCAGTTTGCTGCATTCGCTTATTATGTGATTGATGGTTTCATCTCTGTCACCACAGAGTCTATTTTATTATTATTAATATTATTATTATATAGTGTTACTATCATCAAAGATTTAATATTGTTAAATGGTTATTGTCATGTAGATATATGATTATTGGCTGTAGATATAGCATTAAAATTTTATCTTTTTAAGAGGAACATTATACTGAAAGAAAACGGATTTTATTTGGTATCATTCATCCGGATATTCTAAACCCTGTAACTAAAAATAAAATTTCAACGTCTCGGTAACTGAAAATAAAATTGTATATATATATATATATATATATATTGTTTGAAGGAACTTCAATACTGTTGAATTTTGGTCATAAATGATATCTAATGATATCCATTTAGGTTTTATGATGTTCAACAAGAAATTAAATTCGTGCTGTTTTTAGAAAAGAATTAACGTTTCATAAAACAATAATGAAGTGTGTACTTATTTATAGCCGATACTATCAGCGTTGTACGCGAATATATATATATATATATATATATATATATATATATATATATATATATAAGTGTGAAATAGTACATTTTTCTCAAAATGTGTCTACTGTCTTCATTTAAATCCTCCCACGGGAAAACCTAAGATTGGCTTAAAAACAAAAAAAGTAAAAAAAAAAAAAAAAAGAAACTCGATTCTCAGAAAACAAACACTTCAAACTACAGGTTCCTCTGCTCTCTTTGTATGTGTGTGTGTGCTCACGCACGCGTGTGTGTTTCTCCCTTTCTTTACCTACACTATCTTTCTGTCTTAGTTTTTCTTTATTCTCTCTCTCTTTCTCTCTCTCTCACTCTCTTGCCCTTTCTTCTTCACAGTTTTTTCTTGCTTATATTTATTCTCCTCGTCCGTATTTTCCGATTATCTGTCTCCCTTCTTTCAAAATTTTACATTTTAATATCAATTTGCTTATAATAATAATGATAATAATAATAATAATGTGGAGGTGCCCGTGGTTTAGTCGTTATCGTCGTAGGAAATGGACACGGAGACACGAGTTCAAATCCTGGACGAGACTGATTGCATTTCACATAGTACTAATACTGTTGGGAAAGGTATGAATCCAATTATGGGTAAATAGTAGGGCAGACTAGGTTCTCCAGCCTTGGTGGGGCAACTTGTCTAGGAGAAGAAAAACTGTGAATTCAAACCTGTTAAACTCCGCTTAATAATTGACCTTGTGTCATATCCTGCCCGAGCGGAGGTATTGGTACTATTTACCAACCCTCCGCTCGGGCAGGATATGACACAAGGTCAATTTTTAAGCGGAATTTAACAGGTTTTGAATTCAGAGTTTTCCTAGACTAGTTGCCTCACCAAAGCCGAAGAACCTAGTCCGTCCTACTATTTACCCATAGCTGGAGGGAGAATATGGGGGTTCATACCTTTCCCAAGGGTATTTGCCCGAAAGTGAACGTAATAGCGCGACTGGAGTACGAACTCGCGTACTACGATTTTACACCCCGAAATTACACCACGAGGACACTATATTGGTAAATATTGGTTAATAATAATAATAATAATAATAATAACGCTGGTCTGAAAAACGCTCAAAAAGTAAAATTTTATATTATTATTATTATTATTATTATCATTCCTTTCGTATTTGACTGATCGTATAGAAGAACACGTGACAACAAGTTCCCACAAATCTGTTGCACTTCTTCTTCTTCTTCTTCTTCTTCTTCTTCTTCTTCTTCTTCTTATTTTGGTTCACTCGTATAGTTCCGGACTGATTTCATGGAAGAACAAGTGACTACAAGTTCCACAAATAATATTCTTACTAACTTTTATGTTAACCAAATAGATTCTGCTTATGGATTTTTCATTTTCCTACCCATTTTCACCAGTACTACAATCAACATGTATACTGATTGTTCTATATTTAAAAAAATATGACTCTGATAGGGTATAAATGATTTTCTAGTTTATCCTTCTTATTCATTGGTTGGAGTCCACGTAGAGGTTGCAAGTAAGTAAGCAAGTTCGAACTCTAGTCGAGCTATGTCGTTCACTTTCAGATTAATACTCTTATCCCCCAAACAGTAAGTTAAATATAGTACTACTGTTTCTCTACAAGGATAGTTTGGGCAATTAAGCAAAGAAACTAGAAGCGAGAAACCTTCTCATTCTAAGGTCTGTTTTAATGAGAACAAGAATATTACCGATATTTTACATTTTCGTTTTGGTACTATTTTTTAAAAATTATTATTGTTACCAATTTGCCGTCGGGAAATGATGCGATTATCTAATATTTCCGATTTGAAAATAAATGAAAAAATATTTAAAGGCATAAAAAAATTTTAAATGACAAAATATTGTTCATATCAAGTCATCACAAAAGTCTAGTACAGACGGATGAGCGAATTTCCAACCATTACATTATTAATTTATTTATCTATTTATTTATTTTCTTTCTTTCTTTGAATAAATTTAAACAACCTCACAAGTAGAAAAATATTTTTAAAGCTGAGTACAGATGATTTAGATTCAAAGTTTCCTTCACCAAGGCTGGTTGCCTAACCAATGTTAAAGAAAAAAATCTGCCTAATTAATACCTGTAGCAATTAAGAGAACGGATGGATTCAGTATTATTTATTAACTATATTTTCAGTTCCATACTATAAAGAAGATTATTAATATAATAACGATTTAAAAATATCAACTCTTCGATAATGATAACACTTTATAATAATAATAATAATAATAATAATAATAATAATAATAATAATAATAGACCTTGCTAGAGAATTAAATAAATTGTGGAACATGAAAGTAACGATTGTGCCAATTGTGATTGAAAAAAAAAGAGAACCGGCTGAATAGTAGCCTTTGCCATCCTGGTTGACCTCAGGGTAAGACTGAAAGAAAGCGAAAAGAGAGATAAGTACCTTGACCTAGACCTAGCTAGAGAACTTAAAACCTATTGAACATGAAAGTGACGGTGATACAAATTCTAAATGGTGCGCTTTGTACAGTCACTAAAAGATTGATAAAGAGACTAGAAGACTTTGAAATAAGAGAACAAGTGGAGACCATCCAGACTAAAGCATTATTAAGATCGGCCAGAATACTGAGAAGAGTCCTGGACACTTGAGAGTGGCTCTAGCTCAGACTCTAGTGGAAAACCATTAACTAACGTTGGCGTAAAACACTCGCAAAGAAATAAAATAACAATAATACTTTTCAATAATAATAATTTTCAAACATACTTATATATATATATATATATATATATATATATATATATATATAAATATATATATATATATATATATATATATATATATATATATATATAAAATA
>OY757918.1:30353200-30453200 GCA_963585895.1 Sepioteuthis lessoniana
GTGTACAAATTATTTGTATTTGACAGAAATACTTAAAACTATATAACTGTGTGCAAATTAATTCTATTTGATAGGAATTCTTAAAACTAAATAACTGTGTGCAAATTATTTGTGTTTGATAGAAATACTTAAAACTATATAACTGTGTGCAAATTTTTTCTATTTGATAGAAATTCTTAAAACTAAATAACTATGTGCAAATTATTTGTGTTTGATAGAAATACATGATATAACCGTGAGCAATTAAAAAAAAACTCTTAAGAAATGAAAACACCAAAGATATAAATATGGAAGTACAATGAACGCAATTTTCTAACTCCTGAATATAAAATAGCCCAGACAGATTAATATACAATTAAATAAATCAATCACAAACCAAAGAAATATAAACGTGAAAAATAATAAGTTTATAAATAAATATCATTTTCTCCCTTTTAAAGTTTTGTGTACACATGGATGTGTGTATGTATGCGTGTGTGTCGGTAGGTGTATATGTGTGTGCGTTTGTTTAAAAGAGAAAAAAACCCACTGCGTTTTATTTCTAAGTATCTGTCGACTAACTCCTCTACAAGTGTAGGATGTTACATAAGGTCAATTTTTTAACCGGAGGATTGAATTCAGAATTTTCCTTCTCTTAGACTGGTTGCCTAAAAAAAATAAAGAACCCAGTATAAGAACCTTCTCAATATGAATCATGCGCATGACACTCAATTGGTGAGGCTCAATTCCTGGAGTTTGAATAATATTTGAACTGGTTTGGTTTCATGACACATCAACCATTGCAGGTCATTTATGCTAAATCCATTTTTATACATCTAAATAGTTCTATTTCAAGCTATTTAGTTTTGCATAGGTACAAAGTTTCAATGTCAAAAACTGTTCTATTTCAAACAATTCAGTTTAGTCAAAGTATAATTTTTGTTTACGTATAGTTTCATTGTCAAAAACAGTTCTACTCCAAACAATTCAGTTTAGCATAAGTACTCAGTTTAGTTCTATTTGACCCATAGATAGAACCCTTTCAGGTGCTACAACTCCAGGCTAAAGTGGACATGGAGCGATGGCAATGAAAGGGTACTCCACATACCACAAAGTTCCAGTATAACTGGAGCCTCTCTATTAGATTATTTAGAGTCATATCCAGGAAACTTCGTTGGGGGAGTCTTAACCCTCTGAAGAGAATCAGTCGGTGTATTCGAGAACCCCAGGTGACTAGTCAATTGGAGAATGTCAAGTACCTTTTCGTTGTCATTACTCACAGGTCGACTCTAACTATAAGAGATAGGGTCGGTCATCGTTGCATTTATCGCTCAAATAGAAATGTTTTTTGCCCAGTCGGCTGGGGCTGTAGAATACACTGACTGCACCTCTGCAGAGTGGTAACCCCCCCCCTAACGAGTGTCCTGATATGACACTAAACAATTTGATGGTGAGGTTCCAGTAGTGCTGGAGCTTTGGGGAATGCAGAGTATCCCTTTATTGCCATCGCTCCCAGGTCCACTCTGGCCCGGAGTGGTAGCACCTGATAGGGCCCTATCTATGGGTTAAATAGAACTAACAGCACACTTATGCTAAACTGAATTATTTGACTAAACTAAATGACTTGAAATAGAAAGGTTTTTGACAATTAAACGGTACTTACATTTAAACTGCGTGCTTATGCCTAACTGAATTATTTGAAATAGAACTGTTTTTCGATATTAAAACTGTATTTACACTTAACTGAATTGTTACATATAACTGCTTGAATCGTTTGAAATAGAAATGTTTTTGACAATTAAACTGTGTACTCAGGCTAAACTGAATTGTTTTAAATAGAACTGATTATTTACATAAAAATAGATTTGGCGTTAAATAACCCACAAAGGTTGATATGCCATAAAACCCAACAAACCAACCAAACCAGAAATGTTTTCTCATTTTCTAAACTTGAAAACATTTAGCCGTGTGCAAACAAATGACTGTTTAATTGAATTATTAGTATTACACATCAACACACTTGATCATTTACCTGTGTGCAAATAAAACAATTAGTGTTTGATAGCAATATTTGAAACCATTTAACTAGCCCGTTTAAAAATGTTACTTACAAACTGTGAATAATCAGGGTTTGGCAGCAGATAACCAACAAGATATGTTGTAAAACGCTAGCAACCTACTTATCTAACTCCCCAAAATTTAACAATTATTCATTTTCAAGTAACTAACAATTAATAATGAATAGAACTATTAGTGTCAGTTGGGAATGTTATTGGCCATTTAACTGTATGCAAACAAATGAGTTCTAAAAACAAGTTAAAAGATCAAGTTACGTAAAAACAATTCCCTTAAACACACACACACACATATATTGTCATCCAAAGACAGGGTGTTTCGTTCTATCAGAACTCTTTAATGCGGCTAGCCACGTAGGACGCTTGAAGCCGGGATCGAAACCCATCCAACTTTACGTTAGATTTAGTATCACTTAGTACCACCTTGGCTAAGGGAATACTAACAATATTTGATAATAAATTATCTATAAGGTTTGATATACAATGAAGAACCAACCAACCAACCACCAACCAACCAACCATCCTATTTCCGTGTGTAAACAAATGATAAGTAGACTATTTTGAAAATAGTCACTGTTTCATTGTTCATTTCTGTTTACGTACATGTAGCATCAATATCGATTTTTTTAACACACCTCATATATATATATATATATATATATATATATATATATATATATATATATATATATATATATATATGTGTGTGTGTGTGTGTGTGTGTGTGTGTGTGTGTGTGTGTATATAAACAAGTTACAGTAAATACAATAACTGAATTTCTGACTTTCCTTTCTTACTACAAAAAATCCTTGATGTGAGATTTTTAAAAACACAAAAAAATGTAAACGTTTTTCTCGTATTACTAGAAAAACGTCTATATTCTCTTTAAAAAAAATTAGACTCGTACACGGAAATTTACGGTATTTTTGCTTTAGTTTTTTTTCAAAAACAACTTCTTTATGATAATGTTTTTTGTTTATTGTACGTGTTTTGTAATCATTTTTCTTTCATTAATTATTCACTATCATTGTAATTTGAAAAGTTTTTATTCTTCTCATTCGGAAAGATCATTTGTAAGAAAAACAATTTGTTTTTTTTGTTTTTAGAGTGCTGTTAACAGTGACGAAAATCGGAATTTTGGTGACGAGGTATATGCTAGTGGTGTAGTTAGGATATATACTTGTTGTAAGAGTGTGAGGAGGGATCACAGACGGTCCATCAAGAAGGAGCGAAGTGCAATGCTTGTAGTGAATATGGAGGTAATTAGAGTCTTGTATGTCCATGTGGGTAATTTTTTTCAAAAAATTACCAATTTCGGATAATTTTAGGACCATATAAACTAAACAGGTTATTGTGAACACACACACACACACACACAAAGTACGTAGACATGTAGTTATTTATGAAGCTCTTTGCTTCGATGTAGCATAAGGCAGAATGAATGGGGTACCCAATGAGACTCGAACTCACACGTGTAGGTTTGCTTTTCAAATTTACTTACCATCAAACCACCAGAATTGTCCAAAACGTTGACATTTATCTCAGTGATTCAAAAATGATTCCACTCAAATAAATAATTATGTTGGTTGGTTGGTTGGTTGGTTGGTTTTTTACGGCGTATCAACCCTTTTCGGATCATTTAACGACGTATTAAACTTCAAATAATTCAATTTAGTATAAGCATAGTTTTCGTTTTAAAATAATTTAATGTCAAAACAGTTCTATTTCAAGCATTTCAGTTTAGCAATAAGTTGACAGTTTAGTTCTATTTGACCTATAGATAGTACCCGAACAGGTGCTATCACTCCGGCCCTGGAAGCAATGGCATTGATAGGGTACTTCACATTCCCCAAACCTCCAACATTACTGGAATTTCACCATCAGTTATTTAGTGTTATATCCAGGACACTCGTTGTTGAAGCGGGTCTTACACCTCTGCAGAGAAGTAGTCGGTGTATTCTGGAGTTCCAGCTGGCCGTGCAAAAATAATTATATTTAACCACCAAGTTTAAATTTTCCGACCAGAATATAGATTAGATTTATTCGTTTCAACCCCTCATGTGTTATATAATGCCTTGATAGAATTAATGCAAAAATGTTTTATTATCATCATAACAACTATTTTTTCGATATTTCATTAATCTAATACTAATAATTTGCACACATTAAAGTAAAACAACGAAACATACGGAGCACTGCCGAAGAAACAAGAACGAACTCATAAGCGACGTTCTCTTATGGACACCTTCACAGGGATGTGCCAGTATTGGCAGACTAGCAAAAATCTTCCATATATCAGCTCTGCATGGACACTGGATACAATCTAGAAGACCTTCTAGGTGCAATGGATTATAGGGACGGATGACAAGAGAGAGAGAGAGAGAGAGAGAGAGAGAGAGAGAGAGAGTCTGGGAATTCTGTGCTGTCGGCTTGATAATGATGACGACGACGATGATGATGATGTATTCTTTTTATTGATTGAAAGCAAATTTTGCGTTTTTAAGTAAGAAAAAATTCTTTCTAAACAATTAAAGCTCCAAGTAACTACTTTTAAAACAAAGTATTTGCAAATAGTCATATGGTTTTAAGTATTCCTTTCCAATACAAATAATTTTCGCCTAGATCTGTTTGACTCATACATGAGATCCCTACAGCTACCACCACTCCGTTTCATAGTAGGCCCGAAAGTTTGGGCCGAGAAGAAAAATTTACCCCTGCTCCAGGGTTGTGTAACTAGAGCATCACCACCCTATATAGTTTAATATCATACCCAAGATACCCTGTTTGTCAACCTATTCTAAAACTTGGGGAACAGAATAATTGACCTCTCTTTACTCTGTATAGCGACAGTTATTCAATACGTTTGGTTTGGTTTTATGGCATATCAACCATTGTAGGTTATTTAATTCCAAATCCTTTTTTATACGTACATATTAAATATGATTTCTAAACACATTTTGTACATAACATTTTAAAACAAGCCTGGGTTCATTGTTTTTTGCACACAATTAAATAGTTTCCCCTAATACGAATAATTCTATTTAGTATTAATGATTTGTTTGCACAGAGTTAAATGTTTTCAAGTATTGCTATTTAGCACTAACAATTCAATTAAACATCAGTCATTTGTTTATACACAGTTAAATGATCAATCAGTTCTATTTCAAGCAATTCAGGTTAGCGTAAGTCATTTGATTGTACTCAGTTTAAATATCAAAGTACAGTTTAAATGACAAACAGTTCTTTTTAATTCATAGATAGAACCCTATCAGGTGCTGCCACTCCGGGTTAGTTTTACTGGAGCCTCACCATCAGATTATTTAGTGTCATATACAGGACAGTCGTTGGGGGAGTCTTACACCACTGCAGAGATGCAGACAATGTATTCTACAGTTCCCGGCTGGTTGGGCCAAGTTATTCAATAAATAAGGTGAATTTTGTCAAAGGATTTGGCTGTAAGAAGGAATGTTCACAGTTGTAATTTTTTTCAATGAAATCAATAATTATAGGTCTTTTATATCCAGAAAGACTGACAGCTGCACCCAGATATATATTTTTTTTTATTGGAGAGTCCGTGAGTTTTCTCTCCATGAACTGTCTTTTCGACTCAGGTCGTTGTGGCAAACCAAAATTTACTTCATTTGTAAAGATTTTTTTTTACTCAAACGTGTTTCTCCTAACACACCTCACATTCTTTTGTAAATTTCACAGGGTTTTCACTCCTTAGAGAGCAAAAATTTAATGACAGACCTCTGTTCTAGCCGAGAGGATTGTTTGATTGCCACCTTTTAAATAGCCTGAAAATAAATATTTTTGTGAGATTAAAACAACTTTTACTTTATACCAATTTCAAACAATGCAGAGTTTACGGTTATTTTCCAATAAAATTCCTCTTATTTATTCAATGATCATCGCGTATATATATATATATATATATATATATATATATATATATATATATTATCCAGTCAGCGCCCGAAGACGGTGGGTGTGGCTTATTCTTTTATAGAATATAGGAGGAATATCTTATATATATCTTAATATATGAGGAAGAGCTTAATTAGAGTAATCGGATAGAAACTCAAACCTGGTTAAGTTGTTGTAATTAATTTATTTAGCCAGAGAATATTACTATACTCTCCGTCTCGTCAGATGACTTTTTACATGGTGTTCTGCAACTTCGGGAAAAGCATGCAAAAAGTCATCTGACGAGACGGAGAATATAGTAATATTCCCCGCCGAAATAAATTTATAATGACAACTTAACCAGGTTTGAGTTTCCATCCGATTAGACTATATATATATATATATATATATATAAACACGCACACACACACACACACACACACACACATACATATATATATATATATATACATATATATTATAAATTACTCTTATATTACGTCTTTTATTATGAGAACTAAATAAAATCGGTAAGCATAAGTATAAATAGACGCTTAATTCTTTATTGACAGAAACTTGACAAATGATGACTAATAATGAATTCCTCGAATGGTAAATATTAAAAACATGCATAAAACCTAGAAATTGTGAAGTGTCTATTCGCACCCTCATTTTCACCATTGATTATAATATATAGCGACATATGGTCCATCGTGCCTAAAGCATGATATTTTTTCTAAATATAGGTAAAACTAATCATCTGGTTTCACTTTGAATTGCAAATACCGTTACCTTCAAAAATACAACGAAGAAAAAAAAAGTACGTAATGTAGACAGTGGGGAAGAGATAACTGAGAAGGGTAATTTAATTTTTAAGCTGCAAAGTCATTTACCTCATAGAGTCAAGTAAATTAACACGAAGGAGGACTGTTTACAGCCATCAGAAACGATACTGACAACACGATGGACAAGAAAATGACAATAACTAGGCAACAAAAATGGGAAGAAAATAAATCTATGGGCGTTTTAAACGACTAATAAACAACATCTCACATCAGATAATCAGGACATGGCTAAGAAAAAGAAACTTTAAGAGAGAATGGGAATCTTTCAAAATAGCATCACAAAACAACGCCATAAGAACCAAATCATATCAAAACGAGAATAGATAAGACGCAACAAAATAGCAAATGTAGGCTCTGCTGTGAGAGAAGAAACCATCAATCACATTATAAGCGAATGCAGCAAATTAGCACTGAAGGAGTAAAAGGCGAGACACGATTGGGCTGGCAAGGTGATCCACTGAGAAATGTGCAAGAAATTTAAATTTGACCCTACTAACAAATGGTATATGCACAACCCAGCATCTGTCCTTGAAAATGACACACATACACTCCTATGGGACTTTGACGTACAGACGGATCACATGGTCTCGAACAGAAGACCAGACCTTATAATAATCAACAAAAATTTAAAAAAATTGAGAACTTGCAAAATTGTCGACTTTGCTGTCCCGGCTGACCACAGAATAAACCTGAAAGAATGTGAAAAGAAGGGTAAGTACCTCGACCTTTCCTAGAGAATTGAAAAAACTGTGGAACATGAAGGTGACAATTATGCTAATTGTGATTGGTGCTTTTGGTTCAGTAACTAAAGGGTTATTAAAGAGACAGGAAGACTTGGAAGTTGGCGGACGGGTGGAGACTATCCAAACGACAACATTATTGAGAACGGCGAGAATACTGGGAAGAACCTGAAGACTTGAGGAGACTTGCTGTCACTCAAAATTCAGTGAAAGACCATCAGCTAACGCTGAGATGAAAAACTCTAATGGAGACAATAATAATAATAATAATAATAACGAATGACAGTCTACAAAAAAAAAGAGGAAAACCTACCGAATAGTGGACTTTGCCGTTCCGGCTGACCACAGTGTGAAACTAAAAGAAAGCGAAAAGAGAGATAAGTATCCAGAACTTGCTAGGAAACATGAAAATAACGGTGATACTACTTATAATTCGTGCGCTTTCGGGTTGGTAAAGGAAGAAAGAGGAACCGTATTATCATGATCTGCCAGAATACTGAGATGGTTCTGGAGAATTAAGGAGACTTGCTGTCACTCAAACTCCAGTGAGAAACAATCAGCTAACGCAAGAGTGAAGAACTATCAAAGTAAATAATAATAATAATAATAATAGACCACGTGTAGTGGTTAAGAACTATAAAAGACAAACCTGTCTTCAAATAGATATGTCAGTGCCAGCAGATATCAAAATATCTGTAAAAGAATATAATAAAATAATTAAATAAAAAGAGCTATATATATATATATATATATATATAGCACGATAAAACTATCCCTGTGCCAGTAATAATGGGAAACCAAGTTGTGATCAAGAAAGAGACAGACAAAACATTAACGAGATGCCTGCAAGAAAAAAAAGGCACTTTGCTGAACTGTTCATCTTCTTAGAAGAGTACTATCAATATATTTATATGACCCAAAAGTATCACCCAAAAGTCATAAATATATAAAATTCATGTAATTGCTACATTTCCTCATCCAAGGTCTTCGATAAAAAAATAACCGTTGAAGGATTGCGAGAAAATTAAACTGTAAATGAAATAATCACAAATGGCCAGAATACTGGGAAAAGTCCTGGAGACTTGAGGAGACTTGCTGTCACTCAAACTCCTGTGAAAGGCTATCTGCTTACGCTGATATGAAAACTCTCATAACAATAATAATCGGCCAGACGACCAGATCTTATAATAATCAAAAAAAAAAAAAAAAGAAAAAGAAAAGAAAAAAAAATGGAAAAAGAGAACTTGCAGAATTGTTGACTTTGCTGTCCCTGCTGACTACAGAGTAAAATTGAAAGAAAGCGAAAAGAAGGATAAGTACCTGGACCTTGCTAGGGAATTGAAAAAAACTGTGGAACATGAAAATATCGATTATACCAATTGTAATTGGTGTTCTTGGTACAGTCACGAAAGGATTGATAAAGGGGCAAGAGGACTTAGAAATAAGAGGACACGCCGAGACCACCCAAACTACAACATTATTGAGATCAGCCAGAATATTGATAAGAGTCCTGGAGACTTGATTGGTTTGTTTGGTTTCTTTATTTAATGGCATATCAACCTTTGTGAATTATTTAATGCCAAAATCATTCTTCTTGGAGATCAGTAATGGTATTATTTAACCAATAGCTGGAAGGATAAGGGGTTTCATACCTTTCCTTGGTTATTTGTCCGAACGAGAACATTATAGACTGACTGGAGTTCGAACACTTGCCCCTCCTCACGAAAACTATACAAGTTCGACGAACCAGACACGCAGGACACTGCTGGAGAAGCAAGGACGAGCTCATAAGCGATGTACTCCTGTGGACCCCCACATATGGATGTGCAAGAGTGGGACGACCAGCACGAACATACATACAGCAACTATGTGAGGACACAGGATGTAACCCTGAAGACCTGCCGGAGGCGATGAATGATAGGGAGAAATGGCGAGAGAGGGTCAAGGATATCCGCGCTGGCGGCGCGACATGATGATGATGATGATGGAGTTCGAACTCACTACGATTCCGCAGTCCATCACTTTAGCCATTACACCACGAGCACATCCTTCATGGAGACTTGAGGAGACTTGGTGTCACTCAAAGCTTCAGTGAAAGACCATCAGCATAAGCTAATGGGAAAAACTCTCATCGGGTAACAATATTAATAATGTGGTCCCGCCAAGACTGTCTAAAAATATACAAGATCTTTTACAGGGTCATACCGTTCATCATGGAAATTATCAAAACCTGAAGAGGGGGTGTCCTTGTGGTGTAATGGTTAAAGCGATGGACTGCGGAATCGCAGTAAGCGAGTTCGTTTTCCAGTCGCACTATTACGTTCACTTTCGGGCAAATACCCTTGGGAAAGGCATGAACCCCCTTATCCTCCCAGCTATGGGTTAAATAGTCAAGCTGCAGGCAAAAAATGAAAAGAAAGTTGAGACTCTAATAACAACAGTGAGAATATACAGTCCGAATATCAGGATGGAATTTGATATAGAAAAATGTACCATTCTCACAATGAGAAGCAGAAAAAGACTGATAACGGAAGAAATAGAACTACCAAATCAAGAAAGAATCAAAACGCTTGGAAACTAGGTAGCGTTGGAATATTATAAGTGGAATTTATCAATCACGCGGAGATTACAAATGGGTATCACAGTCGAGTGAAAAAACGTCAAAAAACAAAGCTCGAATCTCATCAAAGGGATAAATACCTGGGCGGTCCCTCTTGAAAGATTATCGGGACTATTCTTGAAATAGACAAGAGAAGAACTTTAAAAAAATGGACCAGAGTTTAAGATTAATGATCATACGCAAGGCCTTTCATCCAAAAGATGACATAGATAGACTATATGCGGCAAGAAATGAAAAGGACTTGGCAACATTAAAGATAGCGATGATTCATCAATTCGAGCACACACACACACACACATATATATATATATATATAATATCACTTAAAATATGTACAGAGTATGCATTTGTTTCAAAAACTCAATTGTCTTCAAAGACCTGGACCTGGCTAAGAAAGGGAAACCTTTACAGAAAACTAAATCTTTTTTCATAGCAGCACAAAATAACGCCATAAGTACCAACTATGTTACAGCGAAAATAGATAAAACGCTGCAGAATAGCAAGTATAGGTTATGTGGTGACTGAGAGGAAAGCATAAATCCCATTATAAGTGAACGTAGCTAACTTGCAAAGAGAGTACAAGACTAGACACGACTGTGTTTGAAAAGGTGATCCATTGGGAATTGTGCAAGAAATTGAAATTTGACCATACAACCAAATGGTATATACACAAACTAGAATCTGTCCTAAGAATGGGACGCATGAAATCCTCAGAGATTAGGAAATAAAAATAGATTACCAAATCCTTGTCAGAAGACGAGACCTAGAGATAATTACCAGAAATAAAAAAAGAGAACCTGACGAATAGAACCATTCCGGCGACTCACCTGAGTGAAAATGAAAGAAAACGAAAAGAGAGCCAAATACTTAGACCCAGCCAGAGAAATAAAAAGCTATGGAAGATGAAGGTGACGGTGATACTAGTCGTAATTGGTGCACTAGGAACGATCACCAAAGGCTTAGTAAGAGGGCTGGAAGAGCTGGAAATCGGAGGACGAGCAGAGACCATACAAACTATAGCATAAAGATCGGCCAGAATACTGGTTAATTGGTTGGGTTTTATCGCATATCAAACTTTGTTGGTTATTTAACGACAAATCCATTTTTATGAAAATATTTAGTTCTATTTCAAACAATTTAGTTTAGCATGAGTACACAGTTTAATTATTTCAAGCAGAATACTGGGAAGAGTCCTTGAGATTTGAGGAGATTTGATCTCACTCATACTCTCGTGAAATACCAACAGCAAATGCTAGTGTAAAAAACTTGCCAGGAGTATTATAATAATAGTGAAAAACAAGCCAGGAGTAAAATAGAAAGTGTCTTGGATAACTGAGGAGACTTGATGTCACTTTGATTCCTATGAAGGTCACCCGCTAGTACTGGTAATGAAAAACTTCAAAAGAATATCCACGTATAACAAACACTCTCTCTCTCTCTCTATCTATCTATCTATCTAGCTGTGTACATGTGTGTGTGGGGGTATATAGAGGTAAAATAGCAAAACACACGGATTTCAGATATTTCAAGATTTTTTATGTTAGCAATCAATACGCTTAATAAGATCTTTTAAACATAAAAAGTATATATATATATACGCGACGATTCGTGAATCCATAAGTTCTCTTTGTTACAGCAGTTCAAATTATAGGAAGGAGTGAAGTTACTAAGTATTTCATAATTCTCTCCGTGATATCGAGAACTTTGATTCTCTAGGTAACGTCCAGTGCATATTAATCGTAAGAGACATATTCAGTTTTAAAAATCAATTCATTTTCTAATTTTAAGAGTATTCCTCTAATAAAAATCACGGTGTGATGTGCCTTTTAAATTTATATACATACACACACAAATACAATGAAAATTTTAGTAATATATCGATTTGTCTAGCTGTTTGTCGGGCTGTCTGTCTGTCAGTTTGTCTGTCTGTATGTATGTATGTACGTACGGATATACATGTATATATCATCATCATCATCATCATATCGTGCTGGCAGCACGGATATCCCTGACCCTCTCTCGCCACTCCTCCCTATCGTTCATCGCCTTAGGCAGGTCTTCAGGACAACAACCTGTATCCTCACATAGCTTCTGAATGTACGTTCGTGCTGGTCGTCCTGCTTTTGCGCGGCCGTGTGTGGGGATCCATAAGAGTACATCTCTTATGAGTTCATCTCTGCTTCTAAAACAAAGGGAATTCAGAATTTATAGTTTTCTTTTCCTTTTTTTAAGTATATCAACAATTGCCAAGCAAAATAAAATCTTCATTTTGCGAATCATTTTGATTGTGATGATTAAAATCAAAAGAAGTAAAGATGTACGAGGAAAAACAAAAAACAAAAAACAGACTGGAAGTTCGTCCAAGAAGAGAGAGAAAGAGAAAGAGAGTAGGGGTGAGAAAGTGAAAGTAGAGAAGACAGTGATAGAGAGGAAGAGAAAGAAAATAAGCGTGTGAAGACCATAAAATGAGAGAAGAGAGTGTGTAAGAAGAGGAAGAATAATAGAGGGGAGAGAAAGAGAGGGAGAGATAGAGAGAGAGAGAGAGAATAGGAAGGAAAAGGAGAGAGAGTAAAAGAAAAAGAGAGAATGAGTGGAGAAGAAGAGAGAAGGGAACAAGAAATAGAAGAGAGTGAGTCAGGAAAGAGAGAAAGAAAAGAAAGTGAGTTGAAGAAGAAGAGAGAGTGAATCAAGGAGTATTCATTATATATATATATATATATATATATATATATATATATATATATATATATATATAAGCACACACACAAAAAATAAATTTTGCGACCCTAGTCGAGGGCAACCCGATGGCAACCCGAGCGCTCCCTTTTCAATAGCTGCAACATCGGGGTGTTGGGGAAGGGCGCTACTCATTTCCCTGGATTGCCCCACTTGCCTTTCATTCGTACCTTATGATGCTGGGTGTTACCCAAAGAGTTATCAAATACTATTTTTGAGTCTAAGATATAACTCGACCTGGGATTGAATCCAAACTGATTTAGAAAAGGAAAATTCTGTAGTCTATTGCTTATTCTTTTTTGTTCAGAATTTTAAGATCTCTGCCCTTGATGTTACTCTCTCTCTCTCTCTCTCTCTCACACACACACACACACACACACACACACACACACACACACATACACACACAATAATATATATATATATATATACTTAAGAAGAGATATAGACCAAAAATATCTCCTCGTCTTTCTGTCTCTTTCTCTCACACATAAACTCACCCACAAATATATGTACGTATATATATATTTATATACATATATATATATATATATATATGTGCGTGTGTGTGTGTGTGTGTGTGTGTAATAGGTGAATGAAATATTTACATAAATAATGAATATTAATTATAATATTTAAAACTCATGTATCTATAAACAAACACATGCATACACATAGATGTGTTGTGTGTGAGTGTTTGTGAGTGTGTGTAAAAGAACGAGTTATTTAGAGGTTAATTCTTTATTGTTGAATTATTTGCCATTGTCTAATGTTTCGGTTTTTGTATTAAACCATGATTCGGGAAATATTAATACATAATGTTGTATCATCTGAATTATACTCAATTAAAAAGAAAAACTTATTTTCTCGCCTAATCCTAAAACTGAATATAATTAAAGTGATAAAATATAATATAATAACATCGCCAAGATGATGGGTTAATAGGAGAACTGAAACATTGAACATTGATGAATAATTCATATATAAAATCCCTCATCCTTAGAATACCTCTGGCCCAATTGGCTAGGGTTCCAGAATACACTGACAGTATCTCTACCGAGAGCTAAGGCCTATTCTGATGGTGAGGCTCTAGTAATGTTGGAGCTTTGTGGAATGTAGAGTACCCCTTTATTGCCATCGCTCTCAGGTCCACTCAATCCCGAAGTAGCAGTACCTGATAGTGTTCGATCAATGGGTCAAATAGAACAAAACATAGTAGTTATGCTCAACTGAATTGATTGAAATACAACTGTTCTTGACGTTTATATGAAAACTGAATTGTTTGAAATGGAAGTGTTTATTTTTATAAAAATGGATTTGGCATTAAATAACCGGCAATGGTTAATATGCCATAAAACCCAACCAAAACAAAATTAGAAGACCTTGTTTTCTTTTGTTTTTCATACCGGTATATTTACCTACCGTCCAATTCATTTCTATTTTTGCTTAAATATACGCATATATGAACACATACATGTATGGATGCGTGTGAATGTGTACAAATGCACAAATCATTAATATGATATACTTACTCATTATTTATGTAATTATTTTATTCAATCATTATACATATATATAAATTATACAAACAAACACACACACACACACACACATATATATATATATATATATATATATATAAATAAACATATATATATATATATATATATATATATATGCAAATAATAATAATTTTCTGAGAATAGCTCAGTTGAAGCTCAAGATTATTTGTCTACGCCCCCACCCTCATATATATATATATATATATATATATATATATATGCAAATAATAATAATTTTCTGAGAATAGCTCAGTTGAAGCTCAAGATTATTTGTCTACACCCCCACCCATATATATATATATATATATATATATATATATATATATATATATATATATATATAAATAAACATATATATATAAATATATATATATATATATATATATATATGCAAATAATAATAATTTTCTGAGAATAGCTCAGTTGAAGCTCAAGATTATTTGTCTACCCCCCCCCACACACACACACATATTCGCACTCACACCGAGCGGTAACTAGCAAGCTCGCTTAATATGTGGATACAAAGTGAAACAAGAAAATGTACAGAGAAATCGCGTCTATTGTTAAAGAGGGCGAAACAAATATCTGACTACTACCTTCTACTAACACGTACAATCTAACGACTAATCGTTTATCGCCGCTTCGAAGTTGAAAATAAAAATATATATACATAAAAAAGCCAGTGCACCGTTATCTAACTGTTAACTTATGTATATGCGTGCGTGCGTGCCCGTGTGCGTGCGCGCGCGCGTGTGTGTGTATAGGTCGCATTTAGTCACAACTCGTGACAGGTCGTTTTCAACGCCTATTTTACGTACGAAAAACCTGTGCCGCTTATCGAAGTGGACTTTAAAGCCAATTGTTAAGTTATTAATTTTAGCATTTTTTTTTCCTTGGTTATATCAATACGCTTAAATTGATAATAGGCTTATTTAAAATTTGTTTGTATAGATATTTATTTGCAAAAACAAATACATATCGTAAATATAAGCTCGCCTTAAAAATCAAAAGAAACTTACCATGCATTTATTCGATTATGAAGGCTTACATTTGATAGGTATATATAGGAATGCATTATACAAAAAGTTGCAGAAGTGCCGCTGCATACACTTAAACAAACAAACAAACAAACAGTGAGCAAAATTGATGATCCAAATGGGAAATCTTTTTTTAATTATTCACTTTTTAACAGTTACATTTCTCTCTCTCTCTCTCTCTATCTCTCTCTCTCTCTTACTCGATACATATATCTCTTTGTTTAAAAAAAAGACCTAACAATATTCTATTTATTTACATTGAGTTCTTTACCAGGGTTATTAAAATTTAGTATTTTATTTTTGAATATTTTATCAGTCCTGACTGGAATTATTCCCTACTCCAAATTTACCGGAGTGTTCATTGATAGATAATTCAAATATAAAATCACTCATCCTCAAAATACCTCTGGCCCAGTCGGCTGGGGTTCCAGAATACACTGACGGTATCTCATATATATATATACATATATATATATATATATATATATATATATATATATATATATATATATATATATATATATAAATCTTATATATATATATATATATATATATATATCTTATATATATATATATATATATATATATAAATCTTATATATATATATATATATATCTTATATATATATATATATATATATATATATATATATATATATTAAAGCAATAAAATAACCCAAAGTTTTATTCCTGATGGGACTAAAAAAAAAAAAAAAAAAAAAAAAAAAGAAAAAGATGGTGACAAGCTTCGTTCCTCACTCAACAGAGGTAAGTTGTAAGTAAATTTGGCGACCGTAGACAAGGGCGACCAGAACGCTCCCTTTTCAATTGCTACTACACTGAGGTGTAAGGGAGGGCGCTACTCCTTTCCCTTGATTGCTCCACTTTACCTTCGATTCCTACCTTATATTGCTGAGTGTTAAGCAAGGAGGTATAAAGTACCATTATTAATGTCTTTGGTATGACGCGACCTGGGATTGAACTCAGGTCTCCCGGATCATTGGCGAACACTCTACCCACTGGGCCAATGAGCCGGTTCAACAGAGGTAAATCGAGGAAAATATTGTGGAAATGCTAAAACAAAAACAAAAAAAATGGAAATATTCAGGAGGGGAAAAATATTGGAGACTATATCGATATAATATCAAATTTTAGCAAATATTCCCTCTGTTTACTGAGAGACAGTCTGCCGGACAAAATATGAATTGTCTCCAATTCTTTCAGATGAAATGAAGAGCATGACTTGCTTAATATAGAGAACAAGTCCTCACATGACTTGCTCGTTATAGAGAACAAGTTCACGCTGTCATTCAAAGCATAGACACGAAAATTCATAAGGTATTCTACGATTGAAGACCCGTATGTATCTCTAAAATTATCAGTTGGACCACAAATAAAGATACGCATTTTTTAGGGACATCTTTAATTGTAGCACATAGCCTCTGGTTAGTTCTTCCTAGGTGGTCCTCGAGGTGTAAGGGTTAGAGCGCTGGACTGCGGAATCGTAGTAAGCTAGTTCGAACTCCAGTCGCGCTATTACGTTCACTTTCGGACAAATACCCTTAGGAAAGTTATGGACCTGCTCATCCTCCCAGCTATGGGTGACAAGTAGTTTCACTACTGTTCTTCTACGATAGCTTTGGCATTAAATAACCCACGAAGGTTGATATACCATTAAACAAAGAAACCAAACCTAAGTAACTCGAATCGCAACTATACCTTTCAATGCAAACATTGATAAAACTGTGGGTCTTTTTATCGCTTTAATTAAATGTTGTACCCCATGACATATATATATATATATATATATTTGTAAATTTACTGAAATATATATATATATAAATATAAAAAAATAAATAAATATATATATATATATATATATATATATATATATATATATATATATATATATATCTTCTGCAGTAAAGATACACTCGTATACATAAGCAGATTAAGAATTTTTCATATCTACGAGGATCATTAAATAAGTTTCCAGACTTTTTTCGTATGGGCACTTTTATTGATAGTATACACATAAAACTCCAGTCCCCTTCGAAGTAATCTCCTCTGGCTGCAATGCACTTGTTGTACAGTTCCAACAACTTCTAGAAGGCCCAATGGAAGTCATTTTGTGTGAGCGTGTCAATGACCTTCGTCACAGCCTCTTTCATCACCTCAATTGTCTCATAACGACAGCCTTTGAGCTTAGGGAATAACCAAAAGTCACAGGGAGCAAGGTATGGTCTATAGGGACGGTGAGGAACTGTCTTGAAGCCCATCTTGGTCAAATAGACTGTGACAAGGATGGAGTTGTCGACTGGTGCATTGTCCCAGTGGAAATGCCACTGACCCGATTTGAAGAGTGCTGGCCTCTTCCGACGGATTCTCTTCCTGAACTCCCTTAAAACCTCAACATAATAACCCTAACTCTTACCCTTTGGCCAATCACCTCTGGTGTATTGACTTCCTTACTCCTCTCGCACCTCTGCCTGCCTTCATTGAATCTCTTATGCCACTCAAAAATTGATGCTCGATTCATGCAAGATGGTCGAAAAGCAGTCTGAAACATTCCATACATTTCTGTGGCAGTTTTTTCAAGTTTAAAACAGAATTTTATTGCATATCGTTCTTCTAAAGTGTCCTCACGTCCAGATTGCATTTTTGAAATTCACCAGCTGTGACAATTAAGCTTTAGTAGGGTGTATTCTAATTCTTGCTGTAGCTGTTCCTTTGAACCTGAAATCATAAAAATTGGTCAGTCATCTCATAAGATATATAGCAATATATAACAATTTTAAATGACTGTACAAAAAAAGGCTGGAAACTTATTGAATGCACGACGTATATGTATAGAAAAATAGTATATTTGCAAAAATCCATCAAAATTTGAAAAATTAATCTATTTTTTCACACATACACCTGCATACACATGTATGTACCACCCTCCGCCCGTTTGGGCAGAATGTGACACAAGGGCAATTTTTAAGTGGAGTTTAACAGATTTGAATTCAGAGGTTTCTTTCTCCTAAACTAGTGACCTAAGCAAGGCTAAAGAACCCAGTGTACCCTATTATTTACCAATAGCTGGAGGGAGAATAATTGAACCCATACCTTCCCCAAGGACATTACTGCTATATGAAACGCAATCAGCCGCGTCTGGGATTTGAACTCGTGTCGCCGATCACCATTACACTACGGGTACCTCCTAGAATTTATATATGATGTAATTTCTCCACGCTTAATGTATCAGATATTTCATACTCTACCTTCCACTCTGTCTCTCTGGCGAAGGAATTGACGGCCACCGTTAGCATAATGCAATGCTCTTCGAAAAGGATTGAGCTCTCTGGTAGCCGATAAGGTATGATTAAATGTAAACAAAGGCTGCTGCTGCTGTTTGCTAAACATAAAATACCTAAAAATTCCCTTAGCCAACGTAGTCCGCTTTTGGTCGTGTGGTCTGAAGCCTTAGTCTATCGTAAAGTTGGACGGGTTTCGATTCCGGTTTCAAGCGTCCTGCGTGTCTAGCCACACTGAAGAGTTCTGATAGAACGAAACAGTCTGTCTGTGGATGACAATATATATATATATATATATATAGTTGGTTTGGTTTAATGCTGCATCAACCATTGTAGGTTATTAATACGTAATAAGACTTTAAACATATAAACCGTTGTATTTCAAATAAATCAATTAAGCGTAAGTACAGTTTCAATGTCAAAAACAGTTCTATCACAATCAATTCAGTTTAGCAAACAAAAATTGTTTCATTTCAAACAATTCAGTTTAGTATTGGTACGCAGATTAAAAGTCAGAACAGTTCAATTTCAAGTAATTCAGTCTAGCATAAGTACGCAGTTTAAATACCATAACATTTCTATTTCAAACGATTCAATTTAGCACTTTAGTTTTATTTGATGCATAGATAGGACCCTAACAGGTGCTACCACTCCGGGCAGAGTGGACCTGCAGAGTGGACCTGAGTGCGATAGCAATGAATGGATACTCCGTATTCCCCAAAGCACCAGCGTTACTGGAGTCTCACTGTCAGATTGTTTAGTGTCATATCCAGGATACTCCATGGTGGTAGCTGGTCTTAGCTCCCTGCAGAGTAGCAGTCAGTGTAATCTCCAGCCCTAGTTGAATGGGCAAATATAGATATAGATACCCGACATAAAAATACATATATACAAACATATGTTGTATGTTTCATTATGTGGGTTATCGTTTTAAATCTTTTATGGTGAAATACTTACTTCCTTACTCCTCCCGCACCTCTCATCATCTCTCACAGACTCCCTGCCTTCATTGAATCTCTTATGCCACTCAAAAACTGATGCTAGATTCATGTAAGATGGCCCAAAAGTTGTCTAAAGCATTCCATACGTTTCTGTGGCATTTTTTCCAAGTTTAAAACAAAATTTATTGCATAGCGTTCATCTTATGAGTCAGATTGCATTTTTGAAATTCACCAGCTGTGACAATCAGGCTTTGGTAGGGTGTATTCCAATGCCTGCTGTAGCTGTTCCTTTGAACCTGAAATCATAAAAATTGGTCAGTCATTTCATAAATTGTATAGCAATAACATACTGATTTTTCAAGAGTCTACGACAATTTTAAATGCCTGTGCAAAACAAGTCTGGAAACTTATTGAATTTACCACGGATGTCAAATATAGCATCAACTTTCATCTTCTTAGTGCTATTGTTATTGGCTATAAAACTTTTCCTGTTTGTTAACATTGCCCATATTAAATTCAATTTTCATTTGTCTGTTTGTTTGGGTTCTATGGTTGTAGGTTATTTAATGCCAAGTCCATTTTTATAATTGTAAACAGTTTTATTTCGATCAAATCAGTTTAGCCTGAGTGCACGATTTAATTGTATAAATCATTTCTATTTCAAGCTATTTAGTTTAGTCAAACAGTTCTAATTTAAACAATTCAATTTAGCGTAAGTACTCGCTTTAAATGAAGTACGCAGTCTAAATGTCAAAACACTTCTATTTAAAGCAATTCAGCTTAGCATAAGTACACAGTTTAGTTCTATTTTACCCATAGAGAGGACTCTATCAGGTGCTTCCACTCTGGGCTAGAGTGAACCTGGGAGTGATGACAATGAAGGGCTACTCCGCAATCCCAAAAGCTCCAGCATCATCGGAACCTCACCATCAGATTGCTTTGTGTCAAATCCAGGACACTCTTTAGTGAAGCGGGGTTCACCCCTCTGCAGAAAAATAGTCGGTGTATTCTACAGAACCAGCCAACTGGGCAAATGAATTTTTGATTATTGTTCAGGTTGGCTTACTCTATGGTTCATTAACCCTTATAGGATATTTTCAATTGGCCTTCTGGGTAATGTTCGCCTGATGTCCCGGGTGACCGAGGTTCAATCCCAGGTCGAGTTATGCCTCCATGCTTAAACACTCAAAATTATAAGGTACGGATCAAGGGCAAAGTTGAGCGATCCTGCGGAAAGAGTTGCGCCTTCCCCTATACTTCGGTGTAGTAGCTATTGAAAAGGGAACCTTCGGGTCACCCTTGACTACGGTCGCCAACTTTACTTTTTAGGTTAGGTTTGGTTTGGTTTGGTTTTATGGTATATCAACCATTCTAGTTTATTTAATGCCAAATCAATTTTTGTACAAACAAGTAAAGTTGTCTCCCTTTAGTCGAGGGGAACTAGAAGTCTCCCTTTTCATTAGCGACTACACCGATGATATGGATTCAAATTCACTGAAAATTGTTTCTCATATATTCTCTAAAATCTTTCGCAAAATTTATAAATTGTCAAAGAGAAGGTTTGTATGTCTATTTTTTACAGATTATTCCGTCATGATATGTGAGTTGTTAATAGGTTTATAAACTATGGGCGTGAGTAGAGTGTTCACCCATGGCCTGGGAGACTGGGGTTCAATCCTAGGTCGAGTCATACCAAAGACTCAAAAAATGGTTCTTGATGTTGCCTTGGTTAACACTCAGCATTATAAGGTACGGATCAAGGGTAAAGTGGAGCAATCCAGGGAAAGGAGTAGTACCCTCCCCTACACCTTGGTGTAGTAGTTGTTGAAAATGGATCCTTCGGGTTGGCCTCAACTACGGTTGCCAATACCGACGCCGACTACGCCGATGATATAGCGCTTCTAGCAAATGCATCCGCCCAAGCCGAAACCCTGCTTCATAGTCTGGAACAAGTCTCTACAGGCATCGGCCTCCATGTCAATGCCCACAAGACGGAATATATATGCTTTAATCAAACAGGCAACATGACCACACTAAACATTAGCACTCTAAAACTAGTTAACAAGTTCATTTACATAGGGAGCAGTGTCTCATCAACTGGTTTTATGGAAGTCAGACCTGACCGATAAAATAAAGCGCAGTTTCTTCCAAGCAGTGATCGTGTCGATACTGCTATATGGATGCACCTCATGGATTAACTAAAAGGATGGAGAAAAAGCTTAACGGCAATTATACAAGAATGCTGCGAGCAATATTCCACAAGTCCTGGAGACAGCACCCCACAAAACAGCAGCTATACGGCCACCTACCACTCATCACGAAAACTATCAAAATTAGACGAACCAGACATACGGGACACTGCTGGAGAAGTAGGGACGAGGTCATAAGTGATGTAGTCCTGTGAACTCCTTCTCATGGACGAGCAAAGGCAGGACGTCCAGATCGAACCTACATGCAACAGCTCTATGAGGATACAAGATGTAGGCCTGAGGATCTACCGAAAGAAATGGACTATATGGAGGAGTGGCAAGAGAGGGTCAGGAATATCCGTGCTGATAGTGCGACATGATGATGATGATATATATATACATATATATATATATATATATATACACTTGACCATTTATCGTCCTGAGTCCCAACTGGAAAAAATGCAAAAGTTTTAAACACTTATTTTAGAGGATGTTGAATATCAGATAACAACATTTTATGGGCATTAACGATGTGGAAATGGGCATCCTCATATTGAAATTCAGGCCCCTCACGTTTATGTACTTCTATAAAGAGACATAAATACCAACTATTTGGCTGCTAAGACCACTGAATGTCCTGTTTTTCTTAATGGTATAAAGTGGTTATTAGTGCATATTTATCCCAACGTGGAATTTATAGGGGCTTGCATTACTGAGACATGATCTAAAATTACTTCGATGTAAAATTAGGCTAACTTATTGGGCGTTCATGAAAGATATACAACTTTGAACCTCAAATCAAAAGCAATGATATTAAATAGTTGTCTATCTCTTGATGAGAAAGAAAAGAAGCATTAAAAAAAGGAAAAAGAAAAAAGAAAGGAAGAAGTGGTTTGGCCGGATTGTTTGGGTTTATGGCATATCAACCTTTGATGGTTATTCAAAAACCAAATGATTTTTTATACAAATAACTAGTTCTATTACAAAAAAATCATTTTAACATAAGTACAGAGTTTAATTGTATAAAACATTTCTATTTCAAGCAATTCAATGAAGTCAAACAGTTTTAATTTAAACAATTCATTTTGGTGTAGGTACAGTTTCAAAGTCAATAACAATTCAGTTTCAAACAATTCAGTTTAGTATAAAAAACAGTTCGATTTCAAACAATTCAATTTAGCATAAGTAGGCAGTTCAGTTCTATTTGATCCATGGATAATACCCTATCAGATGCTACCACTCCGGGCCAGAATGGACCTGGGAGCAATGGCAACGAAGGGATACTCCGGATTCCCCAATGTTCCGCCATTACTGGAACCTCGGTATCAGATTATTTAGTGTCATATCCAGGACACTCGTTAGTGGGGGTCTTACCTCTCTGTAGAGATGCAGTCGGTGTATTCTGTAGCCCGAGTCGACTTGGCAAGAAAGGAAGAAGTGTATGGTTTGGTTTGGTTTGTTGGGTTTTATGGCATATTGTAGGTTATTTAACGCCAAATCCATTTTTATGTAAATGATCTGTTCTATTTAAAACAATTCAGTTTAGCATACGTACACAGTTTAATTGTTAAAAACATTTCCATTTCAAACCATTCCAGCAGTTATACGTAACAATTCATTTAAGTGTTAATACGGTTTTAATGTCAAAAAACAGTTCCATTTCAAATAATTCAGTTAAGCATAAGCACGCAGTTTAAATGTAAGTACAGTTTAATTGTCAAAAACATTTCTATTTCAAGCTATTCAGTTTACTCAAACAATTCAGTTTAGCATAAGTATGCTGTTAGTTCTATTTAACCCATAGATATGGCCCTATCAGGTGCTACCACTCCAGGCCAGAGTGGACCTGGGAAACGATGGCAATGAAGGGGTACTCCACATTCCCCAAAGCTGCAGTCAGTGTATTCTACAGCCCCAGCTGCCTGGGCAAGGAAGAAGTGTAGGAATTGAGACCCCTTGGGTAATTATGAAAACTACGTATATATAAATTTGAGGCAAAGCTATTGTTCGTTGATTTCTCCGAGACATTTCATTGCATATGATACGGAAAGATGGAGCCAATAATACTAATATATGGTCTCTCCAAAGAAACTGTCACCACTCTGATGATGCTTTACAGAAACACAAAAGCGATGGTTCGTCCACCGGAAGGGGACAATGATTTTTTTGATATTGTCACTGGAGTTTTGCAAGGAGATACATTAGTACCATTTTTATTTATAATCTGTCTAGATTACGCATTACGGATGTCCATAGATCTAATAAAAGAAATTAGTTTCATGTTTAAAAAAAAGATAAGAAGCAGATGATATCCCACTAAAACTATAACAGATGCAGACAAATCAGATGATAAAAAGCTTCTCACTGGCCCAAACCGAATCTCAGCTGCGTAGCCTGGAGCAAGCAGAAAGAAGCAAAAAAATATTGACCTCTACGTGAGCGCAGATAAAATACAGTTCGTGAGTTTTAAATAAGATGGAGTCATCAGCACTTTATGTAGCAAGCCTCTGAATACGTAGTAGACCAGTTCAAATACTTCGGCAGCAATATCTCATCTACTGAAAGTGATGTCATCATACCCATAGCGAAGGTATGGATTGTTATCAACAGGTTATCGATGAAATGGAAATCTGTTATCTCTGATCAAATAAAACGGGAATACTTCCTCGCTGTTTTCAAGTTAGTACTACCGTACGTATGCACCACCTGGACTCAAACGAAACGCACTAAGAAAAAGCTAGATGGAAAATTTACTTGAATGCTGCTCGCTATTTTCAATGAATTTGGGAAGCATCACCCTACAGAAAACAGTTGTACGGCTACTTGCCTCGCATCTCAGAAACCAAGTCAGACGAACAAGACACACGGGTCATTGCCAGTTAAGTAAGGACGAACACATAAGCGATGTTCTCCGATGGACTCCTACACATGGACACACCAGTGTTAGCCTACCAGCAAGGACTTGCATACATCTGTCAGAGGGGATGGATGATAAGGTCTGATGGTGGGGGAAGAGAGAGAGAGAGAGAGAGAGAGAGAGAGAGAGTCAGAGAACTCCGTGCTTATTGCACATTTTAATGATGATAGTGAAGATATATATACTCTCGGATACAAATCAATATTTTGACCACACATGAATGAATAAATACCTTTAGTTCAGCGTACATATAAATAAGATAGATTGATTTTATAAAATGGAATTTGAAATCGCGCCAGCTGTCCCAAATGCTGACATCTTATTTTCTTATCAACTTAGCAAACATACGTTATTATTTGGGTAAATCACGTGGTCATTATACAGAACAACGACATTAATTGCAAGACAATCATTTTTTCTGCACACACACACACACACACACACACACACACACACACACACACACACACATATACATATGAATGAATATATATATATATATATATTAAGTTGTTTCATTTGGTGGTATCTTATGGCATAACAACTTTTGTGGCGTATTTAATACCAAATCCTATTCACACACACACTTATATATCGGATACAGATAATTTTCAAATGAATCTATTTGACTCATCGAAAGGAACCTAATAAGTATCATCATTTAGGGTTAGTGAACCTAGAAAAAAAAACACGAGCCTCACCACCGAATGCCGGTCAGTGTAGCCATTACCCCCCCCCTGCAACGTTATTACTTTGTCCTTTATTTTTGTTGGAACTTCAGCTGAAATGAATTGGATGCATTACTTTCGGAGCACCCCCCCGTATATACACATATAGTACACGTTTTGTAAATGCAGTTACATAAACCTACACACGGACACAATGAAACACGTTTACAGGCATATAAATTTCATCATAAGGTATATATATATATATATATATATATATATATATATATATATATATAATTGGTTGGTTGGTGGGTGGTTATTTTGATTTCAAATGTTTCGGGAACTAAAGGCGTGATACGGAATGAAATAAAGAATTTTAGAGAAAATAATTTCCTTTATTTTCAGATTTAGTGATTTCGAGACATGTTCGACGAAACAATAAACTAAATTGTCGCATAAAAAGAGAAAGTTAGGCTGAAAGATGTATCCCCCCGCCAAAAAAAAGAGAGGGTGAACAGAGATGGAGAGCTTAAAGGTCGGTTTTGAAAGGGGAAGGGTAACTGAGCGTGAGGTTAGGATTAGCATTAGCGGAAAGTTATGGACAAAGGAGGACATAAAAGTGAAGATGCTTTTAGATACATATATATATAAATTTGAGTATTGCTGTAACATTTTGGGAGAATAAGAATTTTATTCAATTTTTATTATATGGTTGTCGACAGAAGAATTACTGAAAAAAAAATGTAGAACAAAGTTGATTAAAATTCAGGAATTTATTTAAGAATTTTCGAAGACTTTTAGTCATATTTTAGTGGGATTTTTTCCTCATATCATTGTTACTGCCTCCAGCATTTCAAATATATGACTTATTTGAAGATTTTGATAAAATTACAAAGATTACATTTTATTGAATCAGTCAAGAATGTGTTTGTCAAGTAAAGTTTTTTCCCTTGTGTATGCTGTTACGAAATTTCCCACCGAAGATCAAATAAAAGAAAATTTTTCTCATAGAAAGTGAGTTTGAACTCTGTTGTTTCAGTCAGTTGTATCCATTTTTTTTTGTTTTTTTTTGTTTTTGTTTTTTTGCAAAATTGTGATTCTTCATAATTTTGAATTTAGTAGTCCTATTAAAAGTTTTAATCTAAGTTCTTTCTGTTGCAGGATTAAGATCCAACCCACCTCTAAATTGTGGTTTTCAGTAACGAAATATCCAGACACGCTGAGCTAAATTGATTTTTTTTTTCATTCCACATCTCGAAATTCTTAGAAAAATGTTCAAATATCTCATGAAGTTAGACCTTTTCTTTTTTTTTTTTTTTTTCTTTTTTTCTATAGCCCAGTCAAACAGCTTGTTAACCATTACAGAACAGTGAAGGAAAAGCCAGATTGTGATATCTTAGCGAGTTCGAACTATAGTCGCACAATTAGGTATCAATTTTGCACTGCTACCCATCGGAAAAGGCATGAAATCAATTTTCCCACCTGCTATGGGTCAAAAAGAACCACTAATGTTTTTCTACAAGGATGACTTTGGTATTTGTTAACCCACGAAGTTTCATATGCCATTAAACAAAGAAACTAAACCAAATCAAACCTAAAGGTGAAATAAACAGTCTAGTAATGTTAATATGTATTTTGAATATCTGTGTATTTATATAATCAAATTCGATAAAAAAAAAATAGGGAAGTGTACTAGGTCAGTTATCTGACTTTGTCTACTCCGGTCAAAGGTTGATAACAATTTTCTTTTTTTCGTGGGTGGTAATGTTTCTATCAATCCATGGTACCTATGCTCTTGACATAACTTTTCTTCTTTTCTTTTTAAACTGATCAAAATCTGATCAAAACATAAGCATTTCCTGTTAATACAATCTACTTAAAATATATGGTAGGTGCATCGAAAATAAGTCAGAAATATTCTGCCCTCTTTAAACGGGACGAAGTAAATTTACCACCACGTGAATCTGAATAAAACAGTACAGTACGAGTGTCCTGTTATGACTCTAAACAATTTCATGGGGAGGTTTCAGTAGTGCTGGAGATTTAGGGAATGCAGAGTACCTCTTTATTGCCATCGCTTCCAGGTCCACTCTGGCCTTAAGTTGTAGGGTACTATCTATGGGTCAAATAAAAATAAAGAGCGTACTTATGCTAAACTGAATTGCTTGAAATAGAACTATTTTGACATTTAAACTGTGTACTTATGCTAAACTGAATTTTTGAAAAAGAACTGTTTGTACATTTAGCTGTGTAAACAAATAAATGCACTTATACTAAACTGAATTGTTTGAAATAGAACTATTTTTGACATTTAAATTGTATACTTTTCTAAATTGAATTGTTAGACATAGAACTGTTTATATGTACAAAAATGGATTTGGCATTTAATAGCCAACAATGGTTGATATGCGATAAAACCAAACCAAGACAGAACAGTCATCCTGTGCCGTATAAAGTTGGGGTCATATTGGTTTGGTTTTGTTGGGTTTTATGGCATATCAACCATTTTAGGTTATTCAAAGCCAAATCCTCTTCATAAATATATATTAAATTTATAGGACTTGGTTTTGTTGGGTTTTATGGCAAATCAACCATTGTGGATTATTTATTATGTATCACTAATAATTCATTTAATCATCAGGAGGTGCCCGTGATGTAATGGTTATCGTCGTAGGGAATGGACACGGCGACACGAGTTCAAATCCTGGACGAGACTGATTGCATTTTTCACATAGCACTTGGGAAAGTTATGAATTATTCTTCCTCCAGCTATGGGTAAATAATAGGGTAGACTAGGTTCTTCAGCCTTGGGGAGACAGCTAGTCTAAGAGAAGGAAAGCTCTGAATACAAACCAGTTAAACTCCTGCCCGAGCGGATAATTCATTTAATCATCAGTCATTTATTCACAAACATTTCTATGTATAACAATTTAATTTAGGATTAGTCATATGTTTGCACTCTGATTAAATGTCAAACAATTCTTTTTGACCCACAGATAGGACCCAATTAGGTGCAACCACTCCGAACCAGTGTGGACCTTGGAGCAATAGCAATGAGGGGGTACTCCATAATCCACAAAGATCGAGCATTTCTGGACCTGCACTATTAAATTGTTTAGTGTCATTTTCAGGACACTCCTTTTGTCTTACAACTCTGCAGAGATGCAGTCGTTGCATTCTACAGCCCCAGTCAACTGCGCTGATTGGAGTCAGAGGATATTACTTTAATCTATGTGATTACTATAAGAATATCGTTTCACAAAAAAAGTGAGGGTGAAGAAGTAGGTGACATGGAGCAGAAACCAAAACTGATGCAGACAACTAAGATGATCTTATACTTCATGTAATGCAACAATTTGACAAAGCCAGAAGCAAACATCAAGAAGCATTAGTTTCCACATGAACTAAAAAAAAAACAGTGTTCATGGGATCTAATCAAGATAGAGCTACCTCGTAATAAAGTTGCCCAGTTAATCGGGGCTGCAGAATACACCGACTGCACCTCTGCTGAGGGGTAAGTCACCCCACTCACCCAGTAAGTATCCTGGATATTACTCTAAACAATCTGAGGGTGAGGTTCCAGTGATGCTGGGGCTTTGGGAAGTGTAGAGCAACTCTTCATTGCCATTGCTCCCAGATCCACTCTGACTCGGAGTGGTAGCACCTGATAGGTCCCTATCTTCGGGTTAAATTGAACTATATTGCCTAAACTGAATTATTTGAATTTTGACTAAAACGAATAACTTGAAATAGCATTGTTTTTGACAATTAAGCTCTGTACTTACATTTCAACTGTGTACTTATGATAAACTGAATTGTTTGAAATGGAACTGCTTTTGAAATTGGAACTGTACTTACGCTTAACTGAATTGTCTAATATAGATATTTAACTTAGTATAAACAAAATCTATGCTTCTGCTAAACTGAAGTAATTGAATCAGAACTGTTTGACTGACCTGAATAGCTTGAAATAGAAATGTTTTAAATGATTAAACTGTGTATTCATGGTAAAATAAATTGTTTGAAATAGAATTGATTATTCGTATGAAAATAGATTTGGCATTAAAAAATCTTCAAAGGTTGATATACCATAAAAAACCCAACCAACCAACCAACCAACCAACCAACCAAACAACCATGTGGGATAGTTTGGTACAGATTTTGTTTGAGGAAAAAGTTTTACGATATTTCTATAACTTGAGACACAATTCGCTAGCTTTTGCTGACGTTGTGAAAGTGACGAACTAGACTGGACTGTGAGACACTGAGCTCGCCTGATACTTTCCGAGTACTACTCACCGGATTTGCTTCTTTGGCTTGGAGCCCGGCCTAGCAATCTATTTAATTTGTTAACAACTCTAATAATTCTATTCAACTTTACTCATTCGTTTGCAGACAGTTAAATGGCTTCAAGTATTGCTTGGTAACACTAATAATTCAGTTTAATATTATTCATTACATTGTAATACTTGGAACCATTTGACTGAAGGGAATACTTGACCCATTTAACTTTGTACGCTTTTAGGCGTACATGAACCTTGGTTGATCATCATGGTTCGTGGAACAGAAAAGAAATATTCTCTTCTTTTGTGCAATGGATGTTTTTTGTTGCTTCTGCTGTTTTATGATCCAGTTGGAACTCGTAATTTATAAGATCCTGAATGAGACTACTCTGCACGTTCTTCCATGCAGTTTTCCATGGGAAACCATCCATAACATTTGAATGCAACAACTACGACGATTCTACCAACCAAAGCAGTTAATCAACATGGCTCTAACTGATGAAGTCACGTGATATGCACACAGCAAACAAGCACCTTCCAAAATATTCCGAGGGTGTCCCCGTGGTGTAATGGTTAAAGCGATCATATTCACCCAACCCCTCCGCTCGGGCAGGATATGACACAAGGTCAAATTTTAAGCGGAGTTTAACAGGTTTGAATTCACAGTTTTCCTTCTCCTAGACTAGTTGCCTCACCAAGGCTGAAGAACCTAGTCTGCCCTACTATTTACCCATAGCTGGAGGGAGAATAATTGGATTCATACCTTTCCCAAGGGTATTAGTGCTATGTGAAATGCAATCAGTGCAGGATTTAAACTCGTGTCGTCGTGTCCAATGTCGCGATGGATTGCGAAATCGTAGTAAGCGAGTTTGACCAACAGTAGCGCTATTACGTTCACCTTCGGACAAATAGCCTTGGGAAAGGTATGAACCCCCTTCTCCTCTCAGCTATGGGTTAAATAGTACTGCTACGGTTTATCTAGAAGGATGCCTTTGGCATTAAATAACCTACAAAGATTGATAGGCCATTAAACAAAGAAACCAAACCAAACCAAACCACCCAGAATTTTTGACTCGCCCTAGTATTTGTTGCAGAATTCTATTGAGTGATTCTTTTTCAACATGAGAAAGTAACTCAACGAAAATAGAAATAGTTTTGGATTCTTAAATTTTTAAACCATATTCTGAGTTTTTATATTCGGCTTTCCAAGAGGCCAAAATGTTGCACAAGATCTATTCAATTTGGAAGTACACTGCATGAAGCGAACCTCCTTCTGTCAGCATTCTACTTCACAAGCGCCTACAGTACCGAGCTATAAAACTTTTAGGCAAGGGGATTCTTCTTTCAAAAGAAAGACCTTCTGGAATAAAGAATATTATTTCTCATTCTCCCGGAACGATTTCTGTTTGTTATCATGAAAGAAAAGATAGCACATCATAGCGAGATTTGTTCTAAAGCAATAGATTTAAACCTTCCGAATTCTAAACATGTTTCTACTTCTATATAAATCTATGTTAACTTAACAATAACAATGGCACATCTTTGCGGGATTTGTGTTAAAGCAATATATGTAAATAGTTTAAATCTTAAACATATTGCTTCCTCCATATGTCATATTAGATAGATAGATAGATTGTGTATTATTCATTTCATTATATATATATATATATATATATATATATATATATATATATATATATATATATATATATATATATATGAGGAAAGAATTCAGTCGACTGGGGCTGTAGAACACACCGATTCCTTCTCCGCTGGGGGGTAAGACCAGTCCCTCAACGAGTGTCCTTGAAATGGCACTAAAATATCGGTTAATAAGGCTCCAATCATGGACCTTTAGTGGATGCGGATTACCCCTTCATTACCATTACTCCAAGGTCCACTTTCTCTCGCAGCGGTAGTACCTGTTAAGATTACATCTATGGGTCTTATAGAAGTGTTTGACCAAGAAATGTTGAACCATTTAACGGTGTGCAAACAAACGACTAATGTTCAATTGAATTATTAGTTTTACGTAGCAATTCCTGATACTGTTTAGTTGCTTGCAAATGAATCAGTTATGTTGAATAGAATTACTCGTGTTTAATAACCATAATTGAAACTCTTTGACTGTGTGGTGAAATTGAATTATTGGTATTACATTGCTATACTTGGAACCACTAATAGTATGCAAAAATAAAACATTTTGTGAAGAATACTTGATCCGTTTAACTGTGAGCAAAAATTGAATTATTGGTATTATATAAAAATACTTGGAACCATTTAACTGTGTACAAATGTATGAATAGTGTTGAATGAAATTAATAAAATAAAATAGCTATACTTGTACCCACATCAGTGAGTTCAAACAAATCGATAATATTAAATAGAATAATTAGTGCTAGATAACAATACTTGAAGCTTTTTAACCGTGTGAAAACGCTTGCGATACCTAATTGTGTGCAAACAAATTGGCTCTCACTTTGCAAAAATTAAATTACCAACAAACTATTCACTTGCAAATCATATGTAAATCCATTCAACTGAACGCAAACAATTGACTGATATTAAATCAAATTGTTAGTATTACGTAGGAATATTTGAAAAAAAATCAACTGTATGCAAGAGATGATAAATGGTAAGAAGAATTATTCGTGTTAGATATGAATACTTGAAACCATTTAACTCTGAGCAAACAAATAAATTCTGGCTTGATTATAATCTTATCAACAAACATTTTGTTTACTAATCAAATCTCTCTCTCTCTCTCTCTCTCCCTCTCTCTCTCTCTCTATCTATCTATCTATTTATCTGGAATTTGACATTAAACCTTCAATGGTTGATATGCCATAAAAACCAACCGGCCAAACTATATATATATATATATATAATATTTATTCTCCGTGTTTAAATTTAATGTCTAATATCTATCAATTTACGCCGATAAAGGGCACAAGAAGTACGTCCGCATATTTGTATATATATATATATATATATATATATATATATATATAGATATATATGCGTCAACTGACCCACTATTATGAGAGAAGTGAGTTATTATATGAATAATATATAAGTATTCATAAGGATTGTACGAGATAGTTGTATTGAAAATCAAGAAAAAAAAAAGACATTGTGAACTCAAGAATCACAATTAGATTAAGAATTACACATAATCAAAAGATTTACGATGGAAATGCATTAAAAACCAAGAAGAATTGTAAGGTCACTTGTTAGAAATTGATGGACGTTATATTGAGAGAACAGGGTTATGAAATAGATTATTAAATAGGAAATAAGGAAGTGGAGAGGTTTCTGGTTTCGTTATTTAATGGTATATCAACCTTATCTAATGCCAAAGCCATTCTTTCCAAAGAACAGCAGTGGTATTATTCAAATCCTCGCTAGGAGGAAAATTTGTATAATTAGTGCTCCGTAATTAAGGCAAATATTACAGTAAATTTCAAGCTAAAGTCTACTTTTTGAAAATATATTTAGTAAAAAAAAAAGCTGGGGGTGTCCTCGTGGTGTAATAGTTAAAGTGATAGACTGCAGAATCGTAGTAAGCGAGTTCGTACTCCAGTCGCGCTATTACGTTCACTTTTGGGCAAATACCCTTGGGAAAGGTATGAACCCCCTTATCCTCCCAGCTATGGGTTAAATAGTACCCCTACTGTTCTTCTAGGAGAATATCTTCGGCATTAAATAACCTATAAAGGTTGATATGCCATTAAACAAAGAAACCAAACAGAAAAAAGCGAAAAAATATGAAAGAAAGGTGTTGTCAATGGTCAGTAATCAAGATAAAAGATACAAACAGAACAAAGTAGTTATCTGTATAAGGTATCCCCCCCCAAAAAATAAAGATTGACATAATTTTAAAAGCAATTATCTTGAAAACTAATTAGTCTAGCTCAATGAAATTGAACAGTTAAGTTGTTGAACATCATAAGTTTATTCCGGGACCGAGTTCATAAGTGTTTAATTTGTGCACCGCCAGTGACACGGCACATGTCAAGTTGGTTGTTAAGCTCTTGCCAAACATGCTGTAGCATGTTTCCGGTAGCATTATCCAGAGCAGAAGTGATTCTCTGCTTGAGTTCATCAATGCTAGAAGGAAGTATGGGGGTACGTAGAACAGTCCCTTTTCATACCACCATAAAAAGAAATCACACAAGGGAAAATCCGGTGACCACGGCGTATTTATAAGAAAACTGTCATCATCTTCACCACGCCCGATCCATCTCTCTGGCAGATTCAAATAGAGATAAGCAAGTGCTATCCTCTTCCATTGAGGCGGAACCCCATCCTACTGAAAAATAAAGTTCTTATGTTCACTTTCATTGAGGTTATTTCAACAAGAATTGCCAAAATTATTGGCCTGAGAAATTATGTCAATTTTTTTAGGACAGCCTGTATAATGTAAATACGCTAATAATAATTATATAAAAGAAATGCATAAAAAATCACAAAGAGATTGTCAGTGATCAATAATTAATACAGTTATAACTTTTGGAAAATAGCTATGATATGTATAAGGACAATTCATTGCTCGGGATTTCACTGCAAGATACATTGAAGGTCATGCGGAAAGGGATTGTCAGTGGTCAGTAATTAAGGTTAGGTCACGGGCAGAAAAAGGTTTACAGTATGGATAATGTAAAGTCATTTTTAAAGGTTTCATTATTAAAATCCATTGAAAATAGAAAGAATGACATTGTCAGGGGTTGGCAATTGGTGCAAACAGTATTTACTGAATATAACTATATAATATATTGTTAACATTTTGTGTCCTAGAAATTCATTAAAAATTTAGAAGGATACTATTGTCAGTGGTCAGAAATTGGCGCAAACAATACTTACGGAATAGGAGTATATAGTGTATTGTGAACAATTGTTCTAGAAATTCAAAGAAAATGAAAAAGAACTGGATTTAGAGAGGTCTGGAATTGATGCTAGTAATATTTACAGAATTGGAGAAAATAATGCTTTCTGTAAATAATTATAATTAAATGAATGTATATGAAAATAGAAAAGCAGGGTATTGTTCGTGCTTAAAGATAACTATATTATTGCTGGTAATAATGTATAGTTTAAATGCTATGCTTCTGGTTTGTTGGTTGAGTTTTATGGCATATCAACCTTTGTAGGTTATTTAACGCCAAATCCATTTTTATGCAAATAATCAGTTCTATTTCAAACAATTCAGTTTAGCATGAGTACTCAGTTTGATTGCCAAAAACATTTCTATTTCAAGATATTCAGTTTATTCAAACAGTTCTAATTCAGCTAATTCACCTTAGTATAAGTACATATTTTGTTTACACACAGTTAAATGTCAAAACAGTTCTTTATATAACAATTCAATTTAGTGTAAGTACATTTTCAACGTAAAAAACAGTTCCGTTCCATTGCCCAGTCGGCAGGGGCTGTAGAATACACTGGCTGATATTCGGCAGAGGGGTAAGACCCCCCCAACGAGTGTCCTGAATATGAAAGTAAACAATCTGATGGTGAGGTTCCAGCAGTGCTGGAGCTTTGGGGAATGCAGAGTACCCCTTCATTGCTCCCAGGTCCACTCTGGCCCGGAGTGGTAGCGCCTGATGGGGCCCTATCTATGGGTTGAATAGAACTAACAGCATCCTTATGCTAAAATGAACTGTTTGACTAAACTGAATTGCTTGAAATAGTTTTTGACAATTAAACCGTTCTTACATTTAAACTGCGTGCTTATGCTTAACTGAATTATTTTAAATAGAACTGTTTTTCGACATTAAAACTGTATTTACACTTAACTGAATTGTTACATATTCCTGCTTGAATAGGTTGAAATGGAAATGTTTTTTGACAATTAAACTGTTCACTGAATTGTTTTAAATAGAACAAATTATTTACATAAAAATGGATGTGGCATTAAATACCCTACAAATGTTGATATGCCATAAAACCCAACAAACCAAACCAAACCATTTCCGTTCCAAACGATACAGTTTAACATAAGCATGCAGTTTAAATGTAAGTGCAGTTTAATTGTCAAAAACATTTCTACTTCAATCCCTTCAGTTTAGTCAAACAGTTCTACATCAAACCATTCAGCTTAGCATAAGTATGCAGTTTAGTTCTATTCACCGCATAGATAGGGCCCTATCAGGTGCTACCACTCCGGGTCATAGTAGACCTCGGAGCAATGGCAATGAAGGGGTGTTATGTATTCCCCAAAGCCCCAGCATCACTGGAACCTCACTATCAGATTGTGTAGTGTCATATCAGGACACTCATTGGGGGGGGGTCTTACTCCTCAGTGAAGGTGCAGTCGGTGTATTCTACAGCCCCAGCCGACTAGGCAAACTATGTTTTTGGTTTTACCAGTAGAAATCAGTGATCAGGATTAATGCAAAGTTTTAGAAATGTTTTTATTCTATCATAATTATGAAACTGTTTGGTCATGTTTTATTTAATACTTATGTAATATATATTATACATACATATTTAACTGACGTATCAAGTACTTTCTTTTATGCATGCATACGTAGCTATGAACATTATATATTACTTTGCTACTTGGAAAAGAACAAAAAACAAAAATGTCATCAACATCTAAAGGATTCTTGAACTGAGTAGATAATCTCATTTAATCTTGACCTGAAGCTTTGGGGATTAAGACTGAGAAAATTTCCTGTATCCGCTTTGGGATTGGTTCCATGTTTGGTTTGGTTTGGTTTTTAAAGTGAAATTCATTTTCTTTCATGCGTTTTTTTTTTTTTTTTTTTTGTTTTTTTTTTTTTTTTTTACTTTAGATTCTAAGTCTCCACCCAAAGTATTTATCGAAACAACGAAATTATTTCGGAAGTTAAAGAAAATAAATAAATAAATAAAAACAAACAAACCAAAAAAACAAAACAAAGAAAAAAAAAAAACGTCTCGACATTCTTACTACACAAGCCTTCATATATACGCCGTGACATTTTCTTTCTTTCTTTTGAACATGATAGATACTGATTTTACCTTGACTAAAAAGATATCTACGCATAAATCCATGCATTATAGGGTTATTATCCAATCGGGAAAATCAAGGTGAAATGAAACGTGCTTTTCCACATGTGCCTTTAATCTGACTTGCAAGTGTTGCAACAGAACAAGGCAGACAGAGACAGCACGGCTAGCGGTTTAAAAGTATAGCTGGATTTATAATAAACATGACAGTTTTGATTGCACACACACACACACACACACACACACACACACACACACACACATTTATTTCTCTCTCTCTCTCTCCCTCTCCTTCTTCCTCTCTGTCTTACTCTCTCTCTCTCTCTATATATATATACATATATATATACATAAATTTATATATATATATATAAACAATAAATTATAACTCCCATGTCCACACTAATCTTTAGTGTTACTATCAAGTAATGCAACCCAAGGAATGTTGAACAAGGCCAGTGGTTTTAAGTGTACCAGCATTCTAATAAACGTGGTTTTGATAGCAATCACACACACACACACACACACACACACACACACACACACACACACACACACACACACAAGAGAATACACACAAGCACACACACACACACATGTTTCCACATTTTCTGTCTCTCTCTGTTTTTATATATATATATATGTGTGTGTGTGTGTGTGAGTGTGTGTGTATATAAAATAAATATCCAGTCGGCGTCCAGGAACTTTGGGTATGGATTATTCGTGTATAGAATATATGATAATTTCATATAAATCTAGAGGAGTGCTCGATATACGGCTATTGTGATATATTCCTTTTCAGGTTTAAATAAAACTCATCTACAGAGTGTACACAATATAACTGGAAGAAAATTCAACCTTGGTCCAATTGTCATTATGAATTTTATTTCGACGAAGAATATAATCTTCGTCTCTTCAGATGACATAATTAAGCGTGTATGTCATCTGAAGAGACAAAAATATTCTTCGCCGAAATAAATTCATAATGACAATTTAACTAGGGTTGAGTTTTCTTCCATTTACATTATATATATATATATATATATATATATATATATATAAAATTATTGCTGACCTATTTTATTAAAGAAGGCATATAGAGATGCCGAGACTAGCGGTTTGAAGTGCACCTGGATATACAGTAAGCATGACTGTTTTGATTCCACACACATATACACACGCACACACACACACACACACACACACACACACACACACACACACACTCTCTCTCTCTCTCTCTCTCTCTCACTCTCTCTCTCTCTCTCTCACACACACACACATACAGAGGAACTTTCTCTCACTTTATCATTGTCTCTCATATATATATATATATATATATACCCACTCTGACCCGTACTAGTAGTCCCAGTTAGCTATCCATATGCACGTCAGGTAGAACTGTTTAAAAATTACGAGTATTAAATATGACTGATTGATTGATTGATTCCAATTCCATGTCAAGCAGTATAGGGTTATTTTATGCCAATATGTAAGGGAATCGCGTTCATAGAAGATTTTTTTGCCCACGTCATATTTCGTTTTGATTCAAAACCAGATATGAGCTTCACTAAACCCTTTTAGAAATGGCTGCTCACTCGGCTTTCAATCATACCAGTACGATTCATTTTTTTTTCACCTCGTACAAAACGAAGAGAGATAATAATCGAGCACACCCGTGCATTTATTTACTTGTAAAACTGGTACTATCCGAGAAGTAAAATTATAACTAGAGAAAAGGAAATCAATTATAAATAGATAAATATATAAATAAGGGAAATACACGCGGGATTTACTTCCTGTTGGGAGATAACGACGAGACAAATCTTAGATAAAACTGTCACAGATAGAAGTAAATTGAGAAACATAAACTTTAGGAGTTGACTGATACAAAACAAAAACAAAAACAGAAAAATAAAGCAAAAAAAAAACATATTAATATTTACTTCCCGTCTATCTGACAACTTTCTTCCCCCACCTTTTCCTCATTTCTTTTCCTCTCTCTCTCTCTCTCTCTCTTCCTTTTTTCTGCACCCCTGCAGTGCGGCAATATGGATATGACACTAAACAATATGATGGTGAGGTTCCAGTAATATCGGGGCTTTGTGGAATGCGGAGCACCCCTTCATTGCCATTGCTCCCAGGTTCACTTCGGTCCGGCGTGGTAGCACTTGATAGGGTCCCATCTATGGGTTGAATAGGACTAACGGCATACTTACGCAAAACTGAATTGTTTGACTAAACTGAATAGCTTGACATAGAAAAGTTTTTGACAATTAAGTTTTTACACTTAAACAGCGTGCTAATGCTAAACCGAATTAGTTGAAATGGAACTTTTTTTGACATTGAAATTCGACTTCCACTAAACTGATTTGTTTAATGCAGAATTGTTTTGACATTTAACTGAGTGTAAACAAAATCTGTACTTATGTTAAACTGAATTTGCTGAGTTAGAACTTTTTGAATAAACTGAATAGCTTGAAATAGAAATATTTTTGATAATTAAACTGTGTACTCATGCTAAACTGAATTGTTTGAAATAGAGCTGATTATTTACATAAAAATGAATTGGGCTTTAAATAACCTACAAATATTGATATGCCATAAAACCCAAACAAACAAACAACAAACAATATCTTCCTTTTTCCCAATGTCTTTCAGAAACTGTACAAGATGTAAACTGACTGCATTGGATCAGAGATATAATAATTTTATCAGCTATATTTTCGTTTTCAAGCTTAAAATATAGCTTCGTCTGTCGTAGGGACCTGACAAAAGTGATTACATTCCCTTCAATAGAAAAGAAAAGAATGTCTTAAGTATTATCCGAGGATGAGGTTCCTGTTGTGTGGTCAGCAGTTCATTGCCATTATTCCAAGGTTCATTATAAACTGTGTATTTGCCCAACCCCTCCGCTACGGACAGGATATGACACAAGGTGAATTTTTAACAGAGTTCATTTGAGTTGAATTCAGTCTTCATTTTTCTAGAGAGATTGCCTCACCATTGGTAAAGAACACTGTTTGCCATTATATTTACTCATAGCCGGTGAGAGAGAAGAAAAGAAAAGTTCATGTCTTTCCCGAAGGCATTAGCGAGAAAGTCATTATCGCGAAGTGAAACACAAAGAGCGTTGTTCAGGAACGAACTCGGATTGTCAATTCAATATCCTAAATTGATAACCGTTAACTGATTTCAGTATGTTTTAACATACGAGGTGCATACGATAAGTTTCCAGGCTTTTTTCGTATGGGCATTTAAAATTGAAAATTCAGTATGTTATTGCTATACATGTTATGAGGGGACTGGCCAATTTTTATGATTTCAGGTTTAAATGAACAGCTACAGCAGCAATAGGAATACACCCTACTAAAGCCTGATTGTCACAGCAGGTGAATTTCATAAAATGCAACCTGACACTTTAGAAGAACGATGTGCAATAAAATTCTGTTTTAAACTTGGAAAATGCCACAGAAACGTATGGAATGCTTCACTCTGCTTTTGGACCATCTTGCATGAATCGAGCATCAGTTCTTGAGTGACATAAGTGATTCAAGGAAGCCAGGGAGTCTGTGAGGGATGATGAGAGGTGTGGGAAGAGTAAGGACGTCAATACACCAGAGGTGATTGGCCAAAGGGTTAAGGTTAGGGTTATTATGCTGAGGTTTTAAGGGAGTTCAGGAAGAGATTCCGTCGGAAGAGGCCGGCACTCCTTAAATCGGGTCAAAGGCATTTCCACCAGGACAATACACCAGTGCACAACTCTATGACCAAGATGGGCTTCAAGACAGTTCTCCAGTCTCCCTATAGTCCAGACCTTGCTCCCTGTGACTTTTGATTATTCCCTAAGCTCAGAGACTGTCGTTATGAGACAACTGAGGAGATGAAAGAGGCTGTGACGAAGGTCATTGACACGCTCACACAAGAGGACTTCCATGGGGCCTTCCAGTAGTTGTTGGAACGGTACAACAAGTGCATCGCAGCCGGAGAAGATTACTTCGAAGGAGACTAGAGTTTCATGTGTGTACTATCATAAATGTGCCCATACGAAAAAAAGTCTGGAAACTTATTGTATGCACCTCGTAACAAAGATTGACATGCTGTAAAACTATCCATCCAGCCAACATTAAAAGTTACGTCATTAAGACTTATAAGAGAAACTATAAAAGAAGATGACAAGTTATAGTGTTGAAAAAATAATTGACGATAAACAACTTAATTAAAGGTTAACATTATATCTCGGAATACCTCTTGCTTTTAGCCCAGTAGACTGGGGCTGTAGAATACACCGACTGCATCTCTGCAGAGGAGTAAGACACCCACCAACGAGTGTCCTGGATATAGCATTAAATAACCTGATGGCGAGGCTTCAGCCCAAGAGCTTTGTGGATTATGTACCCCTTCATTGCAATCGCCCCCAGGTCCACTCTGGACGGATTGGTTGCCTCTGATAGGGTTTTATCAATGGGTCAAATGGAACTGTCTGACATTTAAACAGTGTGAAAACAAATGACCTATGTTAAGGCGAATTGTTAGAAATATAACTGTTTTATCATTTAACTGTGTGTAAACAAATGATGGTGTGTAATTTGATTTTTAGAAGACAATAACGGAAATAATTTGGCTTTATAGAAAAATTATCAATACGAGTGTGCAAACAAATGGGTTAATACTCATTTAAAACTGAAATTCTCTTAAAAACTATTTACTTAAAAAGAAATCATGTATGTATATTTACTTAAATGTGTGCAAACCAAAGACAGATGTAAAATTGTTAACGTTAGATAAAAATACTTGAAACCATTTAACTATGTACAAAGAAACGACTTATAGTAAATAGTACTATTTGTATTGGTTAGAAATACTTGAAAGTAATCAATTATGTACTAAAAAATTAGCTCAGGCTCGTTTACAAATCATGTATATTCAATTGATATATAAATAAATATATATATAGTCATCCACAAACAGATCTGTTTCGTTCTATCAGAACTCATCAGTGTGGCTAGACATATTAGCTCCCCATAGGCGGTATCGAAACCTAGTTGACTCAAACGTTAAGCCAAGCGTCTAACCCTTCAGCTACGAGGAGCCATTAGCTGCGAAGTAAATTTTAAACGGTTATGAATCACAATTACTATTGTTTCCATACATCCGTTCAACGGCTGCCGAGACCTCGATTCATATGTATGAAGTGGCTTGCAATAAACACTAATGGCAACACGATTCGCCATAGAACTCATTCCCACGGGGCTAGGGGGAGTATATATATATATATATATATATATATATATATATATATATTGCATTAAATAATCAGTGATGGTTGATATGCAGTGAAAACCAAACCAACCAAATCAAACCTTTTTGCTTTATTACAAAAGTGGATATAACTGAAAAACATCCTCTAACAAACATGAACAAATAAATAAATAAAAATAAAAATGAAAATGAAATGCAACAAAATAAAACACCAAATTTTAAATTTAAATCAGGGAAGGAACGAGTACACTTTCATTATAAAATGTATACAGAAATGATAAATATTAGATTATCCGAAAAATAAATTTTTGGCCATGGATGCATTTCATCATCATTATGTCGTGCTGCAACACAGATTTCCCTGACCCTCTTTCGCTACCCGTCCCTGTCGTCCATCGCTCCTGGCAGGTCCTCCAGGCTATATTCTGTATAGGCACAGAGCTGTTGTATATAGGTTCTAGCTGGTTGTCCTACCTTTGCCCGTCCATGTGTTGGGGTCCACATGAGTACATCGCTTATGAGTTCATCCTCACTTCTACAGCTGTGTTCCGCATGTCTGGTTCGTCTAACTTGGATGGTTTTCGTGATGGGTGGCTGTTCTGAGGGGTATTGCCCCCAGGACTGGTTCAGTACAGCTCGCAGCATTCTTGTGTAATTGCTGTCAAGCCTTTTCTCCTTACGTCTAGTTAGCGTCCGTGTTGTGCATCCATATAGCAGTACTGATACAAACGCTGTTTAGAAAAAACTGCGTTTTACTTTATCGTTCAGCTCTGACTTCCATATGACCGATAGGCTATTGGTCATAGGGAAATTCAAGCCTTTGCTAGTCGCGTGTTGATGTCATTCTCGGTTGATGAGACGCTGCTTCCGAGATAGGGGAACTTGTCCACTTGTTTCAGAGGACCACTCTTTAGTGTGGAGATGTCGCTTCTTTGATTTAAACACATGTATTCTGTCTTGTCTGCGTTGACATGGAGGTATATGCCACCTGCTGCCTGTTCCAGACTAAGTAGTAGGGATTTAGCTTCGGTAGGTGAATTTTTCAGAAGTGGTATGTTATTGGCGTAGTCCGCGTCCGTAATTGTTTGTGCAGGGCATCTTTTGTTTCTTTCCTTTGCCACCTTGAAACTGTTTTCTTTGATTAAATTTATTGAAGTTCTAAGCACGTAGTCTAGGCAGATAATAAACAGGTATGAGGATAATGTATCTCTTTGCAGCACACCTGCTACAATGTTGAAGTAGTCTGTGTCTCCATCCAGTGAGCGGACTTTTACTTTCGTGTTTTTATTTGACATCATTATGGTAGCGACAGTTTCTTTGTTGAGACCAAAGGCGAAAAGTGTTTGCTCCTTCTCTTTGTGTATTGAGTCAAATGCCTGAGTGAAGTCGACAAATAATAGTGCTGCTTCAAGGTTTTTTGCACGAACACCTAGAATTCGACGGATAGTCAAAATTTGTGATGTCGTGGATCGATTTCTCCGAAAGCGATTTTGGTTCTTCCTATGCCGTTGCGTCGTGGAGTATTGTAGATCTTGGCCACTATAAATGTGAGGGTTATACCTCATCACTTCTAGGTTATTCCGTGGTCATCCTTCCTGAAGAAATGGAGGATGTAGCCCTTTGTCCATCTGTCTATTGCGTTCTGGTTACACATGGCGTTACAGTATCGGAGCAGTATGTCTTCGAATTCCTTTGTCGTTCATACTTCTGAGGGTATTACAACAAGCCTTGCAGTTTTCCTATTTTTAATTTCTCTTTGTACTAAGTCGAGTTCTTCTTGCGCAAACTCTCCTAGTTTTATGTCTAATTGATTACAAAAAATTTCGCAGCTTTTCCGAGTAAATTATCGAAATGGTTTTTCCGCAGGTGTATTCGTTCTTCTTGGCTGCGTCTTTTAGTTGTACGTTAGTTCATTTGAGCCTTCTTAAGTTTCTGAGCATTGATTTTCCCCCAATTGCTTAGGGATGCGGTTTTTATATCTGTGCGCTTTTTTCTAACCGCTAAAGGACTCTTGGCGTAGCTCTTTGTAAAGTTAGTATGCATTCTGCTGCCGCTCCTAAGTGGGCATTGACGAAATTCTTGTATTTGTCATTCTGAATAGGTGTTTCTGATATCTCCCGAAGTACATCGAATTTGATTCTTCGTGTTAACGTATATTTATTTTTAATATACCTATCGTTAAGCAGGGACCAGTCATAGTTACAGTTGTCGTTGTTCTGGCCGTGTTTCTTCGTTGGCTCAGTCCTATCTTTGCCGTGACAATTCGGTGACCGAAGGACACACCATCAAAAGAGGAATATTCCTTGCCATTCAATGCATTATTATTCCATTTCTTATTTATGAGGATGTAATCTATCTGTGATTCAGCGTTATTTGCATAGGTGTAGGTCCATAGTTTTCACTTTCTATTTTGAAATTTAGTAATAAAGCATGTTAATCTATTTTCTGGCGTGAAATTTGTTAGATGTTCGCCATTTCTGTTTGACGAGTGGTGTAAGCTGAATTCATTCTTTACGTTTTTACCTACAGGGTGGAACGATAAAATTGTCGCCCTAGAAAAGACGACATGATTTCATTTCCGTTTAATGAAAACCGGTTTTCTCTTTTTGTTGCAGACAATCTACTAGTTGGCCAGTTGTGTACAAAGCCCAAGAGCGATAGAAGCCTTCTATCATGTCTGAAAGTGACACAATATTCAACGAGCGAGATCGGAGATAAGCCACTGTTCAACACATGATCTCTACCGATCCAAGTTATGACAGCCAGAACAATCGCTGGATTGCCACGGATAACAGGGACGTGATGAGAACAAAGTTTCCGGCTACGGTTATGGTTTTTGTGTGGTTTCAAGTGAGTGCCACATCATACCACCTCACATCTTCAAAGTCGGCTTGAAAGTCAACACGAAGTGTACCTGGATGTGCTGAAGAGTGTGGTGATCCCCTGATGCAATCAGGTGGCCGGTGGCAGACCCTGGGTGTGGCAGCAGGACTCTGCACCGGCCCACAAGTCCAAAGAGACCTAGGCTTGGCTTCAGAAGGAGTGCTACGACTTTGTGTCCTTTTCTCACTGGCCCCCTCCTCCCCCGACCTGAACCCGCTAGACTACTTCGTTTGGTCATACGTCGAGAACATCACCAACATGACCTCCCACAACACCAAAGCCAGTCTGATCGCCGCCATCCCCCGAGTATTCGCCGAGCTCCCACCGGCGCTTGTGGAAAAGGCAGGTTCCCAGTTCCGGATCCGTATCGAGGCGGTGATTGAGGCTGAATAGATGTCATCTCTACTACATAATCAAGTTACCTGAATTGATTTTTTCAATAAAAGTTTTTTAAATAAATCTGTAGGGTTGTTTTCTTTAGGACGACAATTTTATTGTTCCACCCTGTATTTGGGCATTCAAGTCTCCACCGATAATTAGAACGTAGTGTTTCGAGACGCTATGAACAAGATAGATCGTTATAGAAGGCGATCAGGTCCGTTTCGTAATTAACATTGGTAGGGCTGTTGCAGGAGAAGATTGCTGTGCTGGGGTTGCCATGATTTTAGGGCCCGTGGACCGATAAACATGCCTACACTCCCTAACGCAGCATTAACAGAGTTTTTCTCTGCTGATGTCAAGACAAACGTCCATCCATTGCCGGTATTATGGAATTTCATATCTTCGCTACGATGGTATATGTGATCTTGTACGCATATTATGTTTATATTATGATCTATCGGATAAGCTCCGGTAGTTGGTCTATTCTATTTAAAGTTCTAACGTTGAATGTTACTATTTGCATTCTGTTTTTATATTTAAGTAATTTTTGTTTTAGTTTGAGTTTTCTAGCAAACTTTTCGAACACTGGGACCAGAGCTTCAACCTCTGCAAGACACGCCCCTTTTTTGGACATGTGGTTTCGATGGCTGTGTTTTATTCTCATCTATAGAGGCTACCCTAAAAGATGAGTAGCAGTAGTTCCTTGATCCAACTATTTGATCCTGGCTGTTGACCCGTGGGGGTCGTTCGCCCAACACCTGGTTAGGCGCGCCGTTGACATGCCATTGATTTCGTCGGCTTTTACGTTCACCATGCTGCTTCCCATGGCTTCCGAGGTATATCAAAGGTGGAAAAAATACTTTTCCTTCCCTTACTTCTTGTGTTAAGTTTTAACTTAGCATAAGTTCACAGTTGCGTTATTTTAAAATTCAACGGAGAATCCTTATTTAAGCTTTATTGCAATCTTATAGGCATTCTTTTTTCCTCTCATTAAGGCAACTGTAATTTAAAAAAAAAACTTTTCCATATGGATCGTATCGAGAAAATAAAAAATCAAGCGTGTTATGCTTTAAGTTCTAAGAAAGTTGAAATAAGATTTAAATGTATATGATTTGTCCAGTTTATGGACATGTTTTGGTGAATGGTCAATAGTGTGAAAATTCCTATATTTACATGCAGGAGATTTCTTGACCAATGGGGTGGTGGAGCATGTTAAACTTGATCATGATAGCCAGAAGAAAATTGGCTGAGATGAAAAGACAAAGTTGAGATAAAGAAATGAAGACGATATTATGATTGTTCATAACAGGAAAAGAAAAAGTTAAACAGGTGGTCACAGTAAAATTCCTCTCAACTTTTCCTATGACAGGGCTCAAAAATAAAAGACAGGAAGTCGATCCCAGAAATATCTAATTTTTTATAAACCCTAGCCCACCCTCAAGTGGTGGGGAAGTTGTTTTACTTAGCCTTGCAATTTAAGTCAAGATTTTTGCCTTTACAGTTATTACAATTCGCCACTTTTCAGAAGTTTTGAGTGTTACCGCTTCTCGTTCCTACTATGAGATTTCTCGTCGGACACACAGCTGGGCGCCAGAATCCCTGATCTTTAGAAGATTCCACTACTGAGAAAAAGATAAATGTTGCAACAGAGAACGAAAGCCAAAAATTACCCGTGGAAGTTTGAAAGAATAAAACAAAGTGATTGGCTGATTTAAAATAGAAGGAAAACCAAACAATATGAGATGTTTCTTTAAATAAAGCCCTGACGTCAATCACGAGACTTTAGATCATGATCCGGAGCAGAACCGAGGACCAACATCCGAAAGTTTTCTTAGAATTTTTAGGATCATAGATACCATATGTAGAGCATTACATTGGTTTTAAAAATATAGAAGTTTGCATTTGACAGAATATCAATTCTTTAAGGATTTGGCTTAAATAACCTAAAAGGGAGGATATGCCATAAACACAACCCAACCCAACTAAATCATATATATCTAATATATATGTAAAATGAGGAATTGACATTAAATAATCTACAACGGTTTATATGCCATAAACACAACCCAACCCAACCAAATCATATATATTTAATATATATGTAAAATGAGGATTTGACATTAAATAATCTACAACGGTTGATATGCAATAAACACAACCCAACCTATATATATATATATATATATATATATATATATATATAAAGAGGATTTGGCATTAAATAACCTAGAATGCCACAAAATCCAACTAAACCAAATCATATATATTTTACATATATGTAAAAAGAGTATTTGGCATAGAAAAACTCTAATGGTTGATATGCCACAAAATCCATCCAACCAAATGATATATATTTGATATATATTCATATATAGGATTTGGCATTAAATAGTTTGATGGTTGATATGACATAAAACCTAACCAATCAAATCATATATATTTAATATATATGTAAAAAGAGGATTTGGTATTAAAATATATAATGGTTGATATTCCATAAAATCCAAACCAACCAAATAATATATATTTTGTTGGTTTGGATTTTATGGCATATCAACCATTATAGATTATTGATATATATGTATAAAGAAGATTTAGCATTGAATAATCTAAAATTGTTGATCTGCCCCCCCAAAAACATCTAAACCAAATCATATATATATAATGTGTATGTATAAGGAGGATTTGGCATTAAATAGCCTACAATGGTTGATATGTCATAAAATTCACCCAATCAAATCATGTTTATTTAATACATATGTAAAAAGAGGATTTGACATTAAATAACCAACAATGGTTGATATGCCATAAAACCCAACCAAATCATATACACTTAATATATATGTATAAATAGGATTCGGCATTAAATAACCAACAATGTTTGATATGACATAAAGCCAAATAAAACCAAACAAAACCAAACCATATATATTTAGTATATATTTATAAAAACGATCTGGCCTTAAATAACCTACAATGGTTGATATGCCATAAACCCCAACCCAGCTAAATCATCATCATCATCATCATCATCAAGTCGCATTGGCAGTACGGAATCCCCTGACTCTCGAAATCAATCATTATCATTCATCACCCAAGGCAGATCTTCTAGGCAACATCTTGTATCCGCACAGTTCTAACGCAAATAAGTATTGGCTGGTCGGCAAACATTTTCACGTCATCATTAAATATTACTTTTTGTAAAGTGTCTTATTTCAATGAACTAATCTCTTCTTCTTATTTCTTAAAGCAAACCGCCCAGTTGGCTGGGACTGTTGAATATTAAGGCCCCTCCCCAATGAATGTCTCACTAAACTATCTGATGGTGAGGCTCCAGTCATGGACTTTAAGGGATTATTGAGTACCCCTTCATTGCTATTACTCCTTGGCTCACTATGATTCAGAGTAGTAATACTTGTTAGGGTCTCAGTTGTCTGTTTTGGCGCGAAACCCACACAAAGGGCTTACGCACGAGATCTTCTACGAGACTGGAAGAAGACGGGAGAAGGCAGAACAAAAGAAAAGAAACCAGTCAACAGAAGAAGGCAGGAGGTTGGATTTGTGGACTCAGAGGCCGGGTTGGCCAACGTGAGAAGAAGAGTCAACATTTCTGATGGCTGTGCAGGAATTTCGCTCGAATACACGTCTGCGATAGCCCACAGATGCACAGAAAGCTACAGAAAATTTTCATTGCCATTACTCCTTGGCTCACAGTGACTCAGAGTAGTAATACTTGTTAGGGTCTCATCCATGGGTCAAGTTGAACTATTCAATTATTTACTGTATGTGAAATCATTTAACTCCATATAAAAAAATGAACTCTGGTTCGTTTAAAGATAATGTTACCAAGAAATTATTCCATCTCTTATCAGATATGTGTCTGTATTAAGTTTGGTTAGGTTACGTTTGGTTTTATGGCACATCAAACCAATGTAGGTTATTAATACGAAGTCCGTTCATACGTATATATAGTCAGTTCTATTTCGGTGGCACGATGTTGGGTATTCGTTTCTGTGCGTGTGGGTGCATGTAAGTGCCAGTCAGATTCCTTTGTCTGTTTTGGTGCGAAACCCACACAAAGGGCTTGCGCGCGAGATCTTCTACGAGACTGGAAGAAGACGGGAGAAGGCAAGGTCCCAGGACAGAAGAAAAGAAACCAGTCAACAGAAGAGGGCAGGAGGTTGGGCTTGTGGACTCAGAGGCTGGGTTGGCCAACGTGAGAGGATGAGTCAGCGTTCCTGATGGCTGTGCGGGAATCTCGCTCGAATACACGCTCGCGATAGCCCACAGATGCACAGAAAGCTACACAAAATCGTCAAAAACTTTCCCCTTCATGCGCTTGGAGTTAACCCAAGTCCGTGTTTGTTTATTCTCTTTTCTCCCACTCTCTCAGTTGTGCATGTTGTGTTTTGTGTGTCTGTAAAGCAATATAAAATGCCCTTAGCCGGAGAAGAGAGAAACCACAAAATGATTGGATGGCCATGAGTGGTTTAGGAGGTTGAGATAGTGTGCATTGTCTAGCAAGTATATTGTCACATTTTAAACAGTTCACTTTAGTATAAGTATAGTTTTTTTGTTTAAACACAGTTTCAATGCCAAAAAGAATTTTGTTTCAAACAATTCAATTTAGTATAAGTATACAATTTCGTTCTATTTGATGCATAGATAGGACCCTATCAGGTGCTACCACTCTGGGCCAGAGCAGACCTGGGAGTGATGGAAATAAAGGGATACACTGCATTCCCCAAACCTCCAGCATTACTGAAACCTTAACATCAGATTGTTTAGTCTCATCTCCAGGACACCCGTTGGCGGGGTGGGGTGGGGGTCTTGCCCCTCTGCAGAAAGGTAGTCGGTGTATTTTACAGCTCAAGTAGACTGGGCTAGTGCGTGTTTATAAATAAGAGTTGACATTAAATAACCCAAAGGGTTAATATGCCATAAAAAAGAGATAAACTAAATTAGAATATGCCTCTGGCGTCTCAATTGTTATGATTCTAATTGAAATAGCAAATATGACTTAGCTAGAAATTTATAAAGTTTGATGTAATAGTTCAAGGACGTGTGATTATTTGTCATATTTAAAAAAAAAATAAGAGTACCTGACTAAGGTAAATGAAGATATAGGTGAACTTGGAGATTCACGCATTCTGGTATTATTTTTCCTATTCATAAGTATATATGCCCAATGTGACATCACTGACAGCACAATATCATAAAGGTTGTTATTTTAAGAATGAAAATTTATAAGGACTTCACCGTCAGGAAAAAGCAAAATGCAAGAAAATCAACGATGTGTGACAAAAAAAAATGTTTGATACACAGCGTTATTTACTGGGTAGGAGTGGCTAAAAAACAAAACAAAAAAAAGCAAGATGAGAAAAACAAACAAAAAGAAAACCACAAAACAAAATCTGAATGTCTATCCATCTATTTCCTTCTGTGCATTACTATCTACCCAATTTCCCACTCCTTTTATTACTTACATGTTTCTCCATCTCCCCATCTCTTTCTCTCTCTCTTTCTCTTTCTCCGTTTATCTGTTTCTCTCTCTCTTTTCACACACACACACACACACACACATTTATATATATATATATATATATATATATACGTCGGTGGGCTGAAAAGCTCATCAACAGAAAAGTTCATATGATGACATCAAATCTGCTATTTATAACTTTTTTATATCAATGAGATCCAAGTCCGGCAACACCCATGAAAGATGTGTGTGCACCACAAGAATGACTCTGTTGAAAAATAAACACTATTTAGTCTCATTGCATGAGAGTATTTCGGTCAAACTATGAACTTTTCAGCCAGTATATATATATATATATATATATATATATATATATATATATATATATATATATATATATATATATGCGTGTGTGTGTGTGTGCGTGTGTGTGCGTGTGTGTGTGACAGATTGTAATGTGCATTATTCAGATTTTATAAAGGAATAGTTAAAATACGTACTTATCCGTATATATAGAATTGCCCATAGGTAAGTACACTCCTCGTATTCTTAAAAGATATTTGAGAAGAAAGATAGAAGTACTCTAGTGTGACATTATGCAATCAAAGCTTATATTATTAGATATTATTGATTGCTAAACGATGCAGCATTAAAGTTCTGTAATAAAAATAAAAGACCAGCACTGTTGTGAACAAACAAATATATATATATATATATATATATATATATATATATATATATCATTATTATCATCATGGCATGTTGCTAGCGCGGATTGCCTCGACCCTTTTCCGCCACTCGTCCCTATGGTATATCGCTTTCGGCAAGTCTTGTATGCTGCATCTTGTATCAGCAGGAAGCTGCTGTTGATAGGTTCTAGCTGGTCGCCCTACCATTGCTCCTCAGTTGGAGGGGTTTCACTGGAATACATCGCTTATAAGCTCGCCCTTACTTTTTCAGCAGTGTCCTGCACGTCTTGTTATATATATATATATATATACCTCTGTAACCAAAATAAAAGGCGAGACTGCGCTGCCGAGTGGTTAGACTGTAACATTATAGTAAGTAAGTTCGGACTCCAGGAGAGCTATTCAGTTCATTTTCAGACTAGGATCCTTCGGAAAGTCATGAACCCCCTTATTCCCTCAGCTATGGGTTAATTACTACAACTATTCTTCAACAAGGATGGCTTTGGAGTGTTGTATAACACAAGAAGGTTGATATCCCATGAACCAAAGATAGCAATAAACCAAAGAGAAAATTATATATATATATATAAATATATATGTGTGTGTGTGTGTGTTTGTGTGTGTGTGTGTGTTCGTATGTATGCTTATATATATATATATATATATATATATATATATATATATATATATAAGCAGTGGTTGTTGTTGTAGTTGTTGTTTGGGTTATATGGTATATCAACCTTTGTAGGTTATCTAACGCCAAATCCATTTTTATGTAAATAATCAGTTCTATATTATCCAATTCACTTTAGCATGAGTACACAGTTTAATTGTCTAAAACATTTCTATTTCAAACTATTAAGTTTATTCAAACAGTTATATGTTCATTCAGTTTATTGTAAGTACCGTTTCGAAGTCAAAAACAGTTCAATTTCAAACAATACAATTAAGCATAAGCACGCATTTTCAATTTAAGTACAATTTAATTATGAAAAACATTTCTATTTATAGCTATTCAGATTAGTCAAACAGTTCTAATTAAGCTAATTTAGTTTAGTATAAGTACAGATTTTGTTTAAACACAGTTAAATGTCAAAACAGTTCTATGTTAAACAATTCCTTTTAGCGTAAATACAGTTTCAATGTCAAAAAACAGTTCTATTTCAAATAATTCAGTTTAGCATTAGCACGCAGTTTAAATGTAAGTACTGTCTAATTGTCAAAAATAATTCTATTTCAAGCTATTCAGTTTAATCAAACAATTTAGTATAGCATAAGTATGCCGTTAGTTCTTTTTAACCGATAGATAGGGCCCATATCAGGTGCTACCACTCCGGACCTGGGAGCGATGGCATTGAAGGAGTAATCCCCATTCCACAAAGCTCTTGCATTGCTGGAACCTCACCATCAGATTGCTTAGTGTCATAACAGGACACACGTTGGGGTGGGTCTAACCCCTCTGCAGAGAAGCAGTTGGTGTATTTTACAGCGCAAGCCGACTGGGCAATAAACGGTAGTTGTGTTGGTTTGGTTTAATGATATATCACCCATTAACGTTTTTTAATTCGAACTTCTGTTTATGGATATATATTTAATATATATGATTCCTGTGCTCATTTGTTTGAATTCAGCTAAATAGTTTCAAGTATTGCCATATAACAGAAACAATTTAACATTAATCTTTAGTTAGCACACAATAAAATCGATATACATATTTTAAAGTTTAGTTTGTCGGTAATTTCATTTTTAAATGAATTAGAATTAATTTCCTTGCTCTCTCATATTCATATTATTTATGCAAAGTTAAATGATACAATGAAGTGGTTACAACCGTGGCAATTTAACACGAAATATTCAATTCAGCACCACTCACTTGCACACAGTTAAATCGTTCCAAGTATTGGTATATAATACAAATAATTTAATTTAGGCAGAAAGAGTTCCGATCGTAGTGTATTGGGTAAATCGCTGGACTACGGAATCGTAATAAATGAGTTCGAATTCTAGGTGCGTTTTTATGTTCACTTTCTTACACGTGAGAAAGTAATAATCGTCCCAGCTATGGGTTAAATAGCATCACTGCTCTTCATTTAGAAGGATGGCTTTGGGATCAAATGACCCTCAAAGGTTGATAAGTCATTTAATAAAGAAACCAAACCAAAGGATTTCAAGTATTGATATTTAACTCTAATCACTCTATTCGATATTACGCATACATTTTCACGCAGTTAAATGGTTCCAAGTATTGTTATATGTCACTAATAATTTTATTAAACATCAGTTATTTGTTCAAACACCGTAAAAATTTTCAAAACAGTTCTATTTCAAACAATTCAAATTGACACAAGCCATTTGTTTGCACATATTTAAAATGTTTAACAGTTTAATTCTATTCACAGATAAGACCTTATCAGGAGCTACCATTCTGGTTCAGAGTGTACCAGGGATAACTTGTAGCGAAGGAATGCACCACATCCCCCAAAGCTCCAGGGCTTGAGTTTAATTTCATATCCAAAACATTCATTGGGAGTGGGGTCTTACCTCTTTGCACAAATACAATCGGTGTATTTCAAAGCCCCAGCCGATTGGGCTGCGCATGTTTTTAAGCAACTATTTTTATAATAATAATAATAATAATATCAATTTGTTTGCACAATTACCTGTTTCAAGATAGTTATAATAATAATCTTTAGTAAAAATATTATAGTTTCAAGTATATATATATATATATATATATATATATATATATATATATATATATATATATATATAATTGTCGTCCTAGAAAAGACGACATGATTCCATTTCCGTTTAATGAAAACCGGTTTTTTTTTTGTTGCAGACCATCTACTAGTTGGCCAGTTGTATACAAAGGTCAAGAGCGATAGAAGCCTTCTATCATGTCTGAAAGTGACACAATGTTCAACGAGCGAGATCGGAGATGCGCCGCTGTACAACTAATGCTCTTTACCGATCCAAGTTATGACAACAGGACCATTGCCGGCACCCTTAAAATGCAACGTGCCCAGGGTGATGAAAACAAAGTTTCCGGCTACGGTTATTGTCTTTGGTGTGGTTTCAAGTGAGGGCCACATCATGCCACCTCACATCTTCAAAGTCGGCTTGAAAGTCAACACCAAAGTGTACCTGGATGTGCTGAAGAGTGTGGTGATTCCCTGGTGCAATCAGGTGGCCGGTGGCAGACCCTGGGTGTGGCAGCAGGACTCTGCACCGGCCCACAAGTCCAAAGAGACCCAGGCTTAGCTTCAGAAGGAGTGCTACGACTTTGTACCCTTCTCTCACTGGCCTCCCTCCTCCCCCGACCTGAACCCGCTGGACTACTTCGTTTGGTCATACGTCGAGAACATCACCAACATGACCTCCCACAACACCAAAGCCAGCATGATCGCCGCCATCCGCCGAGCTCCCGCCGGCGCTTATGGAAAAGGCATGCTCCCAGTTCCGGATCTGTATCAAGGCGGTGATTGAGACTGAAGGCGGCTACATTGAAGGGATGTCAGCTCTACTTCATAATCAAGTTACCTGAATTGATTTTTTCAATAAAATTTTAAAATAAAGCTGTAGTGTTTTTTTCTTTAGGAGGACAATTTTATCGTTCCTCCCTGTATATATATATATACCCAACCTCTCCACTATGATCAACTTTTAAACGAAGTACATCTGGTTTGTATTCAGAGCTTTCTTTCCCCTAGATTGGTTGTCGATCCAAGGCTAAGGAAACCGGTACCAATCTCTTTACTTATAGCAGTAAGTGAGTTTGAACTTCAGTGACGCTATCATGTTCACTTTCGTACTTATATCCAAGGGTCAGTTATGAACAAACTTATCCTCTCATCTATTCGTTAATTAGTACCCAACTGTTCTTCTTCAAGAATGGTTTGGGCATTAAATAACCCATAACTGTTAAAGAAACCAAAGCTAACTAAACTTAAAAACAAATTGTTTGTTGAAATATTTATTAGCAGTACTGGATTTTATTTTTTTAAATTTATCATCAACTCTATTGACGATTCATATTTTTCAAACTATGTAACCGCTGATTTCTCTCAAGTATCCCTCACTTATTAGATTGTTATCGTCACCCTTGAAATGTTGCCAAAGAAGTGGTCTTGCAAGATAAGAGATGAATCTTTGGCTCGAGAAGTTGTATTCGTAGATAAACCTCTCATATTTCGCGTGCATTTACGAAGATATATTAAGCTAATGTCATGACAAGATTATCCTATAGTCGTATATATAGGAAAAACTAAACGATTATCCAAATTCTATAGTTTTATATATTCTTTAAAAAAAATATTTATGAAAGCAGTCCAATTAAGTTGACCCTAAATTCTGTCCCTACTGTCGGAAACCGCACGGTTGGTTGGTTGGTTGATTGGTTTTAATCATTTCAACCCTTACGGGGTGTGAGTATCCGTTAGGATCTCATCTATGAGTCCAGTAGATCTGAGATTATGTTTTAAAAGTCTTTGAATTACAGTAATATTAAGTACACATAGTAGGGAAGTGACTGTGCAGATATATTATTGTACAGCATATGATTGGAGACCATATTCGTATAATTGACTTCATTATAAAATAAGTCAACAAAAGTTGCAACCCAGTCAGCTGGGATAGTAGAATACCCCAACTGTATCTCTGCAGAGAGGTAAGACCTTTCCCCCATGGAGTTTCCTACATATGACAATAAATAATCTGATTGTGATGATCTAGTTATGCTGGAGCTTTGGGGAATGCAGGGTACCCTATCATTGCCATCACCCTTACGTCCAGTTTGGCCCGGAGTGGTAGCACCGGATAGGCTCCTATCTTTGGGTCTAATAAGACTGTTTGACATATAAACTGAGTGCAAACAAATTACTTATGCTAAATTGAATAGTTTGAAATAGAACTGTTAGGTCATTTAACTGTGTAAACAAAAGACTGATGTTTGACTGAATTCTTAGTCATACATAGCAATATTTGAAACCATTTTCCTTTTTGACTGATGCTAAATTGAATTGTTAGAAATAGAACCGTTGATCTTTTAACTGTGTGTATTTACAAAATGTGTTTCCAAATCATAAATATATATCTAATATATATGTAAAAATAGGATTTGACTTTTGATAACCAATAATGAATGATAAACTGCAAAACCAAACAATGGGTTAATAGTTTGGTTTGGTTTCTTTGTTTAATGGTATATCAACCAATGTAGGTTATCTAATGCCAAAGCTATTCTGTGAAATCGTAGTAAGCGAGTTCGTACTCCAGTTGTGCTATTACGTTCACTTTCAGGCAAATATCCTTGGGAAAGGTATGAACCCCCTTATCCTCCCAGCTATGGGTTAAATAATACCACTACTGTTCTTCTGCGAGAATGGCTTTGACATGAAATAACCTTCAAAGGTTGATATGCCATTAAACAAAGAAACTAATAAGAAGACAGGTGAGAGAAAAATAGGTTAATGTTTTTTAACATGACTTAAGGAGACTTGCTGTCACTCAAACTCTAGTGAAAAACTATCTGCAAACGCTGGTGTGAAAAACTCTCAAAGGAGTAAGTAATAATGATAATAATGATAATAGTAATAATGATGAAGATGATGATGATGATGATGATGATGATCTGACCACAGAATAAAACTGGAAGAATGTGAAAAGAAGGATAAAAACCTCGACCTTGCTAGAGAATCGAAAAAACTATGGAACATGAAGGTGACAATTATGCCAATTATGAACGGTGCTTTTGGTACAGTAACTAAAGGATTATTATAGGGACTGGAGAACTTGGAAGTTGGCGGACGAGTGCAGACCATCTAAACTACAGCATTATTGAGAACGGCCAGAATACTGAGAAGAGTCCTGGAGACTAGGTGAGACTTGTTGTCACTCAAATTCCAGTGAAATACCATCAGCTAACGCTGATCTGAAAAACTCTCAAAGGAGTGAATAATAATAATCATAATATATTGAACAAGAACGTGACGGTGACATTAACTGTGGTTGGTGCACTTGAAACAATCTCCAAAGGATTTGTAAAGGGACGGAAGACTTTGAAATAAAATGATAAGTAGAGACCACCAGAATAATATCATTATTGGCCAGAATACTGAGAAGATTCCCAGAGACTTGAATAGACTTGCTGCGACTTAACCTCCTGTGAGAAACCATCAGCAAACGTTGGTGTGAAAAACTCTCATAAAAGAGTGAAAAAATTTAGAATTTAAATAATCAAAATGTATAAATTAAATCTTCGCATAAAATAAGCCGCGGATTCTTGAAAAAAAAAATACAATTGAATTGTGTTGAAAATTCCTCTTTTCTAAATAAGTCAGCTGATTTAATTTGTTTAGAATCATAAATAATTCAAATATTACATAAAGCAATACATCTTAGAGAAAAGACAGCAGATTTTTGCTCCATAATTCTTAGATAATACCGTATTTTTTATAGGCTCTAACCAGTTATAATATGTATTTGCTAAGAAGCGCTTTGTATGACTTAAACTACTGAAAAAAAAAAAAACAACCAGTGAGAATGGAACCCACCAAAGTCTGTCTCAAGTTTTTCACTGCTGGCATGCTTTGGGTAACGGTTATCGTCATGTGAAATGGAATCAGTGACCCGAGTTCAAATCCTGCTGGAGACATTTTGCGTTTCCTTTCGCGCTAATGCCAATGTGAACGGCATAAATCCATCATTTCTCTCACCTGAAATGGATAAATAGTAGGTTACATTGGGTTCTCTAGTCTTGGTTAGGTAACCTGTCTCGGGGAAGAAAAACTTTGAATTTAAAACTTGCTTGAGCTTCAGTCACTTCCTGACCCAAGAAAAGGTGTTTTGGTTGGGGCAAATAATTGGTCAAATTTTCAACGTTATTGTGAGACAAGCAAGTTCAATACTGCCCATCTATTGCTTTTAGGTGCCCGTGGTGTAATAGTTATCGTCGTAGAGAAATGGACACGGCGACACGAGTTCAAAATCCTGGACGAGGCTGATTGCATTTCACATAGCACTAATACCCTTGGAAAAGGTATGAATCTAATTATTCTCCCTCCAGCTATGGGTAAATAGTAGGGCAGACTGAGTTCTTCAGCCTTGGCGAGGCAACTAGTCTAGGAGAAGGAAAACACTGAATTCAAACCTGTTAAACCCCGCTTAAAAATTTGACCTAGTGTCATATCCTGTCTGAGCGGAGGGGTTTGGTAGATAGAATATATTGCTACGGTAATCTTTTCCTTGTAAAGAGCAGAGAGTAAAACTGGTTTAAATCAGAGATTGTTTTTCTCCTAGACTGGTTGACTTACAGAGGCTAAAGAACCCTATCTATTTTACTTTTCACCCGTAGCTGGTATGAAAATAAATAGACAATTATCTTTCACAAGACTCTAATGCGAAGTGAGGCACAAACAGCTTTATCCAGTATTTGAACTCGGCTTGCCTAATTTATTTACTGTTGCATCAAGTGAGGCTTATTTGGATAATTACACCAAATACCTCATATTGTTCTATCATGTGAGCTGACCACAAAGCCAAGTAATAAACGAAAACACATTCATGTTACATAGCAAATTCTCACTAATCAGTTGTAATAATACGTTCTTTCTTTCATTTCCTCTTTTCCTTTTTCTTTTTATCTCTCTCTCTCTCTCTCTCTCTCTCTCTCTCTCTTCCCTACACACTATGACAGTGCTACTTTTTCTCTTTTTTCTAATTAGTGCAAGTATACTGCATACAGATGTCCTTAGTCATCAAGAAAAACGCATGATGGGTAATATTTCGAGTAGCGCCACCTGTTAGATGGAGGTTGCCATAATTAGGGGCATATTAACCCTATTTTTGTCATTATCACCAGACAAAACTATTTTCTATGAAAAATAAAACAACAGGAATGCCCATGATTATATATATATATATATATATATACACAACAAAACAGACTTTATTTAACAAACGAAAATACGAGGAATGCTAGTGTTATCATTACTGTCCTACCGGGATGACTTTGGCTTTAGATAACTCCCGAAGGTTGATATGCCTTAAAAAGCAAAGACGAAGAATTCTATTGCCGTAGCCTAAAAGCGATATAGTCTAAATATGCATCTTTCTCAACATATATTCATTTTCAACGGAGTTACTTCTTTCCTTGCTTCTATATCTATTTAAAAACTCCTCCGCACAAGCAGGATGTGACACAAGGTCACTTTTTAAGTGGATTTTAACAGGTTTGAATTCGTAATTTCTGTATCCTAGGTTGTTTACCATACAAAGGTTAAGAGCCTCGTCTGCCTGTTTCGTTGTATCACAACTCTTCAGTATCGCTAGTCACGCGAGATGCTTCAATCTTGGATCGAAACCCGGATAACTTTACGTCAGTAGGACATCTTACCTCATCATCATTCTCTATATTAATGAAGGAATTTTTTACGTATAACTTTTCACAGACTTTATATCATTCTAAGCACGTAGTCTAGGCAGATAATAAACAGGTATGGGGCAAATGTGTCCCCTTGTAGCACACCTGTTACAATGTCGAAATAGTCTGTGTCTCCATCCGGTGAACGGACTTTTATTTCCGTTTTTTTATACAGCATCATTATGGTTGCGACGGTTTTTTTTGCTAAGACCGTAGACGGGAAGTATTTGCTCCATCTTTCTTCTGTGTATGGAATCAAATGACTTGGAGAAATCTACAAATAATGCTGTTGCTTTAAATAAGCAGAATTATATGAGAGTGAAACTAGTCTGTGATAAAATAGATATTCCGCTTAGGAAACCGGACAGAAAATAAAAAAAGCCTGAATGGGAAATTAGACTAGAAGGACAATTAACAGCAATAACAAGCTAAAGTGCTTTAAAAAAAACACACTGTTGGGATGGAAATAAGTAAGTAAAGTTGGCGACCGTAGTCGATGGTGACCCCAAGTCTCCCTTTTTGATAGCTACTACACCAAGGTTTAGGGAAGGACGCTACTCTTTTTCCTGGATTGCTCCACTTCACCCTTGATCCGTACCTTATAATGGTGGGTGTTAAGCAAGGATGCATCAAGTATCATATTTTGAGTCTTTGGTGCGACTCGACCTGGGATTGTGTTGTGGGAGCCTTACCCATCTTACCATAATGGACTCTTCTCGCCGTTATTAGTACTGAGAGATTTCGCTACCAGAGGCAGATCAATATCAGTGTTATCCGAACAGTACGAGGCTTCGATGTAACTCTATCTTTCTTGTGTAATATAACCTGTTATCTAATATCCGTGTTTGCGTTTTCATTAGTGACCCTTTCCGGGGCCACAACAGATTGAACCCAAGTCTCCCGGGTCATTAGCGAACACTCTAACCATTATGCCAATAAACAAGTCTGACATTACGACTCGAAGAGATAAATCAAAATATATTGGCGAAAGAAGAAAGACCTAAAAGATACAGAGACAGGGTCAAGTAATACAAATAAAAGAAGACATTGCAAAATAACAAAATGAAATTCTACCCACAGGTAGGTGAAGAGTGCACGAGGACATATTCATAAGCTGGTGCAAAAGAAGTAAAACAATTTTGGAATAAAATATGGTAAAAGAAAGAATAGGAACACCGAATTGGTAAATAACATTAAAAAAATCGGAAAACGCCCTGAAGTAAAAATACATCTGCAATCACTCAGAACAAACATCTGTCCATAAAATCCGAACCGTACAAGTTCGGGAAGATGTCTATTATTCGCTATTATGCTGCAGGCTGATTTCAGAAGAACACGAAGGATGCTACCGGGGAACAAAGTGAACTGTTGATTCACAGTATATTGATCATCACACTTTCCATAAGAGGAAAACGTGGCGGAAAAAGTAGCCATGGCGTGGATTGACCACTAAAAGGCCTTTTAGTGGTCAATCCTGGATAGTAGATTATCGGAAAAAGTAAGATATATCAGGCAAAACCCTTAAATTTATCTCGGAAACCATAAAACAAAGTGGAAAGTAGAATTGATAGTAGGAGGAAAAATTTAGGCAGAGATGAAAATCCAGAGTAGTGTCTTCCGGGGAGAGGCGCTTATTATTTGTAATAGCAGTGATGCCACTCAATTATTTAAGTTGAAAATATAGCAGGGGCCACACATTTACAAAATCACATAACTGGAATAATCACCTTATGTACTTAAGCTTTTCTCATAAAATGCAAAACAATAGACTCTATTACAAACAATGAAAATACACAGCCAGGACAAAGGAGAAGCCCAGATAGATCGACCAGATGACAAGAAAACTGTTAATGATGCACAAGGCCTTACATCTGAGTGATGATTGGCAGAAAAGAAGGTGGAAGAGGATTCACAAACAGATCATCTAATCTCAGCCAGAACACCAGATCTAGTGATAATTAAAAAAAAAAAAAAGATAAAAATAAATTGCCGTATCGTGGACATTACCGTCCCATCAAACCGCATTGTGAAAATCAACGAAAGCAAAAAAAGGCAACTACATAGACCTTGCTAGATGATTAAGAAAGCAGTTGGACATTCGGGTCACGGTGATACCAATTGTAATATGAACGCTTGAAATAGTCCATAAATACTTGGAAAGGGGTCTATAAGAGTTGGAAATCGGAGGACGAATCGAGATCATCGCGACTTCAACTTTGTTGAGAATGGCAAGAATTGTGAGGAGAGTACTGGAACCTGAAGAGACTTACAATCTCTCAGACTCCAGTAAAAAGAATCAGCAAAAGAATCAGAGGTGTGAAAAATTCTCAATACAACTGGGTGGGTAAGAGGATTCATTGGGAATTGTGCAAGAAATCTTTATTTGACCATACGAACAAATGGTATATACACAACCCAGTGTCTCTCCTGGAGAATGAGACACACAAACTCCGATGTGATTTTGATATACACGGATCACCTAATCTCGGCCAGACGACCAGACCTTATTATAATCAACAACAACAACAACAACAACAACAAAAAGAGAATAGAATAAAAAAGTAATTATAATAAGTACAAGTGTTGATTATTGTGGAGGTGCCCGTGGTGTAATGGTTATCGTCACAGGATATGGACACGGTGATCCGAGTTCAATTCCTAGACAAGACTGATTGCATTTCACATAGCACTAATACCCTTGGGAAAGGTATGAATCCAATTATTCTCCCTCCAGCTATGGGTAAATAGTAGGGCAGACTAGGTTCTTCAGCCTAGGAGAAGGAAAACTCTGAATTCAAACCTGCTAAACTCCGCTTAAAAAATTGACCTTGTGTCATATCCTGCCCGAGCGGAGGGGTTAGGTAAATAGGATTACGTGGAGACAAAGATGAAATGGTTAGTCACATAATAAGCGAATGCAGTAAGCTAGCACAAATGGAATACAAGAGAAGATATGACTGGGTAGGAAAGGTGATCAATTTGGACCCTTGCAAGAGATAATAATTTGCCATACTATCAAATGACAAACCTGAATACATTCAATTGAATTAAATGCATCGTATTCTCAAGGATTTCGCGTTGCAAACGGTTCATCCGAAGGTAGCAGGGATACCATTTGTTGTTGGACCACTTGGAACGGTCCTCAAAGACTATGAAAAAAGACAGGAGAAATTGGGAGTCAGAGATCATCCAGACCACTGCTTTGTTAAGATTGAATTAAGATTGGACTGAGATTGGATAGAATACTTCATCATCATCAATTCGCGCTGGTAGCACGGATATCCTTGACCCTCTCTCGCCCTAGGTAGGTCTTCAGAACAACATCCCGTATCCTCACATAGCTGCTGAACGTATGTTCGTGCTGGTCGTCCTGCTTTTGCACGGCCATGTGTGGGGGTCCATTAGAGTACATCTCTTATGAGTTCGTCCCTGCTTCTCCAGCAGTGTCCTGGCTCGTCTAACTTGAATAGTTTTCGTGATAGGGGGGAGGTGGCCGTACAGTTGGTGTCTTGTAGGGTGTTGCAGCCAGGACTTGTTTAAGATTGCACGTAGCATTCTTGTGTAATTGCCGTCTAGCTTCTTCTCCAGCCGTTTTGTTAGCGTCCATGTAGTGCAGCCATATAGAAGTATCGATGTGACCGCTGCCTGGAAGAAACTGCGTTTCATTTTATCGGTTAGGTCTGATTTCCAAATAATCGATAACCTATTGATAGCTTGTGTGTGTGTGTGTGTGTGTGTGTGTGTGTGTGTGTGTGTGTGTGTGTGTGTGTATTTAACAGTCATTCTGCACGAGCAGGATGTGACTCAAGATCAATTTTTAAGGGGAGTTAAATAGAATTAAAAGCAGAGTTTTTCTTCTCAGAGTTTGGTTGACATACCAAAGTTAAAGTACCCAGCCTGTCTATTTATGCATACCTGGAAGGTGAATAATTGGATACATATCTTTCATAAACGTATCTGTGAATGGCAAACTGCCTAATCCAGGATTTGAACTCGGGTTGACGATGGATTTCCTGTCATAATACCCATTAGATTCTCTGCGTAAATATATATATATATATATATATATATATGAAAGTAAATATGGATAAAATCCGACAGTATGAAGGTAGCAGGAAAAAATATAATCCAAATAGGTGAATATATCATGATGTAAAGTCGACGTGAACGTTTCGGTTTTAATAACCATCATCAGGACTTGGATATGAAATTGTTCACATATCGATGGGTGATTGCTGAGATGACAGGAGCAAATGAGAAATATACATATACATATGAAATATACATCTATACATATGAAAACATATTTGTTGCGTATTTCTCAATAAACGGGAGGTTTTGTCTCGTTTCTTTGAAAAATCCTACATTTTCTAATATTTTTCCACGTGCCAAACACGTTCTGATGACTTTTGAATTTTGAACGCTATGTGCATGTTTATCTATCTTTTCGTTGTATATTTCTCATTTGCTCCTGTCATCTCAGCAATCACCCATCGATATTGTGAACTATTTTATATCCAAGTCCTGATGATGGTTATTAAAACCGAAACGTTAACGTCGACTTTACATCATGATATATTCACCTATTTGGGTTATATTTTTTCCTGCTATCTTCATATATATATATATATATATATATATATATATATATAAAGTGGAGCAATCTAGAGAAAGGAGTAGCGCCCTCCCCAGCACTTCGGTGTTGTAACTAATGAAAAGGGAGCCCTCATGTCCCCCCTCGACAAGGGTTCCAAACTTTACTTTTATATATATATATATATATATATATATATCGACAAGAACTAAGTGTCAAGTTATTTTTCTACCTCTGTTGAATCTCCAGAAATGTTTTATAACCTCTCACAGGAGGCACTTGGACAGATATTTATTGACCTTTGGCACAAGGACACATTCTTTGAGCACCCAGTTTATAAAAGGGCCAATTTGGGGAGAAATATCAGCATACTTTGATTACTTGGTAACCACAAAATGAAGAGGATAAAAATAACTTAGAAAGATATCTTTAAAAATTCTAACACCAAGCAATAAAGGAATTACTTCATAAAAAATTGTAGTTCTATTGACGGTTTTAGAAAGGTGTAATGAAACTTGAGAAAAGTTGTTTGACAGTGGAATTAATATGTGGATTAGCATGTACGTTTTATAGCACAAAGACATTCATTTCTGGTCTGGAAAAGATAATGCAGTGATCGAAAATGTACTTTATGCTGTATTGTTGCACTCAAATCTTCCTTCGGAAATTGTTTCGTTTTTTTTTTTCTTTAATCATATTTACCAGCCCCTCCGCTCGGGCAGGATATGGCACGAGGTCAATTTTTAAGCGGAGTTTAACAAGTTTGAATTCAGAGTTTTCCTTCTCCTAGACTAGTTGCCTCACCAAGGCTGAAGAACCCAGTCTGCCCTGCTATTCACCAATAGCTGGAGGGAGAATAATTGGATTCATACCTATCCCAAGGCTATTAGTGCTATGTGAAATGCTATCAGTCTCGTCCAGGATTTGAACCCGTGTCGCCGTGTCCATTTCCTACGACGATAACCATTACACCAGGGGCACCGCTTTAATAGTTATTCAAATTCAGATTCTACGTTGGATTGTTCAGTTTGGTTTGTTTTTATGGCATATCAACAATTGTAGGTATTTTAATGCCAAATCTATATTCATGTTTTCATATCAAATTTTTTATATAAACAGTTCTATTTCAAACAATTCACTTTAGCATAGGTACACGGTTTAGTTCTATTGGACCCATTGGTTCTACCACACCGAGCTTCAGTGGGCCTGAGAGCGATGGCAATAAAAGCGTACTCTGTGTTTCCCCAAAACATCAGCGCTACTGGAGCCTCATTATCAGAATGTTTTGTGTCATATCCAGGACACTCGTTGGGAGACTCTTACCCACCTGCAGAGATGCAGTTGGTGTATTCTATAGCCCCTGCCGACTACGTTGGAGCTAATACATACATACTAACATTCATATACATGTATATATACATTTATAAATATAAATAAGACTCATTCAAAAAGTTTTAAGCCTCTCCCCCAAAGGTCATAGTTTACATTTTTGTTGTGGCACAAAGATACCATGAAATAAGAGAAATTAATTCAGCAGGCAGCGGTTGTATCGATACTACTATATGGATGCACTACTTGGACGCTAACTAAACGGCTGAAGAAGAAGCTAGACGGCAATTACACAAGAATGTTCAGAGCAATATTGAACCAGTCCTGGCGTCAACACCCCACAAGACACCAGCTATACGGCCACTTGCCTCCCATCCCAAAAACTATACAAGTTAGACGAACCAGACACGCACGACAATGCTGGAGAAGCAAGGATGAACTCATCAGTGATGTACTCCTATGGACCCCCGCATATGGCCAAGCAAAAGTAGGACGACCAGCTCGAACTTACATACATCAGCTATGTGAGGATACGGGATGTAACCCTGAAGACCTGCCAAAAGCGATGAATGATAGGGAGAAGTGGCGAGAGAGGATCAGGGTTATCCGTGCTGGCAGTATGACGATGATGATGATGATATATATATATATATATATATATATATATATATATATATATATATATAAGGGTTGTTTAAAGAGTTTTAAGCCATATCTAGTAAGAGTGGAGCTGAACATTTTTGTCATGGCAACATAGTACCATTTTTTATAAAACTATTAAAATTTGAATTAATTTCCCTTGTTTCATGAGATTATTTTACCTCAACAAAAATAACTAGAGAAATTAATTCAGGTTTTCGCTGTTTTATAAAAAATGATACTGTTGCCATGACCAGAAATTAATTCAGATTTAATTAATTCAGTTTTATGAAAAAATGGTACAATTTTGCCATGACAAAATGTTCAGTACGATTCTTTCTAGATGGGGCTTAAAACTTTTTAAGCAACCCTCGTATATATATATATATATATATATATATATATATATATATATATATACGAGGGTTGCTTAAAAAGGAGGGAAGCATGCAAAGAGTCATCTGACGAGACAGAGAGTATAGCAATAATATACTCCGCCGATATAAATTTATTATGACGACTTAACCGAGTTTTAGTCTCCATTAAATATATATATATGTGTGTGTGTGTGTGTGTGTGTGGTTTGCTTTGGTTTGCTTTTATGGTGTATCAACTACTGTAGATTATTTACAACCAAATCATGTCTATAAATATATATTAGATATATGATTTGTACATAGATTTTTTTGTTGATAACATTTCTAAATGAGCCTGGGCTCGTTTTTGGTGCACAGTTAAATGGTTTCAAATATTGCTATATAATGGACATGAATTAACGTCAGTCATTTGTTTACATTCATTTAAAAAGATATACTTGATACGTAATAGATTAGTTTATCGGTAATTTCATTTTTAAATGAGTTAAAACTAATTTCTTTGCACTCTAGTGTTGCTATAATCTTTTGGTTTTTATGTGAGAGTGTTAGTGTCTCTCTGTCTCTGTCTCTCTCTGTCTCTCTCTATATATATATATCATCATCATCATCATCATGTCGTGCCGCCAGCACGGATATCCTTGACCATCTCTCGCCACTTTTCCCAATCGTTCATCGCCTCTGGCAGGTCTTCTGGGTTACATCCTGTGTCCTCACATAGCTGCTGTATGTAAGTTCGGGCTGGTCGTCCTGCTTTTGCTTGGCCATATGTGGGGGTCCATAGGAGTACGTCACTTACGAGCTAATCCTTGCTTCTCCAGCAGTGTCCGGCGTGTCTCGCTCGTCTGACCTGTATAGTTTTCGTGATAGGAGGCAAGTGGCCGTACAGTTGGCGTCTCGTGGGGTGTTGTCGCCAGGACTTGTTCAATATTGCTCTGAACATTCTTGTGTAGTTGCCGTCAAGTTTCTTCTCCAGCCGTTTGGTTAGTGTCCATGTAGTGCATCCATATAGCAGTATTGATACAACCGCTGCCTGGAAGAAACTGCGCTTCATTTCATCGGTCAGGTCTGATTTCCATATTATTGAGAGCCTATCTATAGCCGTCCATGCTTTCGTCAGCCGTGTGTCGATGTCGTTTTCTGTTGATGAAACGCTACTTCCTAGGTAGGTGAATTTGTCCACTAGCCTCAGAGAGGCTCCGTCTAGAGTGGTAATGTTGCCCGTTTGGTTGTAACACATATATTCACTTTTGTGCGCATTGACATGGAGACCAATGCCTGCCGTAGCTCGTTCCAAACTATGCAGTAGTGTCTCTGCTTGATAAGGCGTATTCGCCAGTAACGCTAAGTCATCAGCGTAGTCGGCGTCTGTGATTGTTTTTGCGGGGTACCTTTTGCTTCCTTTCTTAGTCAGCTCGAAGCCATTTTCTCTGACTTTGTCGATCGAAGCTCTAAGCTGATGATAAAGAGGTATGGGGCTAGCGTGTCTCCTTGTAGTACTCCTGCAACAATGTCGAAGTATTCCGTGTCTCCATCTGGTGAACGTACTTTCACTTTTGTGTTTTTGTAGAGGATCATTATTGCTGCTACGGTTTCTTTAGGTATGCCGTATGCTAGAAGGATTAGTTCCATTTTCCCTCTGTGGATGGAATCGAAGGCCTTGGTAAAGTCGACAAATAGTAATGTCGCCTGAAGGTTTTCTGCCCGGACGCCTTCAAGGATTCTACGGATGGTCAATATTTGTGAGGTTGTGGATCTGTTTCTCCGGAAGCCATTTTGGTTTTTCCTTAGGATGTTGTCTATTTTGGGTTCTATGCAGTTTCGTAGTAGGGCATTGTAGATTTTGGCTGCTATGGATGTAAGAGTTATCCCTCGGTAGTTCTTGGCTAATCCGAGGTCGCCTTTTTTTAGGGAAAGGAAGGATGCATCCCTTCATCCATCTTTCTATCCTATTTTGATTATAGACAGCGTTGCATTGCCGGAGCAGTATATCGTCGAATTGTCTAGTCTTCCACACTTTTGGGGGGATATCGTCTAGCCCTGCAGCTTTCCTATTTTTAATTTTTTTAAGAACCGAATCGAGTTCTTTGGTGAAAGGCCCTAGTTTAATGTCTAGCAAGCTCTCTCTCTCTCTCTCTCTATATATATATATATATATATATATATGTATATATATGCGTATATTACCCAGTTAGCTGAGGGTGGAGAATATACCGACTACTTCTCTGAAGAGGTGTAACTCCCCTCCTAACGAATGTCCAGTATATGACACTAAACAATCTGATGGAGTGGTTCCAATAATGCTGGAACTTAGGGGAATGCGTTTTTGGTTGCAAACTGAGAATTTGCTTAGACAATTTGTTTCAAGCGATGGTTAGAAACTCAGTTGGTCCGATCCATTGTCCTGAATTGACAGCTAGTTAAGATAATTTATCCGCAGTGGCTTTAGGGGAATGTTGAGTTGTCATTGATCAAAGAAACCAAAGAAACCAACCAAGATGACATTCATTCGATGTGGCTCCAGAATTCCAGATGATATTCACTCAATATGGCACCAGAACTCAAGGTGACCTTCATTTAATTTGGCTCCAGAATTCCAGATGATATTCACTCAATATGGCACCAGAACTCAAGGTCACCTTCATTTAATTTGGCTCCAGAATTCCAGATGATATTCACTCAATATGGCACCAGAATTCAAGGTGACCTTCATTTAATTTGGCTCCAGAATTCCAGATGATATTCACTCAATATGGCACCAGAACTCAAGGTGACCTTCATTCAATTTGGCTCCAGAATTCCAGATGACATTCACTCAATATGTCACCAGAATTCAAGGTGACCTTCATTCAATTTTGCTCTAGAATTCAATATCAAATTCATTTGATATAGCTCCAGAATTTCTAATGATATTCATGCATTCAATATGGCTCCAGAAGTAATGGCATTCATCCTATACACTTCCGGGATTCAAGAAGACATCGTCAATGTGTCTCCATTATTCTCAACAGGACTGAGATTAGGTGAACATTCCGGCTGTTATTCGTATACATTTATTCACACACAAAAAAAAAACTTTTTCTATAGCCTTTCCCTGTTACGTTCACCCTCAGTTTACGAACGAGACCAAAAAGGAAAATTGATTATTGGTCAAATCAAACCTGCAAATATAAACGTTTTTTTTTTCTTTTGTCTCGTTTTTGGTTGCAAACTGAGAATTTGCTTAGACAATTTGTTTCAAGCGATGGTTAGAAACTCAGTTGGTCCGATCCATTGTCCTGAATTGACAGCTAGTTAAGATAATTTATCCGCAGTGGCTTTAAACTAGCAACTTCTCAACTCAATTTGCCCCCAAAGTAGCCATAAACTAACAACTTGCCAGTTCAATTTGCCAAAAACAGTAGCTGGAAAAATGACAACTTGTTTAAGCAGCTGACTCGTCCTTGGCTTTAAACAACACGCTAAGGCAATTTTTCACTGCCATAGTTCTCAACAGACAACAATGTAAGACAATGTTCACTGTCCGTGTAGATTGTCAAATTGAAAAGGCAATTTATTTTTGTGGTTATAAAATGACAACTCGCAAAGACAATGTGTTGTTGAAAAAAGACAACTACCAAAGTACTTTTTATCGTTGGTACTTCACAATTCAGTATTTTTGAGACATATTGGCTTATCAGTAGCTAAAAGCAAACCACTTGTCTCGGAGGTGATTTTCATTTGTCAACTTGCTAGGGTAAAGCCCGAAAAGACTGCTCCAAATATAAACTATATATATATATATATATATATATATATATATATATACAGATATAGATGAGAAAATCAATTAAATCAGAGCAGCGTAAAACTAAAACGAGTTGAAATTAAAGTTCTTTCATTACAAATCATTTTATATGTTTTCCATAAAATAGAATAAGAATTATCAGGTAACATGTTGGTGGTCATTTTTTATGAATTTTAAAAACAGTTACTTAATATTCATTAGTACTCGAACAAATAAATAATTATTTAATGCTTGTTAATAGAGATTCAGGGACAAATAATCATATCTAAAGCACTGTATTAATCAAAAGTGCTCATACGGTGGCCAGCTGAGCAATATAACAAACGAAAACGAGTTAAAGATCAATTTCAGTTTTAATCGCAAAATATTTTATCTGACGATTTATGGTAAACGAAACGAAACTAAGACGATGCTACTTAAATTGTTCCTCTATATATATATATATATATATATATATATATTGGTTGGTTGATTGTTGGTTATTTTGTTTCTACGGCGTATCCACCGATTTTGGTTCATTTAAAACCGAATAAAATTTTTAAAAAATCAGTTTATCATGAGTATAATTTTGTTTACAAGCAGTTAAATGTCAAAACAGTTCCATTTCAAACAATTCAGTTCAGCATAAAGACATAATTTACTTTTATTTGACCCGTAGGTAGTACCTTATCAAATGTTACCACTCCATGCCATATTGTAAATGAAGGTCACCTTGAGTTCTGGTGCCATATTGAGTGAATATCATCTGGAATTCTGGAGCCACATCGAATGAATGTCATCTTGGTTGGTTTCTTTGGTTTCTTTGATCAATGACAACTCAACTTTCCTGGGCAATTAAATGCCTAAGGTAACTTTTTCGCAGAACAGTAGTGATACTATTTAACCCATAGTTGTGGGTATAAGAGGGTTCATGCCTTTATGATTAGTTTTATTTGTGTCAGCGGGGAGTATGCTTCTTCGAATCAACGTTGCAGTAAAAAAGAGTTTGATTAAGGCGTGTTTATTGGTCGAGGTGTTGCAGTGTTTATTTTGTTGGCTAAAATTTTTGATTCCACATTTAATTTGTTCATCAACAACTTTAGGGTATCTATTATTGATAAGGTTTTTTTTTTTTTAATTCTTTGTAAAAGATTATTTTGGAGAAAGAGATTAATTTTGTCAGGGATATTAGGTTATTAATGATTGCTATTTTATATCGGAAGGGGCATTAACTTTTAAATTTGAGCGTAGAGGATTGTTTATTAGTAGGTTTTTTGTAAGTAGAGGTAGTAAATTTATTACTCTTAGTATTAATCAAAACATCTACAAAGGAGATTTTATTGTCTTTGTGTAGATCATGGGTGAAATTAAGGACTGATTTTTTTTAAAAGATTATTGTAGTATGTCTATTTTATCAGAATCGTTGCTGAGAATAAGTATATCATCATATCTTAGGTAGACTGAGGATTTTATTCATATATATATATATATGTCACATCGATACTGCTATATGGATGCACTACATGGACGCTAACAAAACGGCTGGAGAAGAAACTGGATGGCAATTACACAAGAATGCTGCGTGCAATCCTCAACAAGTCCTGGCAGCAGCACCCCACAAGACACCAACTGTACGGCCACCTGCCCCCTATCACGAAAACTATTCAAGTTAGACGAACCAGACATGCAGGACACTGCTGGAGAAGCAGAGATGAACTCATAAGAGATGTACTCTTATGGATCCCCACACATGGCCGCGCAAAAGCAGGACGACCAGCTCGAACGTACATTCAGCAGCTATGTGAGGATACAGGATGTTGTCCTGAAGACCTACCTAGGGCGATGAACGATAGGGAGGAGTGGCGAGAGAGGGTCAGGGATATCCGTGCTACCAGCGCGATATGATGATGATGATATGATGATGATGATATATATATATTGCCTGCATATATCTGTTTTTGAAATAATTCGTAGTAAGAATATTGACTTGATATTATAAGTCTTAGCGCATTATCATCATAAGTTACTTGAAATTTTTAAGGGCTTATATCGGCATTAAATAAACTAATAAGAGTTATGTCTTCGGAAAAGGGCATGAAATAAATAAGACAAACATGTATTAAGAGAGAAAAAAGGATATATATTACACTAAAAACAAGTGATATAATGTCGCTAGTGTTGTTTTGTTACATAGTAATTCACGAAGCTCTTTGCTCCGATTTGGCTCAAGGCCGAATTAATGGGGCACCCAATGAGTCTCGAAAAAACTCGTGTAAATTTGTTAATCTAGCTTGCTAACCATTACACCACCAGAGGTGCCCTGTTTTGTTACATACTATCGGAGTGAATTACAGTCAAATATTATATCCTTATTGGAAGAGTCCATTGTGCATCGAAAATAGTGATGATACCACAGCAATAAGGATTGACACGACCTGAAACTAATGCATTTTCCATCAATAAATTAATTAAAAAACAAAGCAAAATATATTGGAATGATATCTATCCTTTACATAACCTATCCATTTGTGATCTAATTTTAATGTGTTCTGATTGAAGCTTCAATTCTGAATTTCGGAGGAAATTTATAATTCCCCATTCTTGCAAGTATTCCCAGTTCAACCTTTGCTTCTAAATTCTGCTACGTGCAGTAATTTGGCGAGCAAACAAACTAAAAGTTATAGATAATTTCATTAATACTTCAAATTTCTATACATGTCTGAAGATGATGGAAATAAACAACGAAATATTACTGAACTTAACTGCACCCTCAACGTTCAATAATGAACAATCGTACCGGTAATAATGTTTTATTATCGTTTGCTTTTCTTTTAATGGTTAAAAAAAAGCGGTTGCAACGTCATGAAAATGTGTTTAAAAATCTTGTTTCGAATTTGCATGTTACTTCTTATAGTAGATCTTGAGAAATGAGCACTTTACGATATCAAGGGATTTGTGTCGAATAATTATCTTTATACGATACGTGTTATTTTTATTTATTTATATCTTGCTACTACTTCTCCGCCGTTTTTTTTTAATCTCAGACCGTTTTTATTTTTTGTTGTTGTTGTTGTTGTTTTTTTTTTGTTTGTTTTGCTTTGGTTTTTGCTCTTTTAAACGTATCTGGTGGGAAAAAAAAAAGTTGTCATTTAGGCACTGGCAAAAAGATTAATGATAAGACCGCTCTGCCCTGCTGTCATCGAGTTTGGTAGCGGTTGCTACCTGACAAAACAAGCTCCTGTGGTTATTTTGGCTCCTGTCCTCTGCAATGCTTTTGTTCAGGATTCAGAATATTCAATTCGAAGACTGAAGAATTTATAAAGAAAGAATGATGGGCTTAACTGCAAGATAAATAAATGAATGAATAAATAAATAAATAAATAAAAACAGGATATTAGAATAGCGAATAAAAAGATAGAAGAAATATATAATAGTCTGGCTTTTGAATTTGTATTACCACAACAGAGTAACCATATCGTTGGGAGAATACTGATAAAATTCCCTTAAAGTATAATACAATTTCGTAATTAATTTGTAGCATGATATTAATGATAATTATAGGATGGTCTCAGAGTTCGCATTCGCCGTGACTATCACAATATTTCAAACAAGATAACTTAAATATTTAAAAAGTTAGTTGAATTATATAGTTGTGTGTAAATTATTTTTATTTGACAGGAATGCTTGAAACCATATAACTGTGGGTAAATCATTGTTATTATATTAAAATATTTACTTAAAATCGTAAATTCGTGTATGAATAATATAATTGTGAATGAATTATTTCTATTTCATAGAAATTCTTGAAACTACATAACTGTGGGCAAACAAGACATTAGCAGGTCTCAAGTCTCGAGGACACTTTTCAATATTCTGGCCGATCTCAATAATGTAGAAGTCTCCACTCGTTCTCTTATATCCAAGTCCTCCGGTCCCTTTAATAATCCTTAGGTAACTGTACCAAGAGCGCCAATTATAATTGGTATAAACGTCACTTTCATGTTCAACAATTTTTTCAATTCCCAAGCAAGGTCGAGGTACTTATCCTTCTTTTCACTTTCTTTCAATTTTACTCTCTGGTCAGCTGAGACAGCAAAGTCCACAATTTTGCAAGTTATCTTTTTTTTTAGTTAATTATTGTGAGGTCTGGTCTTCTGTTCGGGATAAGATTATCTGTTTTTATGTCAAAGTCCCATAGGAGTTTATGTGTGTCATTCGCTAGGGACATATGCTGGGTTGTGCATATGCCATTTATTCGTGCCCGTGGTGTAATGGTTATTGTCGTAGGAAATGGACACGGTGACACGAGTTCAAATCCTGGACGAAACTGATTGCATTTCACATAGCACTAATACCCTTGGGAAAGGTATGAATCCAATTATTCTCCCTCCAGCTATGTGGGCAGTAGGGCAGTAGGGCAGACTATGTGGGCAGTAGGGCAGACTAGGTTCTTCAGCGTTGGTGAGGCAACTAGTCTAGGAGAAGGAAAACTCTGAATTCAAACCTGTTGAACTCCACTTAAAAATTGACTGTGCGTCATATCCTGCCCGTGCGGAGGTGTTGGGTAAATAGGATTTATTCGTATGGTCAAATTTAAATTTCTTGCACATCTCCCAGTGGATCACCTTGCCCTATAAATTATTTTTATTAGATTGGAATATTTGAAACTATATAACTGGGGGAAAACAAATCATTATTATTAAACGGAAATTGTTACTTGATATTATATAAGTAAAAGTAAATAAATTGGCGACTGTAGTCAAGGGTGACCCGAAGATTCCGTTTTCAATAGCTACTACACCAAGGTGTAGGGGAAGCCGCAACTCATTTCCCTGGATTGCTCCACTTTCCTTGATACGTACCCTATAATGCAGAGTGTTACGTTAGGGGTATCAAGTACCATGCTTTAAATTGGTATGACGCGACATAGGATTGAACTCCGATCTCCATTGGCGAACACTCTACTCACTAGCGTGCATAGATTATCTTTATTTGATAGGAATACTTGAAACCATATTATTATGGGCAAACAAACAATTATTTTTAAACATAAACTGCTTCTTGAAATCATATAGTTGTGTATAGATTATTGTTATTTGATAGGAATACTTGAAAACATATAACTGTGGGCAAAGAAATGATTATTATTAAATCGAAATAGTTGCTTGAAATCATATACGTCGTGGATCATTGAAAATATAGTTATGATTTTAATCTAACATTTAGAAATAAATCTGATTTTGGCATTACATAATCCCTAAGGTGTTGATATCCCGTAAAACAAATAAATCAAACTAAACCATACCAAAGAAAGTATCTTATTGAACTGGATTCTTTTCTAACAAGTCCTGCAAATAAAATTTACTTACATTTCGTGTAGCGTAACGGTTATTGCCGAAGGAAATGGAATCAACGACCAGCGTTCATGTCAATACGAGGCTATTTGAGTTTCACTACCCTCTAATATCCTTGGGAAAGGCGTGAATCTATTTCTTCTCTAGCCATCTAGGGCTAAACATTAGGGCAGACTGAGAACTTTCTTTGTAAGGAAAATAAAACTTTGAATTCTAACCAGTTTAGATTGACTGGCTGGCAGGTTGGTTGTTTGGTTGATTGGTTTGTTGGTTGTTTGGTTGGTTGGTTGTTTGGTTGGTTGGTTGGTAGATTGGAGAGTTGGTTGTTTGGTTGTTTGGTTGGTTCAATGGTATGTCAATCCTTGCTGGATCATTATATACTGGTTGGTGTAGTAGGGTTTTATGGCATATCGACTACCGTAAATCATCTAATGCCAAATCCTCTTTATACACATATATTGAATATATATGATTAGGTTTGATTGAGTTTCATGGCATATCAATCATCGTAGATTATCAACGCCAAATCCCCTTTTTAAATATATATAAAATATACATGATCTGGTTTGGTTGGGTTTTATGGCATATCAGCCATTGTAGGTTATTTAATGCCAAATCCTCTTTATACATATATGTTAAATATATATGGTCTGGATAGGCTGGGTTTTATCGCATATCAGACATAGTAGGTTTATACATATATAAAACATATATGATTTGTGAACACATTTTGTTGATAACATTTTTAAATAAGCCTAAGCTCGTTTTTTTTTTGCACACAGTTAAATGGTTTCAAGTATTACTATGTATCACTAACAACTCAATTACACACAGTTAAATGATCAAACACTTGTATTTCATACAATTCAATTTAGTAAAAGTCATTTTTGTACACAGTTTAAATGTCAAACAGTTCTATTCGAACCATAGACAGGATCCTATCAGCTGCTACCACTTCGGGTCAAAGTAGACCTGGGGGCGATAGCAGTAAAGGGTACTCCGCATTCCCCAAAGCTCCAAGAATGAAGCCTCATCATCAATGTTCTGTATTATATCAAGGCCACTCGTTGGAGGAGGGTTTTATCTCTCTACAGCGATGCAATCGGTGTATGCTACAGCCCAAGCCGACTTTGCATATTATTATCTGAAATCAGTTTAACAGTTACAACCGCATATATTGTTGCACACGTGCAGGATGTTACACGAAGTCTCTTCTTAAGAAGAATTAAACAGGTTGGGAATTGGAATTTTTCCTTCTCCTAGACCGGTTGCTATATTAAGTTAATATTGCTGATTTTTTTAATGTTAAAAAAGGGTTATGCATAGTAATTTAAATTGGTTAACACATCTTTATCTTAACTGATTGATTTGACTCACGGATGTGTCGCCAACAGTTTCTGCCACACCAGCTCAAAGTGAAGATGGGAGTACACTCACTTCATCTACCGATTATCTCCGTAAGAAATAGAGTCGGTGACCTTTGCTCAAATTCTGGACGTTTCCTTTCGTGCTAATACGCCTTTGCTGTAACGGTTGTCGATGTAGGAAAAAGAGTCGGTAACCCAGGGTAACTCGGGTCTTGCCATTTGAAATTGGGCTAATACCTTTAGAAAAGGTGTGAATCTAGCCATTCTCCACCTATGGGGTGATAGTAGGACACACTGTGCTTTTTAACCTCGGAACAGTAACAGGTTAAGTAAAAGGAAAACTCTGAATTCAAACCTGTTAAACTCCCCTAAAAAAATGACCCTGTTTGTGTTGGGTTGTTACTCTTAAATAAGGTAGGAATCCATCTGTCCCCACTCCACAGCTATAATTAAATAGTAGCATTTTTGAACATTGATAAGGCAACTAGTCTTGGAACTTTACTCCATTTAAATTGATTTTGTGTCCCATCCAGCTTGTGACGGAGGAGTTGGGTCAATATAATAATTTTGGAAAACTATCGAGTCCCCGAATGACACATTATTATTTTTTGATCTTCCGGTCTTCGGCCAAGCCATTACATAACCTGTTTTCGTGCGCTTACCCAGATTAATCATAAGGATTTGCTAAATGCAAACAAATTAAATAATTTGCTTTAAATCAATCATCATCATCATCATGTCGCGCCGCCAGCGCGGATATCCCTGACCCTCTCTCGCCATTTCTCCCTATCATTCATCGCCTCCGACAGGTCTTCAGGGTTACATCCTGTGTCCTCACATAGTTGCTGTATGTAGGTTCGTGCTGGTCGTCCCACTCTTGCACATCCATATGTGGGGTTCCACAGGAGTACATCGCCTATGAGCTCGTCCTTGCTTCTCCAGCAGTGTCCTGCGTGTCTGGTTCGTCGAACTTGTATAGTTTTCGTGATGGGGGGCAAGTGTCCGTATAGTTGGAGTCTCGTGGGGTGTTGTCGCCAGGACTTGTTTAATACTGCTCTCAACATTCTTGTGTAATTTCCGTCCAGCCTCCTCTCCAGCCGCTTCGTAAGCGTCCATGTGGTGCATCCATATAGCAGTATCGACACAACCGCTGCCTGGAAGAAACTGCGTTTCATTTTATCAGTTAGGTCCGACTTCCATATGATCGAGAGCCTATCGATAGCTGTCCATGCCTTCGTCAGTCGTGTGTCGATGTCTTTTTCGGTTGATGAGACGCTACTTCCTAGGTAGGTGAATTTGTCGACTAGTTTCAGAGAGGCTCCGTCTAGTGTGGCACCCCGCAAAAACAATCACGGACGCCGACTACGCTGATGACTTGGCGATACTAGCGAATACGCCTAATCAAGCAGAGACACTACTGCATAGTCTGGAACGAGCCGCAACTGGCATTGGGTCCATGTCAATGCAAACAAAACTGAATATATGTGTTACAACCAAACGGGCAACATTTAAATCAATATCTATTGTATATTACATGAAGAACATAAGTAAAAGATGGTTCATCAAATGATGCCCACTGCAGTTTATAGATTATTATATATAGAGAAGATTAGTCTTGCGAACCAAAGTGTAACAGCAGTTTTATTCAGGATTTATTCTATATGTATTCATTACAAATTCAAAGATAAGGTTTAACTGAAAGTTGCGTTGTGTAAAACTTTAGAAATGTTATAGAGAAAGGTGTCTCTAAAATTACTCTTAGTGGGTATTATATTCTGTTTGAGATATTCCGTAGCATTAAAGAATTTTGTTAAAAAACTCAGTATATATATATATATATATATATATATATATATATATATATATATATATATATATATATACAAATTTCATTAAACATAATAGACATTTTATGTCTACATATTTTCTTCTGGATCCGTTCGAATTCACGTATTACTTTTATCGTATTCGGGGGGAATGTAAATGTAATTCTATAATTAGTGCCAGTAGCTAAACCATTTAAGTACATTAGCACTGGTTCGAAAATTAATTCTATTAAGTGTTGGTTACATTTAAAATTCCATTTAAAAGCAAATGCCATAATCTTCAACGGCAAAGACGCCCTTACACAGTAGTAATATGCTAAAACAAAAGTTACATCACTTTTGTAATAGATCCTCCCCCTGATGATGACCCAAAGTCGGGCAGAAAGTACTAGGAATACATACAACTATGGACAATACATAAATCAATTCCCCCCGAATACGATAAAAGAAATACGGGAATTTGAACGGATCCAGAAGAAAATATGTAGACATAAAATGTCTATTATGTTTAATGAAATTTGCATTAACGAAGAAATGCTGCCTATATATATACATACATATATATATATATATATATATATATATATATATATATATATATATATATATATATATATATATATATAACCCTCCACACGTGCAGTATGTTACAAGAGGTCTATTCTCAAGAAGAATTAAACAGGTTTTGATCTGTAATTTTTCCTTCTCCTAGACCGGTTGCTATATTAAGATAATATTGCTCAGTTCACCCAACTATTTACCCATAGTGGGACAGAGAATAGCTGGATGCATACCTTTTAAAAGGGTATTTATACTGTTAGAAATTCAAACCGCCTCGTCCATCATTTGAACTCGGAATACTGTGTCCATTTCCAACGATGTTAACCATTACATCACGGTCGCTTCCGCAGGGACACACACACACACACACACACACACACACACACACACACACATACATATATATATATATATATATATATACATATATAATGATGACCGTCGTATCATGACAGATTATTGCCTTCTTTATCACTCAAACATCCTGCTTAATAACTAATTCATCTTGGGCAAAAATATACAAGATGCGTTAGAGGATTAGATATCAGAACGTCGTTGGATTTATGTTGGCATTTTTGTCATTTTCTGAGTCTGCAAAGCTACAGCACAGTGAAAAGCATAACAAATAACAGGTGACGATGCAAACTAGATGTTTTATATATATATATATATATATATATATATATATATACATACATACATACATATATATATGTATATATATATATATATATATATATATATATATATATATATATTTTACTTATATACTTATTATATTTACTTATTTTTTATTTTTTTTTTTATTTTTTCATCATACAACGTGTGAAAGCACGTGCTATACCATATCCTCATCAGCCGCCATCCAGGGGTGATAACACAGTTTCGGTAGCTCAAGGCGGTACTGCCACCCCCGGCGCTACCAAGCAGCTTTTGCCACCGGACAGGGTATTAAGAGAATCATATATATATATATATATATATATATATATATACCAGATCCATTAAATGCAGAGACTACATTGGACGTTTATCTTCATTTTCTGAGTGCAATTATTATTATATATGTATATATATATCATCATCATCATCATATCGTGCTGGCAGCACGGATATCCCTGACCCTCTCTCGCCACTCCTCCCTATCGTTCATCGCCCTAGGCAGGTCTTCAGGACAACAACCTGTATCCTCACATAGCTGCTGAATGTACGTTCGTGCTGGTCGTCCTGCTTTTGCGCGGCCGTGTGTGGGGATCCATAAGAGTACATCTCTTATGAGTTCATCTCTGCTTCTCCAGCAATGTCCTGCATGTCTGGTTCGCCTAACTTGAATAGTTTTCGTGATAGGGGGCAGGTGGCCGTACAGTTGGTGTCTTGTGGGGTGTTGCTGCCAGGACTTGTTCAGGATTGCACGCATATAGTTTTTATATATATTTAATAGCATGGAAGCTTGTCTGTGTCCACAGAATTCATGGCGTCTAGTAAACGACAATCAGAGAACGAAAGATAGTGGAGAAATCGAAAACTACTGTCAAAAGAACGTTAGGATTTATATTTATGTGCCTCTGTGTGTGCGCCTCTGTGTGTGTGTGTGCGTGTGTATGTGTGTGCGCGCGCATGTGTGTTTATATTTGCGTATTATTGTCTGTGGTCGTATAAGTGATATTTAGTATGTCTGTGCCTGAAGATACCTGCACCGTGCGGCAAATTTGAGTTCGTCTTCTGAATATAAGAGGCGCGACGTGTAGCCAAAGTCGCGACAGATTGACCGAGTAAATTTTTTTTTTATATTCATATATGTAGGTGTATATGGTTATGATTTATTTAAGGAACAAAATATCATCATCCCTGCATTACGAAGAAAATAAAGTTTTGATTGGTAAGTATAATAGACAAAGGAGTATTGTGTGTCAGAACGCAATAAATGTCGGGGTGATGAGAAATGTCATATTGTATAATATACCATAGAGTATTATGTAATATTAGTATTTCATACTGGAATATGATTTGTTTTAGATTGCAATATTAATTTGTATTAGTTATGATGTGTTGATGATATCAGCGAATCATTGTAATCCATGATTGTATGTACGTAAGGAATTTTGCGAGAATACTGGGTTTAGATGTTGCAATAATTGTTTGTATTAGCTATGTCATTTTTTTAAAATTTTATGTATGTGAGGGTGTATGCTGATAATTTTAACTGAGGATCAAATTATCATCATTGCATGATTAAGAAAAAATGTTTATTATTAAATAACAAAAATTAAAAACATATAAACTCGTTTAAATTATTATTATCAGATAAGAAGACTTGATATCATATAACAGTGTGGACATTATTAGTATTAGATAGGAATACTTGAAACTATATTATTATTATAATTATTATTATTATTATTGTTATTATTATTATTATTATTATTATTAGATATGTTACACTCACTTGAAGTGTGGTTAGATTATTATTTATTGAAAATAATCAGATCATTTGTTTTAGATAGGAATACTTGCTATCATATAACAGTGTGGAAATTATTAGTATTAAAAAGGAATACTTGAAACTCTATTATTATTATTATTATTATTACATTGTAACAGTCACTTGAAATGTGGTTAGATTATTACTATTTATTTAAAAAAAATCATGTTATTTGTATTAGATAGGAATACTTGATATCATAAGACAGTGTGGAAATTATTAGTATTAGATTGGAGTACTTGAAACTATATTATTATTATTATCATTATTATTATTATTATTATTATTATTGTAACAGTCACTTGAAATGTGGTTAGATTGTTACTATTTATTAAAGAAAAAAATTAATCAGATTATTTATATTAGATAGGAATACCTGATATCATATAACTCTGCGCAAACAAATTTTTATTATAAAATTTTTATTATAAACTAATGGGAAAATGTGTGATTAAAAAATCATTGGAATAGAACGTTGAAAATTTAAATAGCAATGATTATACTCAAACATTTCGAATTTATCAAATTTTGTCAGAAAATAAAACAAAGGTTTGCTCTGTCATTAAATAAACAAAACTAAATAAAGCCAAAATCTATCTATCTATCTATCTATCTATCTAAATATTCAAATTGTTCGGGGTTGTCCTCGTGGTGAAATGGTTAAAGCAATCGTAGTAAGCGACTTCGTACTCCAGTCACGCTATTACGTTTACTTTCGGGCAAATACCCTGCGAAAGGAATGAACTGCCTTATCCTCCCAGCTATGGGTTAAATAGTACACTACTGTTCTTCTAGGAGAATGGTTTTGGCATTAAATGACCTACAAAGGTTGATATGCCATTAAAATCAAAGAAACCAAACCGAAATCAATCAAATTGTTCAATATATTATTGAAAACATCTTTCGCAGAACATACATCGTAGCCATACGTCAAATTTTAACATTTTTCTTTTTTTTTTCAGATGTATCGAAAACGTCTTGGACACAGGAAAGGAAAATATTTATGAAACCACAGTGAATCCAAGATAGCCAACTTCTTTTAAAAAGTTGCCACACCTTTCATATGTTTACTCATACAAAGTCCACTTATTTTATGACAGTCTTGTAGGTCGGGTATAACAAGGGTCACGTCATGTCACTTAACTTCTTCTCTCCACTGAAAACCAATTGCTGGACACGGTGGGCAAGTCCTAAATCATGTGAGTGGCTCAGATAGCTATGCTCTCTCCCACGAAGAGTTGTTGGTCGAAAATAATTTTCACGATCATGTGACTCTGAATATATGGCGTTATATTTCTAATTTGTATCCTTTGAACAATTTCTGGCTGCTTTAAGAAGGAGAGATTCTCCAGCTGCTTCACGAGAGCTGGGCGGTCCTTATAAACGTGACAGTCAGCATAAATGCGACAATCCTGATTCCAAGGGCGCAATTTTAAAAAAAATAAGGTCGATTCTATTAAATAACTTTTTCTCAGTTTTTTCTATGTTGAAAATTTGTACTGTTTCTTTTAAAATAATGAGATATCGAGATAAAAGTAGGGTAGAAATGAGTAAAATAATGAATAAAAGATATAATCTACAAATTTTGACATTTTATTTCTTTAAATTGAGTACAAAGTTTGCTGAAAAATAAAAGTAAAAAATCTTTTCTTTGAAGCAAAAATAATATTAATCAGAGAGTAAATATTTTTAATAGATATAATTAAGATTCGTGTAATGAAGTATATTAGTAATTATTAGCTTTAAAACAATGGACATATTTTGTGTGAGTAAAAAATATTTTGATAAGTTTGTCACTATGTGAGAGAGAAAATGTATTTATGCTTTAATGTATATGTGGCTGCAGCTGAATTTCTTTATAAACAGAAGATAGATGATTATTTTTAACACGATGAAAATAAAACAAACATTTGTTGAGGTTAAGAAAAACTAAACGAAGTTGAAATTAAATACATTCTTCAAAGAAAACAATGTATATTTACCATTAAAAAATAAATCGAAAGTTGAGAAAGCATGATATAATTCATACTTAATGAAAGAAATATTTATTCCTTCGCTTATATATGTATATATATATAAACTTTTTGGTGATTTATCTATAATTCTAATTGGCTGAAATTTTGTATTTTTACAATTCATGGAGGGAAAAGGTTTCTTGAATTATCTTGGGTTTTGATCCTTGAAATTTTTTTGTGGTAGGTCAAATATTCTCGTATGCAAAATTTCATGGAATTTAAAAGCAAACGCGCTGATTGGTCAATATATTCAAAAATACGAATACTGTTATTATTGCCAAATCCATTTTACACAAATAAACTGTTCGATTTCAAACAATTCAGTTTAGCATAAGTATACCGTTTCAATGTCGAAAACAGTTCCATTTCAAACAATTCAGTCCAGCACAAGTACGCAGTCCAAAAGTCAAAACAGTTCTATTTTCAGCAAATCTGTTTTGCATAAGTACACAGTTTAGTTCTATTTGATCCATAAATAGGACCCTATCAGGTACTACCACTCCAGGCCAGAGTAGACATGGGATCAATGGCAATGAAGGGGTACTCCGCATTTTCCAAAGCTTCAGCATTACTGGAGTCTCACTATCAGATTGTTTAGCGTCATATCAGGACACTCGTTGAGTGAGTCTTACCCCCCTATAAATGATTCAGTCGGCATATTCTGCTGCGACAGCCGACTGGGCTGAGCTGGTTTAGTGTCATATCCATGACACTCATTGGAGAGGTGAGTTTTAACCCTCAACATAGATGCAGTCAGTGTATTCTTCAGCCCCCCACTCGCCAACTGACTAGGCTATTCATAAATTGTTCCTTTCTGTCTTTATAAACACATCTTCAGTCTCGATACTTTTTGAACACAGCACGTATCTTGAAGAAAATGAACGTTTCCTTCGTTGCTTATTTGTGTCTTGGTGAATACAGCTTCACTCTCGATACTTTTTAAACACGCCTCGTCTACTTATATATTTTTCTAATGAATATCTTTGTTTTTTCTTTATGCTATAATTTGTTCTCACTTAACTGAAACTCTTTTCAATCTCTATTCACGGCCGGTTTTAGGAAAGTCTAAAGCCGAGAGTTATTCATCTCACGTTACCATCTTAACCTTCTGACACAAACTCTTGTCGGATTACATTCATTTGCGTTTTTCTTTCGTTTCCAAAACTTGCTAATGTCACAGAGAAGATATCATGACAAGATGATGTTTTATAGTAAACAGATACTGTGATTATAATTAGTGGGCACGCCGACATTTGCATGGGTCATGACACTCTCCGTTTAAAGTCTAATGTCATTCGTACATTAATTATTCACAAAAGGGAAAAGTTGTTTGCAATTGTCTGAAATTTTGGACAGTACACAATTTCAAATAAGCAGTTACAAGAAAGAAAGAAAAAGAAAGAAAGAAAGAAAGAAAGAGGGATAATTCAAAATTAGATCGATCGATAGATAGATAGATAGATAATAACCTTATTAAAACCTCCTAAACAAATCAAGATTATCTAGGTCGACTTACATAGAGCAGAGTTGGCTGAAATATTCATGGGTGGAAAAATTAATGGGTTGAAAAATTCATATGATATGTGTTATATGTGGTGTTGATGACATCTTTGACCACTGGGATCCAAGCCCTGCAGCATCGATAGAAGAATTGTGTGAAGCACAGGGGGAACTATACTGAAAAATAAACGCCAGAAAACTCTAAATTCGAACAAGTGTAACGATTTTCTCGTAGAAAATGGAATCACGGATCTAAGATCAAATCCTGTAGGGAGCAGCCCGTACTTTTCTTTGTGCTAATGCCCATGGAAGAAGCATAAATCCATCTGTTCTGCCCATAGCTTTGGCTACATTGACCCTATGTCAAGCCCTGTCTCGTGGGAGGCAGAGGCAAATATCGCCCTCAGCTTTGGCTAAATAGAAGGGAAGATGGTACCTTTAGCCTTGTTTCAGCAGAAAACTATGAATTGAAACTAACTAATGCTATAGCTATTGTTGTAAGAAATGGAATGGTTGGTTGGTTGGCTGTTTTTTCTTGCGTATCAACCCTTTTCATGTCATTTAACGCCGAATTAAATTCCAAACAATTCAGTTCAGTATAAGTATAGTTTTTGTTTACAAACTGTTAAGAGTTCTATTTCAAACAATTTAGTTTAGTATAAGGACACAGTTTAGTTCTATTTAAAACAATTCAAACAGTTCAGTTAGGCATAAGTACGCAGTTTAAATATCAAAACAGTTCTATTTTAAACAGTTCTATTTAGCATAATTACGCAGTTTAGTTCTATTTGACCCCTATATAGTACCCTATCAGGTGCTACCACACCGGACCAGAGTGGACCTGGGATCGATGGCAATGAAGAGTAATCTGCATTCCTCAAAGCTCCAGCATTACTGAAGCCTCACCATCTGATTGTTTAGCGTCATATCCAGGCCACTTGTTGGCGTGGGTCTTACCTCTCTGCAGAGTTGTAGTCGGAGTATTCTATAGCTCCAGCCAACTGGGCAAGAAATGGAATCGATAACCCGTGTTCAAACCCTGAACGAGGCTGTGTTTCGCTTCGCATAAAATGCATTCTAGAAAAACAAGAAACTCTCTCTTCACTCAGCTATAGTAAATAGAAGGGAAAACTGGGACCATTAGACTTGGTTAGGCAACCAACTTAAGAGAAGAAAGACTTTGAATTCAAACCAACTGTACCCTGCTTAGAAAAAATGCTCGTGGTGTAAAGATAGGCTAACTACACATCATCCTTTCTTGCAAGATCGATCCATTTTAATCGCGATGCAACAAAATTTGTATCGCTTTGTCATCACGTGCGGTTAAAAAAAAAAAAAAAAAAAAAAAAAAAACAAGACAAGTTGGTAAATGTATAATCCTTTATTACAGATCATAGAAGCCCAAAATTTTGTGATACGGCTATAGGAACTGATCTTCCAAGTTCATTTCTCTATGGAGGATTCCTGTTGGAGTAATGGCTAAAAAAAAGGCTGTAACCTCGAAGTGAGTTTGTCCTCTAGTTGGTTTATTACGTTCTTTCGGACTTATACCCGTCAGAAAGGGAAGAACTTTTTAATCATCCAGATATGGGTAAATAAGTGTCACTGCTGTTCTTCTAAAAAGATGGCTTCGGCATTAAATAACCCACGTAGCATAAAACAAAGAAATAAAACTACAAACCAAACCATTTCTCTTTGGAATCTTCTATGAGAAATAGGGATGTCTTGTTGGGTCCCAATTGACTGCTGAATAAGCGACTTGATGCCATGTTTTGGAATAAATGATCATAGAGGAAAACTGATGACAATTACGTTGGAAAGCAGCTTAATTGTGCCAGTAACATATACACAATATACTTAGTATAAAATATGCGAGACTTTTAAATATCTGTACGTTACTTTTCGGATATCTACCATATCTCTATCAGATGATTCAAATCTGTTCAAATCTATTAATAACTTTATAAAATATATTCATACCTTAGATCTTCCTATTTTCACTCCCTACTTCCTATCTTCATATCTATCTATCCATCTATCCATATTTACCAACCCCTCCGCTCGGGCAGGATATGACACAAGGTCAATCTTTAAGCGGAGTTTAACAGGTTTGAATTCAGAGTTTTCCTTCTCCTAGACTAGTTGCCTTAGCAGGGCTGAAGAACCTAGTCTGGCCTACTATTTACCCATAGCTGGAGGGAGAATAATTGGATTCATAGCTTTCCCAAGGGTATTAGTGTTATGTGAAATGCAATTAGTCTGGTCCAGGATTTGAACTCGTGTCACCGTATCCATTTCCTACGACGATAACATTACACCACGGACACCTCTCTCTCTCTCTCTCTCTCTCTCTCTCTATCTATCTATCTATCTATCTATGTAAGAGTTCACTCCGAAAAATGGTATTTCAATTGTTAATGATGTAAATTCTTGTCTGCAGAGAGACTTTGGTCCTCACTGAGACTTCCCTTGAAAAATTAATATAAGTTTCATGTCTAAAAGATTCTTACTATATCTGACGATGGCACAAGGGGCGTTAACATCGATTAAAAAAGACGTTTTTATTGTTTTATTGCAATTACATTTTTTAAAATAATTTTATCAAAAATAACCTATTAGTTAGTTATATCATTGAAAAACAGAGGCAATATTTTCGGTATAATTTACATTTTTATACTAAGATTTAAAAGATAAATTAAGATTTCATTTACGGTGGAATATGCATTTTATTTAAATAGTCATGGTTCTATTTCCGATTCAACTTGCGATTCAAGCATTTCATGGAACATTTTTGGAGAGGATCCTCTCGATGATTGAATGTTGTTTGGTTTGGTTTGGTTTTATGGCATATCAACCATTGGAGGTTATTTAATGCCAAATCTCCCTCTCTCTCTCTCTCTATATATATATATATATATATATATATATATATATTGTAAACAGATTTTGTTGATAAGGTTCTGAGCCTGAATTATTCTTTGCACACAGTTAAATGCTCTCAAGTATTGCTATATAACAGTCAAAATTTCACATCACTTCTTTGTTTGCACACAGTTTATTCTATTTGACCTCTAGATTATCCCCTATCAAGTGCTATCACTGCTGGTCAGAGTGGACTTGGGAGAAATGGCAATGAAGAGGTACTCTGCATTCTCCAAAGCTCCAAGGCTGAAGCCTAGTTATCAAATTGATTAATGTCATATTCATTAGGAGAGTCTTACCCCTTTGCAGAGATGCAGTCGGTGTATTCTACCGGTTCAGCCGACTGGGCTTGAATGTTGTTTGTGAAGTTTGTAAAGTTTTCTGATGCACATAACTTAGACCAGTTAAATTTGACAGCAATCAAACGAAGACATTCTTTGAGAATGGAAGGCACGCTTAACCTAAGTTAGGTAACCAGTCTAGGAGAAGGAACATAGTGACCTTCTCTCATATCCTAACCATGGTGATAAATATGAATAAATTCATATATTCCATCAGATAATTCAATTTGCGTTAACAACTGTTTGTTTCCTCGGGTAAACAAAAGAATTGTAAACTTAATTCAAACTAACTTTGGTTTGTCAAATCGTTCTTAAAATACTGTGTTTAGAACAGTGTGGTTGAATATCTGTTAATTCACGTAGTGCGGCCCTCGAAATCTGTCAGCATCTTTATTTTTGTTAAGAATGCATGCTTGAATTTCGAATTACTATGAAAGATGAATGTGTGGCCTGGCATAAAATCTAGTCTTATTATTCAAATTTTCTCTCTTTCACTCTTAGAAAATTAATTCGTCTCATGAATTGTTAAATATGTTTACTTTATTGTTTTTCAACCAGTTATTCAGATCATCCCGGCTTGTTAAGTCACAAATAACAATAAAAACACGTAGATTTTCTTTTAATTTACTTTCCTCGTACACGGGGGTATCGTTGATTTTGGAAAATACTACAATAAATTGAGTCTCGTACCAGTCTGTTCCTCATAAACTTAATTTGATTATGCTCTTCAATGGAACCGGTTTTTGAATTTAATAAAATTGATAATAATTTTAAAACTGCATTTGTTTACATATAAGCAGGCAGAGTTCATGCAGCGTAATGCGTAACCTTTTGAAGTGAGGCCTGGAAGTGAGTTCGAACCCTAATCACCCAAAGTGGGTAGAGTTTTTGGCAATGGTCTAGGAGACCTTGGTTCAGTCCCAGGTCGTGTCATACCAAAGACTTTAAAAATGGTACTTGATGCCTCCTTGCTTAAGACTCTGCAATATAAGGTACGTATCAAGGGTAAAGTGGAACAATCCATGGAGAGGAGTAGCGTCCTCCCCTACACCTCAGTGTAGTAACTATTGAAAAGGGTGCCTTCTGGTTGCCCTCGACGTCAGTCGCCAACTTTACTTTCCTTTGCTTACGTTCACTTGCGGTGTAATACCTTTGGGAAAGGAATGAACGCCCTTATCCTTCCAGAAAGACGTTAAATAGTTGTTCTTAGGCATTAAATAACCCACGAAGGTTGATATGACATTGAAATGAAGTGAAATGAAAAGAATCGTTTTTTATTCTCTATTTTTCTGTTTGTTTAAAAGCATATGAAGCTTTGTCGGTTATTTAATCTCAAAATCATTTTTGTCAAAGAACAATGGGGTAAGTAAGGTAGGACACTTCTCCTTTCCCTTGATTGCTCCACTGACCCTTGATCCGTATTTCATAGTATCAAGAGTTAAGAAAGACGGCATTACATACCATTTTTTGAATCTTTGGTATGACTCTACCTGGGACTGAACCCGGTCTCTCGGACCATTTGCAAAAGTAGTTATTCCTAATTTCTCTAATCTGTCTCTGTAGCTGTGACTTCTTACACTTTTGTATTTTTTAGATGCTCTCCATTCCCAATATTGCTCTACAATTTTTTGTGTCTTGACACTGGGGCCCAAACGCCTGAGTACAATATTCTACATGAAGTCTTATTGCGGTTTTATACATTTTTAAACATTTTCCTCTCTTGAAATAAAATTTCTTAGCATCCAGCTTATTCTTCCATTTGCCCTCAATACAATAGAGAAAATATGATTTTCAGCTTTAAATGATAAAATTTCTAATATACATTTTTGATTTTCAAGTTGTTTAATCAATATTCAACTTTAATATTTTGGATCCAATCCGAAGTATTTTGCATTTTTCTGTATCAAATTTGAATTTCCAAACACCTTCCCAATATGGCAGTTTATTTACATTCAATCAGGCCATTGGACTAATGAATAGATTGTTCACCAATAGTCCCAGAGACAGGTCGAGTCATACCAAAAACTAAAAAAATGGTACTGGATACCGCCTTGCTTAACACTCAGCATTGTAAGGTAAAGACCAAAGGTAAAGTGGAGCAATCCAGGGAATAGAATAGCGTCCTCCCTACATCTCTGTGTAGTAGCTATTGAAAAGGGAGACTTTGGGTCACCCTCGACTACAGTCGCCAATTTTACTTATTTAGATCCATCGGTATTGTTTTTTTTTTTTTTTTTTTTTTTTGTTAGTGGTCCAACAAGTAGTTTAACATCATCAGCAAATAATTGGCCCAGTCTACTGGGTCTGTAAACTTCATCTCTGCAGAGGGGTAAGACTCCTCCTCTGAGTGTCCTGGTATATGACACGAAACAATCTGACGGTGAGGCTCAGAGTAATGCTGGAGCTCTGGGGAATGCAGAGCACCCCCTTATTGCCATCGTTCCCATGTCCACTCTAGTTGGGTTGTATCTATGGGTCAAATAGAACAAAACTGTGTACTTATGTTAAACAGAATTGTTTAAGATAGAACTGTTTTTACATTTAACTGTGTAAACAAATGACTGATGTTTGAATTAAAACATGATAATATTACAGTATTCTTAAAAATATTAAAAAGGATAAAAAATTTTCTTTAAGAATTTTTTTATGAATGAATTTAAAATCTAACTGATTAAAACGATGGATAAAGTATCCAAGATCATCTGATAACATTCAAAAATTTAATTAATCAAACAAACTAGTAAAAATTTAAAGACTAAAACAACAGACTAGAATTAAATTTGAATTAAACTAATATAAGTAGATTTTAAAAGATTTTAAAATAAATTATAATTCAAAACTTTAAATGAAATTCGATTAAAAATTTTGAAACAGGAAATATGTTTATTAATAATAAATAAAAAAGATTAATTCCTAACGACAAACGAAATTAAAGATTCAGTGAAATTACCTATTATATATTGGAAGATTTATTAAGTCGGGATATATATAATTATAGGTAGATATTTTTTTTCTTTTTATATGTATATCTAAATTATAAACAATTGAATTTTACATAAGATTAAATATATTCCCCGAAGTTAACGGCCAAAAAGAAACAAATTTCTGTTCAAATCCACCTGAAGAGCCGGTGAATAGACTGGTGAAATAAATTATTAATGGTAAATATTAATCAATTTTCTTGTTATTATTAACACACACACACACACACACATATATATATATATATATATATGTTTGTGTGTTTGTGTGTGTGTGTGTGTGTGTATAGGGGTGTCAATGGACGCAGTTCGAACATCTTGCAAAATGTCCGACTGGATGTTATTGTTACTTTTGTGAAGACGTTCACTTTCGATGAATTTCAAAGGATAAACGATCTGGCTATGAACGAAAAAACCCGGATCTCTTCGATGTTGTTAATCCTACTTTCAAGAAAGAAAGTATCAAAAACAATCATATTTTGAACAAATAATTCCATAAAAATACTGAATTCTAAACAGCCCAGTTGGTTTGGGGCTGTTGAATATACCGACTGCGTCTCTGCAAAGAGGTAAGACCCCGCCCCTTACATCACCACTAACGAGTGTCCTGGTATATGACACTAAACAATCTGATGGTGAGGCTCCAGTAATGCTGGAGCTGTGGAGAATGTGGAGTACCCCTTCATTACCATCACACGCAGTGGTAGCACCTGATAGTTTCCTATCAATGGGTTGAATAGAACTGTTTGATATTTTAACTGTGTGCAAGAAAACGACTAAATGGAATTGTTTGAAATAGAACTGTTTGATCATTTAACGGTGTATGAACAATTAACAGATGTCTAATGAAATGTTAAGAGACACATAGCAATACTCGAAACCATTCAATTGTGTGCAAAACGAAATTACCGATAAACTATTAACTATATACAAATCCATTTAAATGACAGAAAACAAATAAGAGATAAAAAATTGTTACTGCTACATAGCAATACTTGAAACCATTAAAGTGTGTATAAAAATGATTTATAGTAAATAGAATTATTCATGTGAGATAGGAATACATTACTATTTATCTGTGTACAAAAATGAGCTAAGGCTCGTTGAAAATGTTATCAACAAATTTTTTTTTACAAATCATATATTTGAAATATATGTATAAAGAGGATTTAGCATTAAATGGACTACAGTGGGTGATATGCCATGAAACCCAACTTAATTAAACCATTCAAACATGCAATATCCTTTTTATAAGATGTTATTAGATATATCTAGTAAAAAAAAAGAAAAGAAAAAGAAGGTTACTTAATCATTTGAATAAAAATATAGATTACAAAATGAAGGAATAATAAAAAGAAATAATTATAATACAATGCCTGAAAATATAATCTTAATCCATGATGATGGATTTCTTATTGATTGCAATTAATATCAGATTATTATCAACGAAAACTCCCGCACTAAACAAAGAGTTCGGCATCTTCATTTTTTTCTTATTTACTTTTGCGTTATTATGAGAGTTTTTCACATCAGCGTTGTCTGATGGTCTTTCACTGGAGTTTGAGAGACAGCAAGTCTCCTCAAATCTCCATGACTCTTCTCAGTATTCTGGCCGTTCGCAATAATGCTAAATTTTGGATGGTCTCCACTCGTCCTCCAACTTCCAAGTCCCCCAATCCCTTTAATAATCCTTTAGTTACTGTGACAAAAGCACCAATCACAAATAGTATAATTGTCACCTTCATATTCCCAAGTTTTTTTCAATTCCCTCGCAAGGTCGAGGTACTTATCCTTCTTTATACCTTCTTTCAGTTTTATAGTGTGGTCAGCCAGGACAGCAAAGTCCACAATTTTTAAAATTCTTTTTTATTATTATCATTTACTCCTTTAGAGTTTTTCACATCAGTGTTAGCTGACGATTTTTCACTGGTGTTTGAGTGACAGCAAGTCCCTCAAGTCTCCAGGACTCTTCTCAGTATTCTGGCCGATATCAATAATGTAGTCTGGATGGCCTCAACTCGTCCTCTTATTTCCAAGTTCTCCAGTCTCTTTAATTATCCTTCGGTGACTGCACCAAAAGCACCAATCACAATTATATAAACGTCACTTACATGTTCCACTGTTTTTCAATTCCCTAGCAACGTCAAGATATTAGTCCTTTATTTCATTTTCTTTCAATTTTACTCTATGGTGAGCCGGGACAGCAAAGTCCACAATTTTGCAAGTTCTCTTTTTTTGTTGTTGTTGTTGATTATTATAAGATCTGGTCGTCAGGCCTAGATTAGGTGATCGTTTTGTATCTCAAAATTCCTGAGGAGTTTGTGCGTTTCATTCTCCAGGACAGATTCTAAGTTGTGCATATACCATTTGTTTGTATAGTCAAATTTCAATTTCTTGCACAATTTCCAGGGAATCACCTTTCCCAACCAATCCTGTCTTGTATTATATACTCTTTCTATGCTAATTTGCAGCATTCACTTTATATGTGAGTGATCGTGAGTGAGTCTCCTTGACTAGCTGCCTCACCAAGGCTGAAGAACCCAGTCTGCCCTACTATTTACCCATAGCTGGAGGGAGAATAATTAGATTCATACCTTTCCCAAGGGTATTAGTGTTATGTGAAATGCAATCTGTCTTGTCCAGGATTTGAACTCGTGTCGCTGTGTCCATTTCCTACGACGATAACCATTACACCACGGACACCTCCAGAGCTGTTGTATATAGATTCTTGCTGGTTGTTCAACCTTTGCTCGTCTATGTGAAGGAGTCTACTGGAGTACATCGCTTATGAGTTCGTCCTTACATCTCAAGCAGTGTCCGGCATAATTGGAATGACTTGATAATTTCGTGTTAGGTTGTGAAATAGAGTAAGAAAAGGGAGGATTGAAAACGAATGATAAAAAACGATATATATATATATATATATATATATATATATATATATATATATAAAGCACGAATCACAATTATATAAACGTCTCTTTCATGTTCCACTGTTTTTCCTTTCCCTACCAAGGTTTTTGTATTTGTCCTTTATTTCATTTTTCTTTTCAATTTTACTCTATGATGAGCCGGGACAGCAAAGTCCACAATTATGTAAATTCTCTTTTTTTGTTAATTATTATGAGGTCTGGTTGAATATATACGAGGTGCATACGATAAATTCCAGACTTTTTGGTATGGATACTTATATTGATAGTACATACATGAAACTCTTGTCCCCTTCGAAGTAATCTCCTCCGGCTGCAATGTACTTGTTGTACCGTTCCAACAACTTCTGGAAGGCCCCATGGAAATTCTCTTATGTGAGCGTGTCAATGACCTTCGTCACAGCCTCTTTCATCTCCTCAATTGTCTCATAACGTCAGCCTGTAAGCTTAGAGAACCAAAAGTCACAAGGAGCAAGGTCTGGACTATAGGGAGGGTGAGGAAATGTCTTGATGCCCATCTTGGTCAAATAGTCTGTGACAAGGATGGAGTTGTGGACTGGTGCATTGTCCCAGTGGAAATGCCTCTGACCCGATTTGAAGAGTGGTGGCCTCTTCCGACGGAATCTCTTCCTGAACTCCCTTAAAACCTCAACATAGTAACCCTAACCCTAAGCGTTTGGCCAATCAACTCTGGTGTAGTGACTTCCTTACTCCTTCTACAACTCTCATCATCCCTCACAGACGCCCTGCCTTCCTTGAATCTCTTATACCATTCAAAAACTGATGCTCGATTCATGCAAGATGGTCAGATTGCATTTTTGAAATTCACCAACTGTGACAATCAGGCTTTAATAGAGTATATTCCAATTCCTGTTTTAGCTGTTGATTTGAACCTGAAATCATAAAAACTTGTCATCTCATAAGATGTATAGCAATAACATACAGATTTTCAATTTTAAATCCCTGTACAGAAAAAGTCTGGAAACTTATTGAATGCACCACGTATATATATATATATACATATATGTATATATATATATTCAAGCGAGTTTTATTAAAGACTATAGAACACTGTTTATTATTTTTCATTTTATTTTTTCAAGTCTCCTGGGTATTTTTCTTGTGTCGGGATCTGGTTGGTTAAGGAAATGTCCCATATCTTTTGCCCAACCACTTTCGACCATATTTTTGGTCGTTATCAGGGGTCGTACAGTTTTGAGTTGACTGTTGAGTTTTTACTGTTTGAATCATTTGTAGCGTTTTGTTTAGAAGTTGTCGGTTGAAACATTTTCAGCGTTTTGGTTTAAAAGGTTCGGTTGGAAAAAGGCTTACAACTAGAGTTAGTAATTCTAAATAATAAGAAATATTTATTATGTTGGTGCCTGAGTTATATCTTATTTTATTTGTTTGTTTGTTTTTTTAATTTTTAATGCATATTGCTTCCAGGATTTACATCGTTTTTTATTATTGTTTTTTTATATATATAATTATTGTATTATCTGTGAGACTCTTCCTTTCATCGGAAGATGTAAGTTGGTTAGTGCTGTTATTTTGTTTTATAATTAAATGTTGTTTTATAGCGCTATTTTAAGAAAAGTTAATACGCGAGACGACGAGATAATGTTGTGGTTGTATAGCCAATGTATGAATTATTTTTTTTGGGAGGCACATTGTTTTGGTTTAGGTGTATTTTAGCGGAGTTGGTGGTATTCTTAATGATAAAGTTTCATGTTTTAAATTTAGTGTAGTAGAAGATAAGTTTTATTCGTTTTTATTTTTCCATAGGTTTAATGTGTATTTTTATAATGTTGGTTATTGCTTGTTCGTCTAATTTGTTGTTATAGTGCTTTCGATTTTTGTAATATAGATTAATTCTTTAAGTATTGTTATTATTGGTAATGTTATTACTTTCTGAATATATATATATATATATATATATATATATATATATATATATAATTTTCTTTATATATATATATATATATATATATATATATATAAATACATGTATGTATGTATAATAATACATCTTACAAATATAACTTTCTTATATCGATATCTATATACATATCATTCTCCAGTGAGAGTTTTTCACACCAACGTTAGCTGATAGTTTTTCATATGAGTGTGAGTGACAGCAAGTCTCTTCAAGTCTTCAGGACGCTTCTCACTATACTGGCCAAATTTGATAATACTGCAGTCTGGGTGATTTCCACTCGTCGTCTTATTTTAAAGTCTTCAAATCACTTTATCAATCATATGTCGATTGTTGCAAGTGCGCCAATTACAACGGGTAACACCGACACCTTCATGTTCCAAAGCTTTTTTAGCTCTCTAGCAAGGTTAAGGTATTTATCTCTCTTTTCACTTTCTTTTAATTTTACTCTATGGTCTCTCAGGAGAGCAAAGTCTACTATTCAGCAAGTTCTTATTTTTCTGTTGACTATCACGAGATCTAGTGGTGTGGTCGAGATTAGGTGATATTACTATTATCATTATTATTATTTATATTTTTTCACACCTGCGTTATTGCCCAGTCGGGTGGGACTGTAGAATACCCCGCGTGCATCTCTGCAGAGAGGTAAGACCCCTCCTCCCCAACGAGTGTCCTGATATGACACCAAACAATCTGATGGTGAGGTTCCAGCAATGCTGGAGCTTTGGGGAATGCGGACTACCTCTTCATTACCATCGATCCCTGGTCCACTCTGGTTCGGAGTGGTAACACCTGATAAGGGTCCTATCTATGGGTAAAACAGAACTAAAGTGCATACTTATGCTAAACTGAATTGTTTGAAATAGAACTGTTTCGACAAAAACTATACTTATACTAAACTGAATTGTCTGAAATAGAACTGTTTGACTAAACAGAATAGCTTGAAATAGAAATGTTTTTGACGATTAAACTGTTTACTTATGCTAAACTGAATTGGTTGAAATAGAACTGTTTATTTGTATAAAAATGTTTTTGGTATAAAATAACCTACAAAAGTTGATATGCCATAAACACAAACAAATAAACAAACTCCAGTGTAAGTTGATGTTCTTCCAGTGCAGTCTGAATAGTAGTTAAGTCTCTGGACTTTTCTCAGTATTTTGGCCAATCTTAATAATGCTGTAGTTTGGATATTCTCGATCCGTCCTCTGGTTTCTGACTCTTCCAGCCCTTTTTAGGGACTGTTTCAAGTGCCCCATTTACATGTCATATCACCACATGTACCACGGTTTTCTAAGTTCGCTGGCAAGGTCTAAACGCTTATTTCTCTTTTCACTTTCTTTCTTTTGACGGGAAAGTCCATTGTCCAGGAAAATTTTTCTTTTTCATTATCAATAGGTCTGATTAAGTGAAATTTTTTTTTTGGGGGGGGGTTCGGTTTCTTTGTTTAATGGCATATCAACCTTTGTTGGTTATTTAATGCCAAAGCCATTCTCCTAGAAGAACAGCAGTGGTACTATTTAACCCATAGCTGGGAGGATTAGGGGATTCATACCTTTCCCAAGAGTATTTGTCCGAAAGTGAAACGTAATAGTGCGACTAGAGTTCGAACTCGCGTACTACGATTTCGCAGTCCATCGCTTTAACCATTACACCACGAGGACACACCTTAAGTTTGTTTCTCAAAATTCTACAGAATTTAAGTGTCGCATTCTCGTGGACGGGTTCTAGTTTGTGAAAATAGATATCATTATTATTAATTACTAATTAGAATTTTTCACATCAGCGTTGTCTGATGGTCTTTAACTGGATTTTGAGTGACAGCAAGTCTCCTCAAGTCTCCAGGACTCTTCTCAGTACTCTGGCCGTTCGCCATAATGCTGTAGTTTGGATGGTCTCCACTCGTCCTCCAACTTCCAAGTCCTCCAGTTCCTTTAATAATCCTTTAGTTACTGAACCAAAAGCACCAATCACATTTAGTATAATTGTTACCTTCTTATTCCATAGTATTTTTCAATTCCCTAGCAAGGTCGAGGTACTTATCTTTCTTTTCACATTTTTTCAGTTTTATTGTGTGATCAGCTGGGACAGCAAAGTCGACAATTTTGAAAATTCTCTTTTTTTTTTTTTTGTTGATGATGATTAATATCAAACTAGATAGGAATTCATGATAAATATATTTACTTATGCTGAATACCCATACCTAAATGGATTTAACTGTATGCCATCAAATGAGTACTAACCCCTTTGAAAATAAAGTTACTTATTAACTAATGGTTACAAGTCTTATATATATATATATATATATATATATATATATATATATATATATATATAAACAGGATTTACTATGAAATAACCATCAAGGGTTGATATGCCCTTAAACAAAATAACCTTAACGGTGTGCTGCCAAATGATCAATGTAGAACAGACTTATTAGTGTTGGATAACAATATGTATAACAATTTAAAAGTGTGCAAATAAATGCGGTCAGGTGATCTAAAAATAATATTACCTACAAATTATTCACTAACAAATCATATTTTTTTGTATTTGTGTTTATGTGTAAATAACAAATTATATATACACACCACACACACACACAAACACACACACACACACACACACACACACACACACATATATATATATATATATATATAAACTTTCTCATGAATTCTTTGTGGTTGAAGCACCTGTTTATTTCCGATATAAGATTGCATAATATATGATTGTAGGTGCGTGTTTGATCCTCATAAAGCAGGATATTAGCTCGAATGTTGATATTTTAAGACGTCAATCAATTTAACGTTGGATTATCTTCCTGTGTAAATTTGATTTTTATTCGAATAAAACAAAGTTAATCTAAATATGTGAGATTTTATATTTTATGTATAAAATAATAACAAATATTTTAAAAACGAAACAAAATATCGGAAAAAAAAACTCAAGATTTTGATTAATTGCAATGATTGTTTGTTATGTATATAGTTTAGTTTGTTTGTTTGTTTGTTTGGGTTTTATGGCATATCAACATTTGTTGGTTATCTAAAGCCAAATCAATTTTTACACAAATAAACAGTTATATTTCTAACAATCAGTTTAGCACAGTTTAATTGTCAAAAACATTTCTATTTCAAGCTATTCAGTTTAGTCAATCAGTTCTAAA
>OY757918.1:30463200-30468428 GCA_963585895.1 Sepioteuthis lessoniana
CGGTGGTCAGTTCGACATCAGCGGACATAAGCGGCTTGCCGGACGTGAAGACGACACGGAAAGAGATGGCAGGAATAAGGAGCATGACCAGGAAAAGGGGGGCGGTCACCGAGAGGAGAAGAGCGAAAAGGAGGTCAACGAGCAGAGGGGATTTGTGAACGGAGAAGGGACCGGCAGTGGGGAATATGCCAACGACGACAGCAACGACGATTATGATGATAACAATGACGATGGTGATGATAACGACGAAGATTTGGAACGTGACGACGATGATGACGATGATGACGACGACGACGATGAAGAAGAAGAAGAGGAAGAAGGTGACGAAGTTGGTTCGGTCGGTAGTGATGCTAAGGCCATCAAAAGGGACGTGGCTGTGATAAAACAACGAGGAACACAACGACGACGGCTGGAAACGACGTCTCACAGAGAAGAAAGTAAAGCGCCAGGTACAACAGAAAGTGGCGATGAGTTGCAACGGTACCTTTCAGCGGCGGAAAATAGCCATAGCAGTAATAAGCAGCAACGTCTGGTCAGCCAGTCGGAGAAGGATGGCGAACTCTGGCGGAGTTCGTCTTCCATGTCGAAACCGCGTGCACAGGCTCCGGATCCAGCCTCGTTTCCTTCAACTCAAGTGGCGTTGTCCCTGCCCACTTCTGCCTCTTCCATCGCCCCGGCCTCGTTATCACTTACATCGTCAGTAACGGTGGTGTTACCGTCCGACTCGAAAGAGAACCGGACAACAGCGGCAATGTCCCCACAGCAAGATACGCATTTCACTTCGCCCTCTTCCTACAAGACGTTTCCCCCACGAAAACAGAACCAGTCTTATTCCGCAAGATCCCTTACTGTCGAGAGAGTGGAAGCTGACGGTGAACGTGTTGTTAGCCTGGCCACAAACAATAGTGAATTTGAAGCAGGGAGGGGCCTTAATTCATATAGTCCTATTGGGGATGGTATTACCAATAAGTCACTTTCTAAAGAGACTATAAGTATTAGTAAATCTCTATCTACAGTAAAAACACCAACTAGTTCTGATCTGGCGAGCGAAAGTAGTAGGAGATACATAAACAGTGATAGTAAAAGCAGTGCTGTTGACGTGACGCGTGGTATTAAAAAGGAAGGAAACGAAGATGATAGGAAAATCGGCGAGGTAGTTAACTTTTCTTCTCTGGCTAGATCTGTTTCTCCGCTACCCCCATCTTCATTAAGTTCAACCCACACCCAGAACAGCAACAATAACAACTTTAACCATCTCAGTGCCAGCAGCAACTCGAGCACGGGTAGCTTACATTCTGATTCTACACCGGTCGGGGGCGTTGGATCTTTAGTCCAAAACCAAGCGGGCGTACCCGGAACTGAAGTTTTTGCATCAGGAGCAGCGAGGGGAGGGTTAGGCCTTGGAGCAGGGAATGACGTGAGTTTAGGTACTCCTCCACCGGCACATCTACGTTCACAACTGGCACTGCCGAGTCACGCAGAACTCGGGCTTCGCCATTCAGCATCGCCGCCACTAGCTTGGCCGGCCGCCACCCCACTACCGACTACATCTAAAACGTACAGCGTAATACAGACACAACAAACGATAACTGCTCAGCCAACTTCATCTTTCCAGTCCTTAACAAACAGTTCAAACGAACCTCAACAACAACAGGCACAACATTACCAGCAAACAGAAGAAACCCACCCCATCAACCATTATCCTCATTACCACCAAAACCCTACACTCCCAACCCAGTTACCACCACCTCAACGCCAACTTCAAACCGGCCAACTCTACGACACGGACAGCTCTTTCGAACGCCTGAAATGTGACGAAGTTGACCGCTACCTAAAAAGCATTGAGCCAGGGGTCACCCTTGTATCCCTGCCAATTTCTTACAGTCACCAGTCATCTGAAGGTACTAGTTTGACCACACTAACCAATTTAAACACTCAGCAAATGTCGTCCGGTACGATACATCCCTATCCAATGGTCTTGTCCAATCTAGGAGGTTTGGTCAGTGGCCTTGGATCCATGGGAGGTATCGGGGGCCCCACCGGCCCCTCAGCTATTGGTATTGGTGTCATAACACCCCCAAGTTATAACGAAGCAGTCGCATCATTTGGAGTAGTGCCTTCGGGTACTTTTATTACATCTCCCGCTACACCCGTGTCTCCATCTTCATCTTCTGCTTCTTCTTCATCTCTTGCTGTCGGAGGAGCTCCACCTCCAGGTAACAATCCGTCATCCACCCCGACATCATCATCAGGTGGTAACGTGCCAGCTCTTGGAACATCACCATCGCCAACGAGTACTCTGACAGAACTTCATCCACCTGTCGGGGTGACGCCTCTCGGCTCGTCCAGTAGCCACCTCTTGACCAACCTGTCACCGAACCAAAACCAGCACACCACGCCACCAGTCTCTCATCACCCCCACTTTCAACAACAGCATCATTCAACCATGCAAGGTACCCCCCATCAGGCTTCGCCTATGCTATCATCCTTGAATTATTCTATGTATGGAGCATCGAGTACTCTAAGCAGTAACTTATGCTCTGAATTCGGACCCCCAATTTCACTGACCGGGACTAGTGGTCAGCGTATGACATCGGTCAATTCTACTTCCTATCAAAACCAATCTGTTGTTTCTTTCAGCGACGTAGGGACTGACAGCGTTATCCTTTCTCCGTCTCTTACTCAATCGGCCATGACATTAGGGGCCCCAACTCCGAGACCCAGCTCTGGTCGGTCGGAGTCCCTGATGGACCGCAATTTGAGGCCGTACTCTTACCATCCTGGGGATGGAAGCGTCCTGGGATACCTATTTGCCACATGACTCCAAAACTCTCAACACAGGTAAGCTTTTTTAATTCTTCTCTTTTGTAATCATGAGGGCTTTGCTTCCTAAAAAAAGAATAAATCATAATTTATATTGTATTAGCTTGTGTCTTAATTAATACTATAAATAAGATAATATAATAACATATGTAATAAATGATAGTCCTATTTTATATACTAGGATCTCATTTTTTATTATATATTTAGAGAAATGTAAATATGTTATATATATATATATTATATATAGTATATATAAGAGAGGAGAGAGAGAGGAAAGAGAAGAGAGAGAGAGAGAGAGAGAGAGAGAGAGAGAGAGAGAGAGAGTTGTGTGTGAGATCAAAAAGTATCCAGACTGCTATTTTTTATCTAAAGATTGATAAATTAAATGTAAAACTGGGTACAGTTTTGGTAAATTTGTATATTTCATTTAAAGTGAGGAAATCTAGATTCGATCAGATGCTTTTAGCGAAATACAGGGTTGCGCAAGTCCTTGCCTTCTCCCTAGTCACTAAACAAAGTCCCGATGCAACTTTTTTTTGTTATTTCGTAACCTGAAAATTTATACCTAAGTTGAAGTTAAAAGTCACGGAAAAAACTAAAAAGAAGTATGATGGAGTTACGTTCTATTGTCTATTTTTGGCTTGGTGAATACAGGATAATATATATATATATAATATATATTATATATATATATATAGTATATATATAAATTATATATTATATATATATATAGAGAGAGAGAAGAGAAGAGAGAGAGAGAGAGACAGACAGACAGACAGACAGAGACAGACAGACAGAGACAGAGACAGAGAGAGACATAGGGAGGAGGGAGGCACAAAAGTCAACTACCATTAATTGAAATTTTGGATATGGGAAAGTTTTAAAAATATATATATATTGTATATTCTTTTTCATCCAATTTATTTTGGCATTAGATATTATTTTCAAGTAACTGTATGATATAATATTCCTTAGATATGCTTAGTTTTCTGCATCACAAAATTTTAATTTTTGAGAATTATCACTTTTGTGACAATATAACCGGCCATTAGCCTGATGAGTTGGGGAGATTGCTAATGGTCCGAAAGACTGGGGGTCAATCCCAGGTCGATTTATATTAAAGACTCAAAAAATGTTTTTCTTGGTGTGTCCTGGCTTAACACTCGGCATTATAAGGCATGGATCAGGGGTAAAATTTGAGCAGTCCAGGAAGAGAAGCAGCGCCCTCCCCTACCCCCTCGTTGTTGTAGCTATTGAAAAGGGAGTCTTTAGGTCGCTAACTTAGCTTACTTTTATATATAAGTTGGCCAACCGTAATCGAAGTCTCTCTTTTCACTTGCTACCACACAAATATGAAGGGAAGGTGCTGCAGCTTTCCCTAGATTGGTCCACCTACCCTTTATCCGTACCTTTTATGTAGTATTAAACAAGGAGGCATCAAGTAACATTTTTTTAAGTCTTTGGTATGACTCAACCTGGGATTAGAACCCCGGTCTCTTGAGCCAATGGTGAACACTGACCCTTATGCAATGGGCTGCAACGTGATAAAATAAGTAGGAGTTATAGTAAGCATTTTAGAAAAAAAAAAAAGAAAATAAAACGAAACAAAACGAACAGAAAAACAAACTCTGTCTCTGTCTCTGTCTCTGTCTCACACACACACACACCCACACACACACACACAACACACACACACACACACAACACACACACACACATATATATATATATCATATATAATATATATATATATATATATATATATATTTATTACTACAAATATCTACCAGTATTCACGGTACCAGAAAAAAACAAAAAACCCCTGCCAGGAACAAGAGAAAAAAAATATCTCGAATCACGGTCCAGAGGAAAAAGAAAAAAGTTTTTTGGGTAAAAAAGAAAGAAAAGACCAACCTCGTCCGACTCCTTGAAAAAAATCAAGGGGTACTTAGTCAGTGCCAAAAGAAAACCAAAAAACCCTCCGCGAATTCTGCAATGCTACAATTACTAAAGTGCTCAACATTAACCAATGGAGCCAATTATAGAATTAACTTAAATCGCTAGTCGAAAATCTTCTACTAAAGTTTCACCTTAACGGATCATCAGGAAGTTTCGCCTCAACCGAAAACTCAGGCGAAACTTCCTGATGATCCGTTAAAGTGAAACTTTAGTAGAAGATTTTCGACTAGCGATTTAAGTTAATTCTATATATATATATATATATATTGAAAAGTTAGGTGCATTTTACAGTATTTAATCAAAAGAATGAATGTTGATGTATAACGTAAACTAGTAATATCAATTAATATTGATTGACGTGTTTTCTTTTTTAGATATGTTTTATTCTTCGAGTTTATTTTGTCGAAGTTTAACTCTCACTCTATATACAAACACTTAAGAAAAGT
>OY757918.1:30478628-30493628 GCA_963585895.1 Sepioteuthis lessoniana
CACTCACATAGATTTATATGATATTTCTCAGATATTCTATAAAAGAATAATCCACGCCCACTGTCTTTGGACGCTAACTGGATGTTATAAGATATATATATATATATATATATATATATATATATATATATATATATTCACTAATCTAATATCTACCAGCATTCACGGTACCAGAAAAAAAAACGAATTTAAGACGGCACTTTCTCCTTTAGCATTAGTTGGAGTTAGGCTTCCTGATGATCCGATAAGGTGAAACTTTAGTAGAAGATTTCCGACTCGCGATTTAAGTTAATTATATATATATATATATGTATATATATATATATATATATATTTGCGCGCGCGCGCGCACGCACACACACACACACATATATATATATATATATGTGTGTGTGTGTGTGTGTGTGTGTGTGTGCATATGCATACATATGAATATCTATCCATCTATATAGCGTGATAATATTCGATAATTTTTTTAAAGAAAATGACTGACGAAATTAAAACCAAATTTTATAACGATAATAACAATTTAAGTAGATCCTTTTTCCGCATTGGCCTTTATCATCTGCGACGATTTTTTTTTAATGACAGAATTCTTGATGCTATCAAGGTGGAAATAGACTATTATATTCCTGGAAGTCCACAAAAACCTGTGAAAATTAACCAAGAAAAATGTAGAATGTTGGATAAATCAAACGGTTCCCCAAGTTTTATTAGAATAAAAAGAACGAAATATAGTTTCTTTTGACAAAGTTTTTCTTGCACATCAATAGTATCCCAGATAAACACATAAACTAGCATTATTTACATTAGTACTGGTCGTTTTCACTGAGTCTGTGTCGTTCATTCTTGTAGACGGCAGAAGATGTTTATCTCTATAGAAGACTCCTTTTATATGTGAAGACCAAGGTCACTTCAGATTTATGAATAAGAGCTATATATATATATATATATATATATATATATATATATCAAAACAGTGTTGGTTGTCACTAAATTACTTTGTGAGTTTGTAGCGAACCAAGTGCAATATAATTTGGAGAGTGCTCACTATCTGAGATAGAGCTATTATATGATAATGATAAATAGATATATATTAGATATATATATTTAATGCCATGGAATTTGGACAGTGACCCCTGGGTTTCATGGAGTTCTTTTACAAAACAACAATCATCATTTTCTATATGCCTGAAGATTGTTGTTTTATAAAAAAAAAACAACATGAAATCGAGAGGTCGCAGTCTAAATTCCATAGCATTATATATATATATATATATATATATATATATATATATTCAAGAAAGTTTTATTAAAAATGATGGAAAACTGGTTATGATTTTTTAGAGCAATTTTGCAAGTCTCCTTGTTATTTTTTTTTTGTGTCCCAATCTGCAGCAATTTAAAACATCAAACTTCTTAGTTAAGAATAACATCAACTTCACTAAAATATTCTTAAACTAAAGCAATGTAGTTTATAAACATATTTGTCCATTTCAAGAATGCCTACCAAAAAACAAAAATAATTTTTAAATCAGATATACAACTACAACATTATCTCGTCGTCTCACTTATCACCTTTTCGAAAATAGTGGAATAAAACATTTTATTATAAAACACAACAATAGCATCAATCAACTTATGTCTTCTGATGTAAGGAAGATTCTCACAGATAAAACAATAATTGTATATAAAAACAGTAATAGGAAATAGATTACAAATCATAGAAACAATATGCATAATAAAAAAAAAATATATACATATTCAACGCATGTACCAACATATCAATTTTTTTTAATAACTAAAATCAATAACTCTATTAGTAAACCTTTTAATAAAAAAACTAACGGTTTAAAACAAAACGCTGAAGACGTTCAAACTGACAACTTCAAAACAAAACGCTACAAATATTTAAAACAATAAAAACTGATATTGTTAACTCAAACTACATTACCCCTTGATGATGACCAAAAGAAGATATTTGACAATTCAATACTACCTGGATCCCGGCACAAGAAAAAATAACAAGGAAATTTGAAAAATTATAATAAAAAATTATAAAAAGTGTTTCATCGTCTTTAATAAAACGAATAATAACTTGCTACATAAATATACGCTCATCAATATATATATATATGTGTGTGTGTGTGTGTGTGGGTGTGTGAGTGTGTGTGTTGATGAGCGTACATTTAGGCAGCAAGTTATTATATATATATATATATATAAACCACACTCACTAACAAGTGAATGATAACTTGTTGCCTAAATATACACTCTTCAATATATATCATCATCATGTCGTGCCGCCAGCGCGGATATCCCTGACCCTCTCTCGCCATTTCTCCCTATCATTCATCGCCTCCGGCAGGTCTTCAGGGTTACATCCTGTGTCCTCACATAGTTGCTGTATGTAGGTTCGTGCTGGTCGTCCCACTCTTGCACATCCATATGTGGGGGTCCACAGGAGTACATCGCTTATGAGCTCGTCCTTGCTTCTCCAGCAGTGTCCTGCGTGTCTGGTTCGTCGAACTTGTATAGTTTTCGTGATGGGGGGCAAGTGTCCGTATAGTTGGAGTCTCGTGGGGTGTTGTCGCCAGGACTTGTTTAATACTGCTCTCAACATTCTTGTGTAATTTCCGTCCAGCCTCCTCTCCAGCCGCTTCGTAAGCGTCCATGTGGTGCATCCATATAGCAGTATCGACACAACCGCTGCCTGGAAGAAACTGCGTTTCATTTTATCAGTTAGGTCCGACTTCCATATGATCGAGAGCCTATCGATAGCTGTCCATGCCTTCATCAGTCGTGTGTCGATGTCTTTTTCGGTTGATGAGACGCTACTTCCTAGGTAGGTGAATTTGTCGACTAGTTTCAGAGAGGCTCCATCTAGTGTGGCAATGTTGCCCGTTTGGTTGTAACACATATATTCAGTTTTGTTTGCATTGACATGGAGGCCAATGCCAGCTGCGGCTCGTTCCAGACTATGCAGTAGTGTCTCTGCTTGATTAGGCATATTCGCTAGTATCGCCAAGTCATCAGCGTAGTCGGCGTCCGTGATTGTTTTTGCAGGGTACCTTTTGCTTCTTCTCTTAGTCAGCTCGAAGCCATTTTCTTTGATTTTGTCGATCGAAGTCCTAAGCACATAGTCTAGACAGATGATAAAGAGGTATGGGGCTAGCGTGTCTCCTTGTAGTACTCCTGCAACAATGTCGAAGTATTCCGTGTCTCCATCTGGTGAACGTACTTTCACTTTGGTGTTTCTGTAGAGAATCATTATCGCTGCTACGGTTTCTTTTGGTAGGCCGTATGCTAGTAGGATTTGCTCCATCTTCCCTCTGTGTATGGAATCGAAGGCCTTGGTAAAGTCGACAAATAGTAATGTCGCCTGTAAGTTTTTTGCCCGAACGCCTTCCAGGATTCTACGGATGGTCAGTATTTGTGAGGTTGTGGATCTATTTCTCCGGAAGCCATTTTGGTTTTTCCTAAGGATATATATATTTAATCCATGGAAAACATTGTTCTGCAACCTAAGGTTTTTTGAAGTTTATAACAACATTCGTCTGGCAGTTAAGAAGATGGAATGAAATTGAAAATCGAAAATAGATATAATAGCTCTATCATAGATATTGAGCACTCTCCATATTATATTGCACTTGGATCGACACATAACCACATAATGATTTACTGACGACCAACACTCTCATAATATATATATATATACCGATCGATTTTCGAAAAATATTGATTAGATTTTCTCTCTATACGATCAAGTTCTGTATCATTATAAATTTTCTGACCAAAAGTTCAATCCCCATCCCCAGTTTTGGTAGGAGCATTGCTGAAGATATTAATCTATTTGATTTCAGGGCGAATTAGACCATGTTGATCCGTTTTAAGATAAGATATTCCGAGCATCTTCCCACACACGCCACCAACATTAATTAATGAAAAGTTACTCGTGTTGAAAGGGTTTCACATTTTAAATTTCAACAGATTGTTCAGCTGTTTGCTTAAAAGTCCACATGTAACAATTAAGCAAAGATTATGTATATATATATATATGCCAGACAGATACACACACACACACACACATATATATATATATATATATATATATATATATTGCAGTGGTTGTATACGTATATATCATATTGTATTACCTTACACACACACACACACACACACATATATATATATATATATGTTGAAATGATAGATTGTGGTGAATCTGACAGTATGATAGAAGGATGTGGAAGGTTGAATAAATCAAACACTTAACACAGATTTAGAAGGCGCGATATTTCGTTTTTTGAACTTTTTAGAACTTTTGATTGAACCGTTTGATTTATCCAACCATATACATATTTATATCATATATATATATGGTCTTGTATAATCTCGGACATAATATATATATATATTTACAAAAATTAATTCTTGAATCAGGAACTATCCTACTACAGTTTCGCCTAAACGGCTCCTCAGGGTATCTAATTCCGTAAATGCTGTTAGTTGGTGGCCGAGAGGTCTGAAACTTAGTCCAACGTAAAATTGGACGGGTTTCGATCCCGGCTTCGAGCGTCCCGCGTGTCTAGCCACACTGAAGAGTTCTGATAGAACGAAACAGTCTGTCTGTGGATGACAATATATATATATATATATATATATATATATAATTGAATTGTCAGAAAACTCAGCAAACACCTACATGTGACATACAGAGCACTGACAGCTGTTTCGACCTTATTAGCTCTCATTAGCAGTGCATACTGTGATCTCCACCATCGAACATTAACTCTAGAACACAGACCCAAAACTCTACCACTGGGCCAACGGTCCATATCACACATAAGCGATTTCAAATTAACTAGTCATCGTAAATGCGCGACCACTTAACCTGATGCGTCTTGAAGGTACGTAATCCCTACAGAGGACACATTCATCTCCGGGGCCACGTCTTCCCAAGTTGGTGATATGCTTCCACATAAATTTAACCTCATGGACAGGAAGTAGATTTTTACATTTGAATAGTAATTCAATAGTAATTTTACATTTGAATAATAATTCCTGGTAATTCACTTTAATATAACACTAATACCTTTATTCAGATATATATATATATATAATCGCAGATGTCCTATCGTAATTAGTGTCTTGAGATTTACTAAGTTAAACCAAAACTAGTCACTGATAAAAAAAAAATTATAGCAGGGTTAATTTCCCCGTCAAGAGACATAATATTAAGAATCGTTTCCATAGTACTCGTTACATTTACCTGCAGAAGCACAATCTATAAGTAAGCTGAGGTTTCTCTAAACACTTTTATTCTCATATTACTGTCAATGATAAAGAAAATATTATATATATATATATATATATATATATATATATATCCTTAATGTTAAAAATAAAGATTAATGATGAAATAAGATTACATTATTAATAATGATGGCTCGGTGTGTTGCTTTAAATTACCGCTCATTTAACTCACATCTAAGCCCAGCACATCAGACATTTTGTACACGATGATAATAGACGAATTGCACAATTTTTAACACACACACACACACACACACACACACACACACACACACACGTGTGTGTATGGTTTTCGTGAATACTTCTCAACACTTAGAAAAATAGATTATTCTAATTCTTTCAACAATAACGTATTTTATACCAAACATCGTTGAGTAGCCCAAAAAAGCAGCTAAAATAGTAAACTAATCATAAAATCAATATCAATCAATCAATATATATATATATATATATATATATCAACTTATATGGATTTACATACTCCTGTGCATTCATATACATGTAATAAGCATAGGTATCCATTTTATTTAATAATGTTCTTACATGTTTGAGTTTATAAATGCAGATTCCACCCACAAATATAACAATTATAATTATATTAATAATCAAATTTTTTTCTTTATTATTTAATATTTCCTGATAACTGTTTCAAGTTCAATACAATATGAATAAGGGCGTTGCTTATTCAATCATTCAAATATTATTAAATAATTTTATTGAACTTGAGACAGCTGTCGTGAATCATTAAATAGAAATGACTGCTATTATTTTTACTCCTTTGAGAGTTTTTCATATCAGCGTTTTCCTTGGAGTTTAAGTGACAGCAAGTCTACTCCAGCCTTCAGAATTCTTCTTAGTATTCTGGCCAATCTTAATAATGCTTTAATCTTGATGGTCTCCATTTTTTCCTCTTATTCACCTGTGGTCCGGGAGACCAGAGTTCAAACCAAGGTCGTGTCATACAAAAGAGTTACAAAATGGTACTTGATGCTGCCTTGCCTAACACTCAGCACTATAAGGTTAGGATCAAGGGTAAAGTGGAGCAATCCAGGGAATAGGGTAGCGCCCTCCTCTACACCTTGGTGTAGTAGCTATTGAAAAGGGAGCCTTCGGATCACCCTTGACTATGGTCGCCAACTTTACTTACTCTTATTTCTAAGCTTTCCATCCATTTACCAATCCTGTGGGGCTTGTTCCAAGTGCACCTGTTACAATTGCTATCACCATCACGTTCATGTTCTCTAAGTTTTTAGTCGTCTAACAAATATTTAGTTCTTGGTTACTTATTATTATTATTATTATTACGATCAACTCATTTTCAGCTTTTCTTTCGGTTTCTTTCAATCCTTCACCAGGTGTTTACTTAGGAACTCTAATGTGGGACGTTAGTGATTACATGCATTCTTTATATATATATATATATATATATATATATATATAAAACACACTCAGCGTTATAAGGTAAGGATCAAGGGCAAAATGGAGCAATCGAACGAAAGGAGTAGTGCCCTCCCTTTCTCTTCGGAAGGAAGTCTTCGAGTCGCTCTCGGCGACGGTCACCAGCTTTACTTACTTTAATATATATATATATATATATATATATGCAGATTCCACCAACATATATAACAATTTTATATATATATATATATATATGTCTCTTTTAGGTGTAAATTTGACAGTCATTTCGATGGTACTCCACCATTTTTGCAAAAGAAAATATTTTTTTGATTCATATAAGCTGACAGCCAGGTATGTGTTTAATGAGTTCATCTGTTCCTTTTTTGATTATACCGAGGGCTCCCAGGTAATTTGAAAATGGTGACTGGGAAAGCGTATCCCTGTAGCGCAATGGCTAACGTGCTGGTCAGTGACATCGTTGTTGTCGGGTTCGAACTTCAGTCGCACTATAACGTTTTCTTTCGAACTAATATTCTTAGAAAAGGAATATAATTCCTTGTTCTCCTTGCTATGGGTTAAATATTACTTTTACTGACCTTCTACGTAGATAGCTTTGGCATTAAATAACCCACGAATGTTTATATGCCGTTAAACGAAAGCACAATACCAAACCAAATTCATTATTATTTTACTCTTTTGAGAGTTTTTCTCACCAGCGTTAGCCAATGGTTTCTCAGTGGAGTTTGCGTGACAGCAAGTCTCCTCAAGTGTCCAGGAAACTTCTCTGTATTCTGGCCAGTCCTAATAATGCCGTAGTTTGGATGGTCTCCATACATCCTCTTATTTTTAAGTCCTCCAGTCCGTGAACCCATCCTTTGGCTACTTTAACGATAACACCGATTACAATTGGTATGACTGTTCCTTTCATATTCTATGATATTTTCAGTTCTCTAGCAAGGTCTAGGTACTTATCTTTCTTCTCGTTTTCTTTCAATTTTGCTCTGTGATCAGCCGAAATTAGGTGATCAGTTTGTATCGCAAAATCCCAGAGAAGTTTATCATTATTATTATTATTATTATTTACTCATTAGAGTTTTTCACATCAGCGTTAACTGATGGTTTTTCAGTGGAGTCTGAGTGACAGCAAGTCTTCTCAAGTCTCTAGGACTCTTCTCAGTTTTTAGGCCGTTCTGAATAATGTAGTAGTTTGGATGGTCTCCACTCGTCCGCCAACTTCCAAGTCCTCCAGTCCCTTTAGTAATCCCTTAGTTACTGTTCCAAACGCACCAATTACAATTGGTAAAATTGTCACCTGCATGTTCCATAGTTTTTTCAATTACCCAGCAAGGTCAAGGTATTTATCCTTCTTTTCACATTCTTTCAGTTTTATTCTGTGGTCAGCCGGGACAGCAAAGTCAACAATTTTGCAAATTATTATTATTATGATTATGATTATTATTATTATTATTTCACATCCTGCGAGGTTTTCACAGCATTTACAATTTCTTTTACTGGATCTGAGTTACAGTAAGTCTTTTGGACTCTGCTGTGAATTCTAGCCGATCTTAGAGATGCTATGAGATTAATGGCATTGATTCTTCCTCTGATTTTCAATTTGTACAGGCTTTCTTCGAGGACCGTTCCAAGCGTTCCAAATGCAATTGGTATCATTGCCTCTCATTTTTCGCAGCTTTTCTTTCTTCTTTGGCTAAGTCTATCTTTTTGCTATCTTTCATTTTTATTCAGGAGTACGATAGATGATTGATTCATTTGAGTGAGTTTGTATCTTGTTCATTTTAAATATCGTACGAATTATCTTACAAAGAGGACTGCTGAGCTGTTTATCCCTATGGATGGGACTTCTGTTGCAGTTGAGCTTCAAGAATTTTTCTTGTTTCATTATTTTGCTTCTTTGAGAGTTTTTCACACCAGCATCAGCTGATGGCCTTCCACTGGAGTTTGAGTGACAGCAAGACTCCTTAATTTTCTGGATGAACTTAATAATGCTGTAGTTTGGAGGATCTCCACTCGTGTTTTTATTTCCAATTCTTCTAGTCCCTTTACCAATCCTTTGATGATTGTACCGAGCACACTGATTACTATTGGTATCACCGTCACTTTCATGTTCCATAGTTTTTTCAGGTCCCAAGCAAAGTATTAATTCACTCATTTCGAAGTTTTTCACACCATTTATTATTATTATTATTGTTATTAATACCCTTTAGAGTTTTTCACATCAGCGTTAGCTGATGGCTTTTCACTGGATTTTGGGTGACAGTAAGTCTCCTCAAGTCTCCAGGACTCTTCTCAGTATTCTGGCTGTTCTCAAAAATGCTGTCGTTTGGATGGTCTCCACTTGTCCGCCAACTGCCAAATCATCTAGGACCTTTAGTAATCCTTTAGTTACTGTTCCAAAAGCATCAAGCACAATTGGTATAATCGTCACCTTCATGTTCCATATTTTTTCCATTCTCTTGCAAGGTCGAGGTACTTATCCTTCTTTTCACATTCTTTCAGTTTTATAATATGGTCAGTCGGGAAAGCAAAGTCGACAATTTTGCAAATTCTCTTTTTTTTCTTGTTGATTATAATAAGATCTGGTCTTCTGGCCGAGATTAGGTGATCCGTGTGTATGTCAAAGTCCCATAGGAGTTTATGTGTGTCATCTATTATTATTATTTAATTCAAAAAGGAAGTGTTCTGTAAAAGATAATAAAGCAATACGATATACATATGTGTACATATATGTATGTATTTATATAAATATATATATATATGTGTGTGTGTGTGTGTGTGTATATATGTATGTATGTGCGTGTGTGTGCTTTGTATATATATATATATATATACCTGAGAACAAGCAATCGCTCAAAAAGCGTTTGATAAATCAAAGATGCACAGCAACGTAAAATAAAAAATATAGTTGGCGACTGTAGTCGAGGGCAACTCGAAGGTTTCCTTTTCAATAGCAACAACACCAAGATGTATGGAAGGGCGCTATACATGTCCTTTTGCTGCTCAACTTTACTCTTGATACGTTCCTTATAATGCTGAAATTTAAGCAAGAACGTATCAAGTACCAGTTTTTGAGTCTTTGGTATGACTCGACCCGGGATTGAACCCCGGTTTCCCGGGCCACTTGCGAACACTTTACCCAATAGACCAATATCAAAATAAAACACAAAAAAAAAAAGAAAAAGAAAAGAGAAATCAAATCTGCTTTTCTTAATTTGTTTTTTTATTTCACAGTCATCTGATGAAAATCGATTTTACTACCCGAATATATATATGTTGCTGGAAAATAAAGATATAAAGAATTCGTGAAAAATATGTAAAAGTTCAGGGATTGCCCACTATCAGTTCTCTCATCACGTGTTCGTTAATAAGAACACCGTTAGATTATTACATGAATATAAATACTTTCATATCTAACATACATACATACATACATATATACATACGCATGTTCATATATATTCCTCTCTTTGCTCGAATTGTTAACGCGTTAATTTTGCAGACCATTTGCACTGAAGATTTTTATCGTTCCTCAAATGTTTTCATCGCTCTTGTATTTTGGGACCAGAACTATAATAGGAAGTAATACCCACTAATAATTTTTGTTGTTGTTGTTGTTTTCATTATTATTATTATTATTATTTTACTCCTTGAGAGTTTTTCATATCAGCATCAGCTGATGGTCATTCACTGGAGTTATAAGTGACAACAAGTCTCCTCAAGTTTCCAGGACTCTGCAAAATGCAATAGACAGGAGGAGAAAAAAATTTAGCAGAAGTAAAGATCCAAAGAGGCATATTCCAGAGAGATGCACAATCACTATTATTATTATTATTATTATTATTATTATTATTATTATTATTATTCTCTATTGAGAGTTTTTCACACCAGCGTTAGCTGATGGCTTCTCACTGGAATTTGCAGGATTTTTATTATTACTGTTTTCGAGTTTTTCACACTACCATTAGCTGGTGGACTTTCACAGGGTTTGAGGGACAAAAAGTTTCCTCGGGTCTTCTGGATTCTTCTCAGGATTCAAGACAAACATTGCAACACTATTGTATGGTTTGCTATGGTTTTATACCATATTAAACATTGTCGGTTATTTAATGCCAAACCTATTTTTATGCATATAAACAGTTCTATTCCAAACAATTCAGTTTAGCATAAGTACACTGTTTAGTTCTAATTAACCCATAGATACAACCCCATCAGGTGCTACCAATTGGGCAAGAGTGGATCTGGGAGCAATGGCAATAAAGGGGTACTCCGCATTATCCAAAGCTCTAGCATTACTGGAACCTCACCATCAGATTGTTTAGTGTCATATCTAGGACACTCATTGGGAGAGTTCTTTCCCTCTAGCAGAGAAGCTGTCGGTGTATTCCACAGCCCCAGCCCTCTAAGTCAGCTGTAGTTAGGATGATCTTAATTCTGCCATAGATTTCCAGTTCTTCAAGTCCCTTATCCTGGCTCTTAGGAGGCGTTTCAAGAGCACCAATAACAATTTATATTACCCTGATCCAATTGTTATTTACTACTTTAAGAGTTTTTCACATCTGCGTCAGCTGGTGGTTTCTCACTGGAGTTTGAGTGACAGCAAGTCTCCTCAAGTCTCCAGAACTCTTCAGTTTTCTGACCGATCTTAAAGCTGTAATTTGGATTGTCTCTACTTGTCTTCTTATTTCCACGTTTTCCAGTCCCTTTACCAATTTTTTTTTTGGGGGGGATTATTCCAAGTGCATTAATGACAATTGGTATCACCGTTGCCTTCTACATTTTTTTAAAAAGTTTTCTAGCGCGGTCTAGGTGATTATATCTCTTTCCGCTTTCTTTTATTTTCACTATATAGTCAACCAGAACGACAAAATTCACTATTCAGCAGGTTCCATTTTTTTGTTGACTATCACTCGGTATGTTGGTCTGGCCGAGATAAGGTGATCCATTTGTATCTTAATGTCATAGAGAAATTTTACGTCCCATTCTCCGGGACTGATTCTCGGTTGTACATGTACCACTTGTTCGTATGTTCAGGTTTAAATATTTGTCACAACACCCAGTGGATTACCTTCCCCACACAGTCGTGTTTCGTCTTATACATTTTTTGCACTAATCTACTGCTTTCGCTTATTATGAGATTGATTGTTTTGTCTCTATCACCACATAACTTATACTTGCTTTTTTGTTGCGTATTATCTATTACCATTTTTACTTACTCCTTTTCGAGTTTTCCACACCAGCGTTAGCGGAAGGTTTCTCACTGGAGTTTGAGAAACAGCAAGTCTCCTCAAGTCACCAGGACTCTTCTCAGTATTCTGGCCGATCTCAGCAATGCTTGTGTGAATGGTCTCCTCTTGTCCAGTTATTTTCAAGCCCTCTAGTCCCTGTACTAATCCTTTTGTGAATGTACCAAGAGCACCAATTACAATTGGTGCTCTTCGTCACTTTCATGCTGCACATTTTTTTCAGTTCACTAGTGAGGTCCAGGTAATTGTCTTTGTTTTCGTTTTCGATTCAATTTTACTCAGTAGTCCGGGTTTCTTTTTTGTTGTTGTTAATTATTACAAGGTCTGGTCGTCTGGCCGAGATTAGGTGATCGATTTGTATCTCAAAAGTTTGTGCGTTTCATTCTCCAGGACAGATTCTGGGTTGTGCATATACCATTTATTCTTATGGTCAAGTTTAGATTTTTTGCACAATTCAAAGTGGATCCCTTTGTCCACCCAATAGTGTCTAGTCTTATACTCTTTTTGTGCTATTTTGCTGCATTAACTTATTATTATTATAATTATAACTATTATTGTTATTTCACTCTGAGAGGGTTTTTCACATCAGCTACAGTTAGTGGTATTTCACTGGATTTTGAATGACAGCGAGTTACCTTAGATCTCTTCTCAGTATTCTAGTCCATCAAAACGATGATAGGTTCTGTATATTCACGGCCTCTATTCTTTAAATGCAGGCCAGAAGAGCAGGTTATAAACTAAAAACAAATTAGATTTCACCAACATAGTTTTTTTCATTACTTGTAGATCTTGGACGTGTAGATTACCCTTCTATTCTATGACTCCCAGGTCCACTTTATCACTAACTGCTAGTACCAGTTACGGTCCCTTCTATAGATCAAACAGGTATGTTAAAATTATTCGCATTCGATTGAAATATCTGTAAGAAATGCTATCACATCTTGGGAAACAATTACACGAACGTGATTCTCTCTCTCTCTCTCTCTCTCTCTCTCTCTCTCTCTCTCTCTGTATCTATCTATCTATCTCTCTCTATTTCTTTCTAGCTACTTGGTATAACCCTATAAAAGTTGAGGGGGTGTCCTCGTGGTATAATGGTTAAAGCGCTGGACTGCGGAATCGATGTAAGCGAATTCGCACTCCTGTCGCGCTATTACGTTCCCTTTCGGAAAAATACACTTGGGCAAGCTATGAACTCCCTTATCCTCCCATCTATGGGTTAAGTAGTAACACTACTGTCCTTTTAGAAGGATGGATTCGGCATTAAATAACCTACGAAGAATGATATACCATTAAACAACCAAACTGAATCAATCAAATTAAACGTGCTGATATTCCTTTAAAATCATACACTTAATCAATCATTGCTAAAAGTTTTATATGTTCCTGTAATTGCAAATCCCCGCCGATATCCTGGACTATTCTTGGGAACCTAGCAGATTATGGTACTCCTGTGGTCACAGTTTTTACTCAGATACGCGTATTTTTATGATAAGTATTGTGTAAACAGTTTTGTCTAATACTACTGCCATTAAAAAACCTAGTATGTTTAAATGTTTCTACTATAAAAAAATGATGAGCCTAGTGTTTTCCATTAATTAACTTCCTCAATTTTACCATATCATTTACCATTTCGTATAATTTTCTTTTTTCAAATAAAAATGTTTACTAGAATAACCGAAACGATTTAACGACCCAAACAATGAGCGCCAAATCTCACGTTAAACACAACGAATTCTTGTTTCTTTTGAAGTCAGCGTCTTATTCTGGCGAAGTCCCAACGACACATTTTGATTGGTTCAAAAAAAATTTCTTCAGTATAATAGTTTTTTTCTATTTTTTTGCTGACATGTGTTCTTAATAATAAATCTTGTGATAAGAAAACAAAGTATTTTTTGTTTTTTTTATTCTTCGTAAATTGCCATTGAAGTATTTACGACAATTACATAATAACTACATATGATTTATTTTTAACGGTATTATATTGTTATGCAAATGATTTTTAAACATACCGATTTCACCCGAAATGGTACTATCAATCCACGTCAGAGTGGATCTGGAAGTAATGGCAATGAAGGTATACTGCACACTCCTCCCAGCTGCTGGAGTAGAGACTCATTATCAGAAGCATTTTTTTCTTATACTTATAACACCAAATGATAGATAAACGGGTTTGGTTTCTTTGTTTAATAGCATTTATAACTTCGAGGGTTATGCAATGCCAAACCCATCCTTGTAGAAGAACAGTCCTCAACATTATCATCTTGTCATGCCACCAGCATGGATATCCCTGACCCTCTCTCACCATTCCACCCTACTGTTAATCGCCTCTGGCTGGTCCTCAGGGCTACATCCCGTATCGGTACAGAGCTGCTATATGTAGGTTCGAGCTGGTCGCCCTGCTTTTGCTCGGTCATGTGAGGGGTTCCATACGAGAACATCACTTTTGAGTTCGTCCCTACTTCTCCAGCAGTATCCTGCATGTCTTGTTCGTCTTTGATAGTTTTCGTGATGGGTGGTAGGTGGCCGTATAGCTGCTTCTTTGAGGGCTGTTACTTCCAGGACCTGTTCAATATTGCTCGCAGCATTCTTGCATAGTTGCCGTCAAGTTTTTTCTCCATCAGTTTAATTAACGTCCATGTAGTGCATCCATATAGCAGTATCGATACAACCACTGCTTGGAAGAAACAGCGGACGAAAGAATGCCACCCGAACAATGAGAAGAACAGTAGTGGTACTATATAACACGTAACTGAAGAGATAAAAGGGGGTTCATGCCTTTCCCAAGGGTATAAAATTCGATAGAGAACGCAAAAGCTCGAGTGGAGTATGAACTTGTTTACAACGATGTTGCTGTCCAGCATCTTCTCCACAACGCCACTGGAACTCCTCACTTTGGTAAACATTAAAAAAATATTGATATTGAAAAATTATGACCTTCGGATGTTAGGAACGGTTCCAAAGAAGCAAGCAAAAATAACTGGATTTCTGAGGAACATGCGAGACTAAACGGAAAACAACTTTT
>OY757918.1:30498628-30508628 GCA_963585895.1 Sepioteuthis lessoniana
TTCTCTTTCGTTCTCTCTTTCTCCCTCTTGCTATTCGCACACACATAAATACAATATATATGCTATTGCATAATATATATATATATATAATATACATATATATATATATATAATGGTATATATATATATATATATATATATATATATATATATATAAATATATATATATATATATATATATATATATATATATATATATATATATATATGCCATTATATGAAATAAGTTAAAAGGAAATAAAATTCAAAAATTGATTCATCTTGATACAAGAATTGAATATCATTGGACAATCAAACAGGAAAAACAAATGGTCTGGTCTTTATCTGATAAATATAAATAAATCAGTAAAAACCAAAAAAATAAAGAAATTAAAAAATAGAAATTAAAAAAACAATTGAAATTTTGGTTAGGGAGATAGGGTGACCGGAATTTTATGGGTTTTTCTAAATTTTGTCTGAAAACGCAGATCTAATTTTTTTTTTTTTAATATAAGATCTACTGATATAAATATGATAAAAAATATGAGTGATTTTTGAAAGTTTTTCTTTAATATATATATATATATATATATACACACACGCACGCACACACACACGCACACACACACACATATATATATATATATATTATAACAGTGTTAGTCGTTGGTAAATCATTTTTTGGTTATGTGTCGAACCAAGGGCAATATAATATGGAGAGCGCTCAATATCTTGGATAGAGCTATTATATAATAATGATAATAAATAAACATATATATATATATATATATATATATATATATACATATATATATATATATATTTAATCCATGGAAAATAATCTGCAACCGTATGTTTCATGAATTTTTTTGTAAAAGAAAAATCGTCAGGCAGTTAAGAAGATGGAATATATATATATATATATATATATATATATATATATATATATATATATATATATATATATATATATATATATAAGTCGTAATGAATTATATATGTCAATAAAATCAGATTTTCTTCGATTTACATTGTTTTGTGTTTTTTATTCCGAAGTAAGTTTAACAATTAGGGTATCTTGTATACAAAAATATACTTTTAAACAGCAAAACACTTCACACTTAGATATATTATCAATGTTTTAAGTGTCAATAAATCAGTTTATTTCAAAATTTTTAAGAAATAGAAATTCATGTAGATCTATTTGACTCATGGATGGCAAAGTACTTCGTGCTATAATTCAATTTCAGAAGATACCCACTAGTAGGGTCAAAGGAGTAGTGACGCGACACTCCCTGAGTACAAAAATTGCCACCTCATCACTTAATGATATGTAGTATCATTGCTAGGTCACCGACATATATATATATATATATATATATATATATATATATATATATATATCTTTGTGTGTGTGTGTGTTCATTGATTTATGGTATATTTAGCAATATTCTCGATATGTATCGAACCGGCTCATTGGCCTAGTGGGTAGAGTGTTCGCCAATGGTCCGGGAGACCTGGGTTCAATCCCAGGTCGTGTTATACCAAAGACTTTAAAAATGGTACTCGATACCTCCTTGCTTAACACTCAGCAATATAAGGTACGTATCAAGGGTAAAATGGAGCAACCCAGGGAAAGGAGTAGCGTCCCCTCTACGCCTCACAATAGTAGCTATTGAAAGGGAGCCTTCTGGTCGCTCTCGACTACGGTCATCAACTATACGTATATGAAATATGTGCGTATTTTTGTGTGATTGTATGTGGCTGTATGTATCAATATATATAAATATATTAAATAAAAATATTTTTATGCCTTTTCGAATTTCTAGACACGTAAATTCACACACACACACACACACACACACACACATATATATATATATTTATTGAGAGAGAGAGGGAGAGAGGTATACACACACACATATTCACACACACACATGTATGCAAATAATTACCAGTGGTCATTCATTAAATAAGAGGGATTTTGCTGAAGGATTTGGCAAAAGGAAATATTGTTTACAGGTGCATCCTCTTCAAGGATATCTATTTGTATCAATGATTTGTCTTTTCATATCCCATAAGTCTCTCTGCATACTTTTCTTTATTGACCATTACGCCTGCAAAATTTTCCTTGCCTGGGTCGGTGTGTTTCCACTCCATAGACTGTCTTTTGACTCAGACTAGTACCAAATACATTCTCAGTATTTTTATAAGCATATTTTAACATTCTAATATATATATATATATATATATAAAGTAAAAAAGTAAAGTTGGCGACCGTATTTGAAGGCGAACAAAAGGCTCCCTTTTCAATAGTTACAACACCGAGGTGTAGGGGAAGGTGCTACTCCTTTCCCTGGATTGCTTCACTTTACCTTTGATACGCTCCTTGTAATGCTGAGTGTTAAGCCAGGAGGTTTCAAGTACCATTTTTAAAGTCTTTGATATGACTCGACCTGGGATTGAACTCTAGTCTCCCGGACCATTGGTGAACACTCTACCCACTAGACCAATGAGCTATATATATATATATATGTGTGTGTGTGGATGACTATATATATATATATATATATATAGTCATCCACAGACAGATCTTTTTCTATTTATCAGAACTCATCAGTGTGGCTCGACATATTAGCTTCCCGTAGCTGGGATCGAAACCCGCTTGATTCAAACGCCAATCCAAGCTTCTAACCCACATATATATATATATATATATATATATACTAGATGTAAATATATATTAAATTGGTCATGTTTAGATGACTCATTGTCAATTTTAAGAAGATTGATCGTGTCTTTGAACAACTGTTATCAGTTTTATTCAACTTTTCCTTGTTTTTCTAAACTAAGAATAAATGTCAAGTTTAAGACGTCCAGTAGATTTAAAGAATACGAAGTCGTTCCTTTATACCATACAAATGCTTCGACTTATGGAATTCTCACTGGAATTAGTGTGTCGAATGCCAAAGAGACTAGTTTGAAGAAAAAGTTTCTTACATTATTCATTCGAGGCGTTCGTGGTGTAGTGGTTATCGTTGTAAGAAACAGACATAGTGACCCGAGTTCAAAACCTGAACGAGGCTGTTTGCATTTCACAGAGGGCTCATATTCTTAGGAAACTAATAATCCATATATCCTCCCTCCAGTGATTTGTTTATTATAGTAAAGGCTTATATAAAATCAGCCTCGCTTTTTGGATAAACTGATAAGAGATGAAGAATTCACCAAAATGCCACAGATTCTCCCGAACAGGGTTTCTCGAGTTTTGAATTCAGAGTATTATCAAGAATAGAGAGCCCTGTCTGATCCAACCATAACTGAAGGGAGAAGAGATAGTTTCATGCCTAAAGGCTTTGATACCAAGTAAAAAACAGCAAACCGCTTCCTCCAGGGTTTGAACTTGATTCACTGTTTATTTACCCAGCTTCTCCCATACTGGATTGCCCAGTTAGCTGGGGCTGCAGAATACACCAACTGCTTCTCTGTGGAGGAGAAAGACCCCTATGCAACGAAAGTCCTGGATATGACTCTAAGCAATCTGATGGTGAGGCTTCAGTGATGCTGGAGCTTTGAGGAATGCGGAATACTTCATTGGCATCACTCCCAGGTCCACTCTGGCCTTGAGTGGTAGCACCTGACAGGGTCTTATCTATGAGTCAAATATAACTAAACTGTGTATTCATCGTGGACTAAATTGTTTGAAATAGAACTAAGGGTCAAATAGAACTGTTTGACATTTTAACTGTGTATTATGCAAAACTAAATTGTTAGAAATAGAACTGATTTACACTTAAGCAGTGCGCTTATGCTAAAGTGAGTTGATTGAAATAGAACTGTTTATGTATAAAAATAGATTTGGCATTAAATAACCTAAAAAGGTTGATATGCCATAACAGCAAAGCAAACTGAATTAAATTTTGGTGTTTTTGTCATGAACAAAATTAACCTTTTATTTAAAAAAAAAGACTTGTTTGGGGTGTACTTATGGGTGATACTCTATGTATATATATAGATATTTATTTAGCTTCCCACCAAGCTAAAATGTGAAACAGTCTTAGAAAGAATTTTTAAGAATTAGCAGTATCGATTTTCGATCCGGATCAGCATTATTCTGACGTACCATGAACTGAGCTCGAAAACTCTCTGTATGATAATTACATATTCAATAGTCTTAAACGTTTCATCACTAAACGCATGATGTGCACCAGTCAAACTTATCATCCAAACTGACCACAACTAAAGAAAAAAACAACATTTGTGAATGGAACTACCATTGTTACTTGCTAAAGTTCCCTTTTCCCACAAAGGTGACAGTTTCAAATGTTGGAGGTATTTTTGTCGCACTCAGTACTAACAGAATTTTTATACCCTGCATTTGCTACTTAAAGCGCCCGATACAAGTTGATGTTTTGGCTTTTCTCTTATGTATACACCGACAAAATCCCCAGTTAAGGGGATGTTGGTGTTTAGGTCAAAACAAAAGATGATATAAAACAAATAAGCATGCCGAATTTTCATATAATCTTTTGTATCACATGGTGTAGGATTTCTGACTAGTGTTATATATTGACCCTCGACCAGGGCGTCAATCAAGAGATGCAACAGTGTAAATAAGCTGAAGAACAGCGGAAGCAGGTGGACGGTAGAAAATAATATAACCAGGTGCCCGGACGGTTCGAGTTAGTTGGAGACAGGATGCCAAAGTGAGAACCAGCTGCAGACAGAGGGCTTTGGGCCCTTAGTGACCCCCGAAGCCAACATTCGAAAGAAATGCTGCTATGGTTGAGAGAAGAACTTGGGTCAATATAGCAGTCCGTCCTTGTCTCCACTCATTTCTCACTCACAACAAACATCACCTTTTCGAAAATAAAGTGTGAGAGATTTATATCTTTATAAAGAAGTGTATTTGTACGTTATTGAAGTCGTTCATTACCGGTTAATGATGAGAGAGAGAGAGAGAGAGAGAGAGAGAGAGAGAGAGAGAGAGAGAGAGGTGACTAAAAGAAAGAAATCAAGAACTATCATTAAGAAAATTATTTTTAGATTTTTAATTAAGAAAAGATGTGGTTGATTAAGTTGTATGGCATATCAAATTTTCGAGGCTACTCAATACCAATTAATTACTCACATACATACAAACACTCAAAATGTATATACGAGGATGAGTAAAAAAGTAATGCCTTTTTCTTTCTTATAAGAATAATTGCCGACAAAGGAATATGTATCATAAATCAAAATGAAGCTGGTTTTAAGTGGATCACATCCACAAGTCTCAACATAGTCAATGTTTCTTTCAACAGCAAAGCTCCACCTTCGAATGAGAGCATGTATCTCTGCCTCATTAAAATTCTGTTGACCGTTCTTTGAGTCACTCCAATGCAGTTTTCACTTCATTGTCACTGGAATAATTTTATTTGGATAGTGGTTACAGAATTTGAGGCAAGACAAGTGGTGACCAGCGAAAAAAACAAAACAAAACAAAAAAAACAATACACGCACAATCAAATAAACAAACACTACCAAAAAAATAAATAAATAAATCAATGAAAACTCTTGGCCAAAATCTCCAGGTGAAAAGGGCTGTATAAACTGGACAATTTACGATATGTAGACTATCATTAGTTTATCTTTGTTAGAACGCACACACACAACCACACACACACACACACACACGCATCTATATATATATATATATATATATATATATATATATAGGGGTGGCTGTTTTTTTAGCAAACTGTGGCTATTTGCATGTACCTAAATTTGCACGGCGTGCAATCACACATCCAAATATATCAGATACTCATAGACACTCAGACATATATAAACCAAAACACACACACATAGACAGACACACACAAATACACACACACACACACACACACATATATATATATATATATATATACATGTTTTCGAACTAAAATTATGACTTAATTTTATCTACTTAATTAGTCACACTCGGAAAAAATATATATAAAATATCCGAAAATATATAACGTCTCTTATGAAAACTCGTCATTTTTTTTCTATTTTTTTTGTTTTTCTTAACAACTTGAAATTTTAACTTCAGTCATCTTTTGACCATAGACAAAAAACAAAAAACAAAACAAAAACAGATATTTTCTTAGGTTTTTATTCTGTGTATTCCATTCAGTCCGCTCAAATGAGTTTCAGCGTTATTCATTGCAAGTGAACGGAAATATAGTAATTCTGATGGAAACATTAACAGATCTGACAGTCACAAGGTGAGAGCAACGTCATGAGTGAAAATGGACTCGACATACCAAGTTCAAATCCTGGTCTAGGCTGTTCACGTTTTAGTTTGGGTTAATGCCCTTGGAAAAGATATATATTCATCTCTTCTTTTCTACTCACTAATATAAGTAACTGGTAGATCAGACTGGGCTCTCTAGCATCGTAAAAAGCAAAAACAATTGAATGTAAAACCAGGGGTCGTGGAGATTGATATTTTACCCTATAAAACTCTCTTGTTACTGCAATTGTAGCACTCTTGAAGACATTGCATAACTGCGACCCTCAGTTCAACGTGGAGTCTACCCGATTCAAAGGAAGCAAGGGTGGATTTACAAATGAACTGCTTTTCTGAGGGGGTTGGCGGCATTATCCATTGAGACACTTTAGATTTTTGTTTTCAAGATATATTTTTTATTGTTGTTTGCCTGTTAGTCCTTAAGTGATTTTTATTGATATTGTGGTTCGAGGCTGCAGTGATTAGTATTTCTTTCTTCTTTTTTATTCTTTACTTCTACGTGTTGTATATTGAGCTGAAGACTTTTTTGACATGCAGCGTAAATTGCACGTGTGACATAACAGGAAATACACTTCTTGCCTAAAGTAAACCTATTACGTGCAGGGTTTGGTTTGGTTTCTTTGTTTAATGGCATATCAACTCTTTTTAGGTTATTCAATGCCAAAGCCATTCTCCTAGAAGAACAGTAGTGATGCTATTTAACCCATAGCTGGGAGGATAAGGGGGTTCTTACCCTTCGCAAGGGTATTTGCCCTAAAGTGAATGTAATAGCGCGACTGGAGTACGAACTCGCGTACTACGATTCCGCAGTCCATCGCTTTAACCATTACACCACCAGGACACCCCCCTATTACGTTCACTTTCGGGCAAATACCCTTGGGAAAGGTATGAACCCACTTATCCTTCCAGCTATGGGTTAAATAGAATGACTACTATTCTCTAGGAGAATGGATTTGGCATTAAATAACCTACAAAGGTTGATATGCCATTAAACAAAGAAACCAAACCAAAGCAAACTAAAGTAAACAGGATGCAAGTTGTTCTCCATCGGCTGAAGGCAACTACCAGATGTCACGTCACTCTGGGTTATGGCCTTGCACCCGATTGTTCAGGGTTGAGAGGTAGAGAAAAGCCTGAGATGTACGAGAGTCACGAAAGTAGAGAAACGAGGAGAAACTTAGATGATTTGATGTCTTGAGTTGGTTTGTACTCGTCTTGCAAAAGAAGAGAAAGAAGATAACTGGTTTCACGGAAAATTCGTATCTCGCCTCTCTGCATGTACAAATTCAACTATCCTCGACTCTCTCTCTCTCTCTCACACCTCTCTCCCTCTCTCTACCCATACATAAATTTCGGTCAATGAAATGAAAAGAAACGAAGCCGATTACATTTTTATACACCAGCGTTGCCAGCTATATAGTAGACGTAATCCACAATGCTAGCGAGTCCTTTTCCTCCATTTTGTTGACTTACAGAATTTGCCTATGTCATCTCTTGACTGTAAGTTATTGTGCATCGTCATCAATTTTCTTGCTCTTTGGACAACCTGTTGATTAATAATTTCTTGCACCTGGTACAAGAATTCGACCGTCCTGACGATGTCCGACCATTCCTTACCGTGGACACAGAGAGAAAGAAACAACATTTGAGGACGGTGGCCGATTCCTGACGCAGGAGACAAAAATAACAAACACATTTCAGAAAGTGCATCAACTGAACCAGCTCTAATTCGCTGCAAGTGCCATACGAACGATCACCCTTTTCCTTTCATAAGACTTAAGACAGCCAAATAAATGCAATCGATATTATTAAAAGATAAATGAGAATGTTATCATTTGGCGCACGCCATGTAGCAATATGATAGATCATCTTCCAATCATGGCCTACTAAAGAAGTGTTCTCAGAGAACTTGAGCGAATGGTTTGTGTGTAGTAATTAAAAAATGGTATCCTTAAAAACGTATAAATGGATTCAAATTAGTAATATCTTGTTTGTAACGCTTGTCACCGAATGTAATGTTTCAACGGCTCACATACTTCACTGATACAGCTGTGCACAATATTTCGCCTGATAGTCTCTCAGGGAGACATTTTTCGGGCGTACGTCTCGGTGAAAGGCCAGCACGCACAGTTGCGTTATATCATATTACCACTGGAACACCACATCACACGTGTCAGGACAGAAAAATAACATATGTTTTGGTATAAATGAAATATTCTAAAACACACACACATACATACACACACACACAAATATATTAATATATAAATATGTATGAATGGATATATATACAGATATTGGGTAATTATTAAAAACGATTATTAAAAACTAAAAATGTTTAAAATCACAGCCATCACAAGCGTCTAGTTCAACCGTCAGTATCAGGATTCAAATTGATCATCGGGTACATGACAATTGTCATGATTTTAACTGTTATTTGTTTTTAGTGATAGAGTTTAATCCTTGTTCAGTATTTTGACTATATAGTGGCTCTATTTAGGATATTGAGTACCATCACTCGAACAATATTAGTTTTGTTAAATAAATGTGTGTGTGTATGTGTGTGTGTGTGGTTGGGCAGCAGTCCTTCGTTCAAGCAGGTTTGATTAGATAATAAAGACACATGTCTGTATAATTTAATTAGGATCCTTTCAAATTTCTGGACAAGTGCTTTGATTGTAGATTGGAATTGGTTGATAAATTTACCAAAAACTTTCCGAGTATTTTCAGTCCCTTCATAGGCCATCATCAGGTGGGGGTTTGCATATATATATATATATATATATATATATATATATATATAGTGCAATTAGAAGGAAATTCGAACCTGGTTGAATTGTCATTATAAATTTATTTCGCCGGAGAAAATTATTATACTCTCAGTCTCGTCAGATGTCCTTTACATGTTATACTTGAGGTAGCAGAACAGTATATATATATATATATATATATATATATATATATATATATATATGCAAATATTGGCCACATTATCTTTTTAAAATATTTAATTAAATTGGACGTTTCTGCTATCTTTATCTTTGATCCATTTTTCCTGATCATTTTTAAACCTTGCCCTTTATTTGGGGCTTTAGTTCTCTCCTGGATATTGAGTACTATCACAGGAAATACTTGAGTTGTATTCTATATTTTTCTGATAATATATATATATATATATATATATATATACGTAAAGAGCCAGAACCTATCTTCTTTGATTTCACTTACCGGATCTTCAGGATAATTCGGGACAAAAAAAGGATGGCCCAAACGATATTTTGTTTATAGTAATATTTTTTCAAAGTCTATCAAGCGTTTTTTTTCACACTCCCAGAATTATAATATTGGTATCTAACTGAAAATTATATACATATATATATATATATATATATATATATATATATATATATTACTATGAAAAATCGTTGAAAAATTATTCAGTAACTAAAAAGAGCTCAAATACCAAATTAAAAATAATTAGGATTTCATCATAGAATCGTTTCAAAACAATACGTTTCAAATGCCTTCCATGTTATGGAATACGCAGTCATGATATGGCTCTTTATTCATAAAATAGGTTCATCTGGTGACAGTTCGAACTTGAGATTATTATTACTTTTTATATATATATATATATATATATAACAACAGAGAGAGAGAGAGAGAGAGAGAGAGAGAGAGAGAGAGAAAGAGAGAGAGAGAGAGATGAAAAAAAAGGTGAATTGATTTCTAAGTGTTGACATA
>OY757918.1:30511128-30546128 GCA_963585895.1 Sepioteuthis lessoniana
TTAACCACACACACACACACACGCGCGCGCGCGCACACACATACACATATATATAGGTCGCGTCATACCAAAGTCTTTAAAAATGGTACTTGACACCTCCTTGCTTAACACTCAGCAATATAAGGTACGTATCAAGGGTAGAGTGGAGCAATCCTGGGAAAGGAGTAACGCCCTCCCCTACACCTCGGTGTTGTAGCTATTGAAAAGGGAGCCTTCTAGTCGTCCTTGACTACGGTCACTATCTTTATTTACTAACTCATATATGAAATATTATTCAATCAACGAAAATACTGAGTAGGGAATAATTCCAGTCAGGACCGAAAAATATTCAAAAATCGAATATTAAATTTTTAAAATCCTGGTAAAGAGACTAATGTAAACGAAATCCACAGAGCAAATAATTTTTTATTCAGCAAAATCATCGATCGGTCAGGTTAAGATAAAGAAGAATAAAGATAAGAAGTCCTGTTAATTTTTTACGTCAATGCTTTTGACAGGATGGAAATAAATTTATCATAATGTGACCGATTGTGGTTTATTTAAGAGAAAATTATATATATATATATATATATAGATATATATATCATCATCATGTCGCGCTGCCAGCACAGATCTCCCAGACCTTCTCTCGCCACCCGTCTCTATCGCCCATTGCTCCCGATATGTTTTTAAGGCTACATCCTGTATCGGCACAGAGCTGTTGTATATAGGCTCTTGTTGGTCCTCCTGCCTTTTCTCATCTATGTGACGAGGTCTACAGGAGTATGTCACTTATGAATTCGTCCTTACTTCTCCAGCAGTGTCCTGCATGTCTGGTTCGTCCAACTTGGAGAGTATTCGTGTTGGATGGTTAGTGGCTGTACAGCTGTTGCTTTGTGGGGTGCTGCCTCCAGGACTTGTTCATTATTGCTCGCAGCATTCTTGTGTAATTGCCGTCAATCTTTTTCTCCATTTCTTTAGTTAGCTTCCATGTAATGCATCCATATAGCAGTATCGACACAACCAGTCTCTGATTTCCATATGACCGATACCCTATCGATAGCTGTCCATGCCTTAAAGGCATATATATATATATATATATATATAGTTAATAAGAATTGTTGTAATTCCTTAGATTATTGTTAAATCTAAAGAATTACGTTAAAAGGTTAGTTAAAATGTAAGTTAATTTACTGTAGAGAGTGAAGTTAAACCTACGTCTAGTTACTTTGTTGTGATTCCGACCGGTAAAAAAAAGAAAAACCGGAAGTGGGCGAAATGGGGAGTAAACTCTTCAACCCTATTCAACCTCCTCCCACACTTCTCTCCTGTGTCCATTCTGGCTGGATTAATTATATCCATTGGATCTAAAGAGGTCCTGTTAAATTTCGTGTTATTGATTCATATTAATACCCGTAGTAGGATGGAAATTAATTTATAATCCAAATGTGACCGGATTTTGTTTTTCTTAAGGGAATTGTTCCTCTGGGATGTTAGTACATTGACCTCTTTACCAGGAAGATTTAAATGTTCATAGTTGAATAATTTTATTGTTCTGACGGAATTATTCCCGACTCCGTTTTAACTGGACGGAATAATATATATATATATATATATATATATATATATATATATATATATATATATATATATATATATATGCTAATATCTGTTTATTTATATAAACACAAACAAACACACATTCACGCACACCTATAGACACATCCAAACTGATATCTGCGGAAAAAAAGTTCCATAAAAAAAGAAAAGACTCAGAACATTCGTACTGTTTTAAAATAATCAACCAATAACGTAATGCCAAGTCAAAAGAAAAATATTTGAATCAAGAAATCGTGAAGCGCATTTGACGTAAAGTGGACATTCATCAGACGGAAATATTAGAAAGTATCGAATCAACTGGTCACATAGCAATATATATATATATATATTATAACAGCGTTAATTGTCACTAAATCACTTTGTGGGTTTGTGTCGAATCAAATGCAATATAATATGGAGAGAGCTCAATATCTAGGATAGAGTTATTATATAATAATTACAAATACACACTCACACACTTGCAATCACTTGTAAAGATTCCAACAAAATCCCAAAGATTTTCGATTCATTTCATTTTGTTAACTGCCTGACGATTATTGTTTTGTAAAAAAACTCCATGAAACCCAAGAGTCGCAGACTGAATTCCATGAAATTAAATATGTAAATCTAATATATACTTATATATATATATATATATATATATATATATATATATATATGTATATGTATGTATAAGACTCCTTGGTCGATCTACATCTATTATGGTTGAATTTGGTGGCTTCGGCAGTGTTATATAAACATTAATGAGTAAGTAAATGTTAAAACGTTCCTCGGAGAAGAACAGCAGAGGTATTTCTTAATTCGCAGCTTAGGGTTTATTAGTCCGAAAGTGAACGTGCTAGACCGGTTGGTGTTCGAACGCACTTGCTAAGATTTCACAGTCGAGTACGTTAGTCACTCGGCCACGGGATCATAATCCCTTCCAGATATGAGTACCTAGTAGCCCAGTTAAACATGTAAATGGTTGAACAGCCAACAAAGGTGATTTGTTGATAAAGGTGTAACATTATTTATATGTTGGCGTGTGTGTATGTCTATGTGTGTGTGTGTGTGTGCGTGTGCAAAGATAGATAGATAGATAGATAGATGAAGTGAGAGATAGATTTCATGGAAAAGATATGAAAAGGTAAGTTATTAAAAACACAGATGGATAGATAGAAAGATAATAAGCAAACTGTGATAGAAAGAGTGATAATAAGCAAACTGGGATAGATAGATATATCGATAGATAGATAGATAGATAATAAGCAGACTGAGATTGAAAGATAGATAAATATTGAAGAGCATCTAGACTTTTTGGATCTGTTGATAACATAAGAACGCTGCTCCAGTGCGCTACATTTTTGCTCTCTCAAAACAAAACGGTTGCTTTATCATATATATATATATATATATATATATATATATATATATAGTAATGCACAGACAAGCTGTTTTGTTATATCACAACTCTTCAGTGAGGCCAGACTCACAGAACGCTTCAATCTGGAATCGAAACCCACCTAACTTTAGCTAGACATCGTATCTATCTGTTCAGCCATTAGGGCGACATACGTCAACTCAGGAATTATAACGTATTTGAATTAGATTTCGTTTGTTTACATTTTTTGCGCTATCGGATATATATATATATATATATATATATATATATATATATATATATATATATATTATAAGGCAGACCAGCGAAATGACTGAAAGCGTTTGGGCTTCTATGGGGCACTTTGTTTACCAGCTCAACCTAGATATAAGAAAAACAATAACATTTGAACGTCTTTACTTAAAGACCCTAAAAGAAAATACTCTGCAATCTTCAACAAAACAGGCTTATATATATATATATATATATATATATATATATATATAAATATATATATATTGAGAGAGAGAGAGAGAGAGAGAGAGGGAGAGAGAGAGTTTGTGCTGAAATCGTTATCAGATTACTAGTTTCTTTTGTTTACGATGAATAAATTTAAAATTATTTTACCAGTCAGAAATTTCGAGAAATTGACCGAAAGAACTGAAAAGAAAATTATGTCCAAAATCAATAGTACAAAACATGTATAAAAAGGAAAAATATTTTTTTTCATGTATAAATGTATATTCAATTATAAATACTAATATATAAACTTGAAGTATATATATATATATATGTATATATATATATATATATATATGTTATCTTCTCTCACAAGAATTAATCACCCTGCTCACTCCATTCGTTTTAATTAGAGACAGAATTCTTTGGAAAACGCGTCACTCAAAATGTACCTCCAGTTTTACGTTATATCGTATCTTAACCGATTTTAACCAGTCTTATTAAAACCATGTTTACATCTATTTTAGAAATAATCTGGTACTGGAGTCGTTGCAAAAACGTATTGACATATTACTAATATATTTATTTTCAGAAAAGTTCACACTGGTGATTTGAATCATTTTTCTTCTTATTTTGTTTTAATCTTTAAAATATTGGCTTCTTTTAGGTCAGCATGGTCTGCAAAATACACTGACTGCATCTATCTCTGCAGAGGGGAAACACTCCCCAAACAAGTGTCCTATATATAGCTTTAGAGAGTGCAGAATGCCTCTTCATTGCCATTGCTATTTGGTCCACTCTGGCCTGGAGTCGTAGCACTTGATCCTATTTACCCGACTCCTCTGCTCGGGCAGGATATGACACAAGGTCAATTTTTTAAGCGGAGTTTAAAACGTTTGAATTCAGAGTTTTTCTTCTCCTAGACTAGTTGCCTCACCAACGCTGAAGAACACAGTCTGCCCTACTATTTACCCATAGCTGGAGGGAGAATAATTGGATTCATACCTTTCTCAAGGGTATTAGGGCTATGTGAAATGCAATCAGTCTCGTCCAGGATTTGAACTAGTGTCGCCGCGTCAATTTCCTACGACGATAACCATTACAACACGGGCACCACAGTGGTAACACTTGATAAAGTCCTATCTATGGGTCAAATGTAACTTAACTGTGTAATTACGCTAAACTGAATTGTTTGAAATCAACTGTTTTTACATTCAACTGTATTTTTAAATTATGTACATTTGCGAAACTGAAATGTTTGCAAAAGAACAGTTTTATATTAAACTGTGAGTAAACAAAACTGTACTTACGCTAAACTGAATTGTTTGAAATAGAACTGTTTTGATATATAACTGTGTGCAAACAAAACTGTGCTTACGCTAAACTGAATTGTTATAAATGGAACTGTTCTGACATTTAACTGTGTGTAAACAAAATACTCAACTTATACTAAACTGAATAGTTTGAAACTTTTATCAAAATGACTTAACTTGGCGTTTAATGACTGGAAAAGGGTTGATAAGCCGTAAAACAAAACGATCAACCAATTCTTTTAGCTATAGGAATCGCATACTTAGAAAATGGTAAAAAAAATATAAACATCGTTTAGATATTTTAGCTATGATAAGATTAGTAAAAAAGTTAGCCACCGTAGTCGAGGGTGATTCGAAGGTTCCCTTTTCAATAGCTACTACACCGAGATGTGTGGAAGGGCGCTACTCCATTCCCTGGATTGCTCCAGTTTACCCTTGATCCGTACCTTATAATACTGAATGCTAAGCAAGGCGGCATCAAGTGCCATTTTCTGAGTCTTTGGTGTGACTCGACTTTGGATTGAACCCCGGTCTCCCGGACCCTTAGTGAATACTCTATTCATTAGGCCAATGGCCAATAGGTATTGAATATCAAGTAAAGGTTTGGATTGGTTTGGTTTTATGGCATATCAACCATTTTGGTTATTTTAAGCCAAATCCATTTTTATACTTGTAAATATTTCTATTCCAAACAATTTAGTTTAGCATAAGAAAAGTTTTTTGTTTACACACAGTTAAATGTTCCGACAGTTCTATTTCAAACAATTTAGTTTCGCATAAGTACTCAGTTTAGTTCTATTTCACCCGTAGATAGTACCATATTAGGTGCTGCCAGTCCGGGTCAGAGTGGACCAGGGAGCATTGCAATAAAAAGGGTATTCCACATTCTCCAAAGCTCCAGCATTACTGGAGCCTCACCATTAGATTGTTTAGTGTCATATCCAGGACACTTTTTGGGGGAGTGTTACCCCTGTACAGCGTTGCAGTCGATGTATTCTACAGCCCCAGGTGACTGAACCAGGTAAAGTTTTGGTGTCTCTGTTTAATGACACAACAACCTTCATGGGTGATCTAATTGCGATGCTATCCATGGAGAATAGCAGAAATACTATTTAATCTATAGCTAGGGGGGGATAAGGGCTTTCATGCCTTTCCCAAGAGAATTAGTCTAAAAGTGAACGTAATAATGTTACTGGAGTTTAAACTCACTTACTTCATGGCCGTAGTGCAGTACTTTAGTCCTTATGCCACAAGGTGTCCCCTTTTCATGCGAAAGATACCAGGTAAAAAGTAAGCAACAATTGAAAACAGTTATATGATAGAAAATATACGAGAGTCATTTGATAGATTAGAGGAATATTTTTCCAAAAGGCAAAATGATTTTTTAAAATTATTTTTCACTCTATATAAAAACTGTATTGTTAGGAATGGTCTATAGCAAAAGTTGTTCAAATATTGCAAAAAAAAAAAAAAAAAAAAAAATTTGCTTGTTTCGAGTTATTCAATTGAAAGCAAATAAAACAGAGTGTCCCAGACTTGAACAGAAGTCTGTCATTAAATTTCTGTTAGCTGAGAAATGCACACCATGAAAAATTTACAGAAGAATGTCTGATATATATAGAGGAGCTTGCTTTAGTCAAAAAATATTTCCAAATTTATATATATATATATATATATATATATATATATATATATATATATTGCATTTCTCATAGTACTAATACCCCTGGGAAAGGTATAAATTCAGTTATTCTCACTCCACATATAGATAAATAGTAGGGCAGACTGGTTTCTTCAGCCTGGGTGAGGCAACTAGTCTAGGAGAAGGAAAACCTGTTAAACTCCGCTTAAAAATTGACCTTGTGTCATATCCTTCCCGAGCGGAGGGGTTGGTAAATATATATATATATATATATATATATATATATATATATATATATATATATATATAAATGCTTTTTTTTCATAGATCTGAAATAAATTCGTAATGACACCAAAGAATTGAATTTTTTTCTTTTTTTCTTTTTTATATATATATATATATATATATATATATATATATATATATATATAGTATCAATCATCAATAGTTGCACCATTAATTATCATAAACACACACACACACACACACACACACACACACACACACACACACACACACACACATATATATATATATATATATATACTTGGGCAAATTTTTAGTAAGGGAGTGGAAGAATGAATGTAGAAAGCACAAAAGAGTTAAAATTCCTTATGCTTTTTTATTTATTGTTTCTTAATTTGTTTTTTTTTTTTTTTTTGTTTTTTGTTTTTTAGTTTTTTGGTCTCGTGTTGTCATGGGGTGATATGTGCTATCTCGAACACATACGAATAAATTCTGTTTACTCCTCTATATTGTTATTGTCCTCTCTTCTCGCCTCTTAGAACCACCAAACCCGCCCCATTTTTTCCTCTACACTGTTCGCCAAAGTGAATCCTTCCAATTTTTTCCTAACAACATGTGGCCTCATTTCGTCACGGGCCGAATTCCATCTCTACAAAATCAATAATATGTAGCATTATCAATTGTATATTAATCTGATATTCGGAAAACTTAGCCGATTATGATCTTCCATAGATTCCGTATCTACGCGACGGCAACTATTCCATTGTATTTTTAATGTAAAAAAGATTGGGTGTTGGGTTTTATGGCATATTAACCTTTGTAGGTTATTTAATGCCAAATCTATTTTAATACAAATAATCAGTTCTATTTCAAACAATTCAGTTTAGCATACAAAATCAGATTTATTTCAACTAATTCAGCCTAGCATAAATACGCAGTTTAAATGTAAGTACACAGGTTTATTGCCAAGAACATTTCTATTTCAAGTAATTCAGTTTAGTCAAACAGTTTTAATTCAAACAATTCAGTTTCGCATAAGTAAGCAGCAAATTTTGCTTTTGTGCCCTGGATAAGACTATCTAACTTAAATTTTGTTCCCGGATAGAATATGATATAACTGAATTGCTTATTTTTTGCAAGAATTCGAAATGGTCATTATTTTCTTTCAACTTGGCTTTTGTCAGCTGAATAACCCTTCCTAACACAACTTTTGTACCTAGAGAGTATGTATTATTTCTGATTCATTTCTGATTCATAAATATAGAAAATGCCTTTTATTTTCTTCAAATATTGCTTCTGTATCCTAAACTCAAACATTAGGGTGTCCCTAGAGCTCTAGACTCTGTGCCTCTCCACCGAATGCATCTTAACATCTTTGTCAGGACAAAAATACAGATTATGGTTTCCAGAAAATAATTACATTTTACCATAAAAATGCAAATTGTATTTATTTGAAAATTGGCCTATTCGGAAGGTATTTAGATTTTACTGGAAATGATTTAAAAGCAAATGTAAGTTAAATTTATATAAATCTGATCATCAAAAATTAAATCATCTTCATTTCAAATGACAACAGCTCAAATACATGGTAAATTTTTGATTCTAAGTTTAAAGGAAAATTTTGAAAGACTGTTTTCTACTTCTTTATTTCTGAAAGTTCCACCACTTAGGAAATGTTTTAGTTTTCGAAACAAATGAAAATCTAAATGCGAAATTTGGTGAATAAGAAAGCTGTGAAAGAATTTACCATTTAAACGATCTTCTGAGTTTTATGAGCTGTTGTCGTTGAAAATAAGCTTAATTACTTTTATGCCGATGTTTAAATAAGATTTAATTATATTTGCTTTTATATCAGCTTTAGTATAACATAATTACTTTCCGAACCCTCTAAAATTTAAATGAAATCTAATCTACGTTGGTGTTGTTTGATTGGGTTATGTTTCACGAAAAATCAACTTTTGTGAGTTATCTAATGCCGAATCCTCTTTGTCCATATATTTATAATTTGTGAGCAAATAGCTTGTAGGTAAATTTTAAAACAAGCCAAAGTTCATTTGTTTGTTCAATGGTTTTGTGTATTATCATCTAATACAAAGAATTCTATTTGATCTATAGATGTGACCCTAACAGGTACTTCCTCTCTGGGTCAGAGTTGACCTGGGAGTAATGGAAACGAAGGGGTAGTCTACATTTCCGAAAGCTGTAGGACAAGAGACTTAACATCAAATAGTTTAATTTTATATGCAGGACACTCTTTGGGGAGTCTTAACCCTTTGCAGAGATGCAGTCCACATATTCTACAGTCCCAAGGCAATCTGGTAGTATAATAACTTTTCGAATACTGTAATATATATTTGTTTCCTGGGTAGGTCACTAAACTGTATCTGATGGTGAGGCTTTAATCCTGGACATTTAGGGAATGTGGAGTACTCTTTCATTGCTATTATTCCCAGATCCACTTTGAATAAGAGTCGTAGTGCCTGTTCGAGACACATGTATGTCAAATAGAACACTGTTCCGATTTAACTGTGTGCAACAAAATGATAAAAGACAAATACAATTATTCGCGTGTGATAGGAATACTTGGAAGCATTTAACTATGTGCAAACAAATGATGAAAACTAAATATAATTATTCTTGTGTGATAGGAATACTTGGAAACATTTAACTGTGTGCAAACAAATGAATTCTGGCTTGTTCAAAAATATTACCAACAGACTTTTCGTTTACTAATTATATATTTTATACCTATATGTAGTTAACTGGAAGGATTTTGAGTTAAATAACCTACTAGGGTTGATATGGCGAAAAACCAAGCAACGTAAACCACATCCGATGGTGAGTCTTCAGTTTTGGAATTCCGGTGATTGTGAATTTCCCTTTCTCAGTTTCACTTTGAACCTTGATGTTAGTTCCTGATATGATCTCATCTATTGAGTAAATAAATCAGTTTTAAAATCATTTGTATTCAATAATGTTATGTCCTCGGAAAAGGCCTTAAAATAAATAAGATAAACATCTTGTTCAAGAGGAGAATAAAAAGTTTTTTTATTACAAATAATACAATATCACCAGTGAAGATTTAACTACCGAGTGGGTTCAAGTCAAATGTTATATCTTTATGGGAAGAGTCCATTGTGTATCGAAAATAGGGATGATACCACAACACTGGGTAATCCATATTTCTGAATTCGGCAACATTTACGCTGAGATTTGTAAATAAATATCAAATAGTAAATGTGTCTGTAAATGAGCTCTAACTCCTTTAAAAATGAAGTTAATTACAAAACTTTCGCTTACAAATCATATATATATATATATATATATATATATGTGTGTGTGTGTGTGTGTGTGTGTGTGTGTGTGTGTGTGAACAGGATTTTGCGTTGAATAACTCATTAGGTTTGATATGCCATTAAATTAAACATCTAACCTAAACTAATCTAACTGATTTGTATAAATACACGATAGATAGATAGATATGATAAGATTGAAGAAATAGATAGATAGATAGATTGATATGAACAGACAAAGATAGAGATAGGGGACCTTACGTTGTAAAATAGTCAGAAAGGACGAAACACACCATTGTTTCTGAGTTTGATTCTCACTGGGTGCTATATCCTTGGAAAAGGGCATAAGATAAATAAGATAAACACGTAGTTAGAGAAAAAAATAATGTTATATATTACAGTAAACAAGAAATACAATGTCGACATTGTAGCTTTTGCTACTTACTCCCTAAGTGGATAACAGTCAAATGTTATATTTTTATTGAAAGAGTCCGCTGTGTATCAAAAATAGGTATGATTGTTAGTTGGTTGTTTTGTTTTCTGGCGTATCAACTGTTTACGGGTCATTTAACTCCGAAATAAGCCATTTCGATAAAAGTTTCAAATAATTTTGTTTGCTCACAGTTAAACTAAAAATAGTTCTATTTCAAACAATTCAGTTTAGCATAAGTACATAGTTTTTTTCTTTTCACACAGTTAATTGGAAAGAAAGTTAATTTTAAAAAAATTCGTTTTGGATAATTACAGTTTAGTTCTATTTGCCTCATTAGACTAGTGGGTAGAGTGTTCGCTAATGGTCCGGGAGACTTGGGTTCAATTCCAGGTCGCGTCATACCAAAGACTTTAAAAATGGTATTTGATACCTCCTTGCTTAACACTCAGCAATATAAGGTACGTATCAAGGGTAAAGTCGAGCAATCCAGAGAAAGGAGTAGCTCCCTCCCCTACATTTCAGTGTAGTAGCTATTGAAAAAGGAGCCTTCTGATCGCCATCGACTTCGGTCGCCAACTTTACTAACTAGTTCTATTTGACCCATAGATAGGACCCAATCAGGTGCTACCACTCCGGGCTAAAGTGGACCTAGGAACGATCTCAATGAAGGAAAACTCCATATTCTTCAAAGCTCAAGCATTATTGAAGCCTAACCGTCAAATTTAGTTTCATATTCAGAACACTCGTTGGATTAGTCACACCCCTCTGAAGAGTATTCTACAGCCTCAGCCGACTGGGCCAAATAGGTATGATACCACATCAGATTGGAATCCTTGGAACCATATAACTGCGCAAATCATGTGTATGAAATAGTAACACTTGTTACAATATGAGAAATTATGTAAAAAAAGTATTGAAACCCAACCAAATGTGCAATTGAAAAAAAAATTATAATGGAACATTGAAAATATAAACGGTTGTGATTACAATCCTACTGAATACAATTTCGGTATTAAATAACCCATGAAGAGTTGATATACGGTTAAACAAATGAATTAAACCAAACCTAATGTATACATTCGGTTTGGTTTAATTTATTTTGTCAATAATGTATATATATAAGTTCATCTACCTAGGAAGCAGTGTTTCGTCAACCGAAAAAAACATCGACAAGCGGCTAACGAAGGCGTGGACAGCTATCGAAAAGCTATCGATCATATGGAAGTCAGACCTGACAGATAAAATGAAACGCAGTTTCTTCCAGGCAGCGGTCGTATCGATACTGTCATATGGATGCACTACTTGGACGATAACAAAACAGCTGGAGAAAAAGCTAGACGGCAATTACACAAGAATGCTGCGAGCAATATTGAAAAAGTCCTGGAAGCAACACCCCATAAAGCACCAACTATACGGCCACCTACCTCCCATCACGAAAACTATCCAAGCTAGACGAACCAGACATGCAGGACACTGCTGGAGAAGCAGGGACGAGCTCATTAGAAATGTACCCCTGTGGACCCCCACATATGGCTGAGCAAAAGCAGGACGACCAGCTCGAACATACATACAGCAGCTATGTGAGGATACGGGATGTAGCCCTGAAGACCTGCCGGAGGCGATGAACGATAGGGAGGAGTGGACAGGGATATCTGTGGTGGCGGCTCGACATGACATGATGATGATATATATATATATGATTGTTGTAAATTACTTATATATATATATATATATATATATATAATTATTTATCTATTTCAATTGTTTTAATCTTTCTTTTAATGGAGGTAAAATTACTATGAATATCATTTGTCTACATAGAATTATTTCATTTAAATGATTAAAATTTGATATAGTAAAAAAGATATGTCTGCATAAAAAATATTATATAATATTTTACATAATTTTTGATTGTAAGACATATGTACTTTTGCAGCAGTAACCTTTCTTTGGTTAAATTGGAAATGTGTTGAAACCGGATGTTGTTCTGTACATGCCAAAATAAATTGATACATGAGGCTACTAGGTTAGTATTAGGTTTGGTTTATGTAGGCGAAATAAGGTCTTTTTGTGTGTGTTTAGTTTGGATCTGAATTAGGAAACATTTGTTTTCATACCATTTTTTTTATTTGAATTGGTCTGAAGAAGTTCAGTTAATTTTTGAGCATTGATTAATATCAATGTTTTTTAACAGGGTGGAGATGAATTTATTCTCATAAGAAAACCGATGTGTTTTTTTTTAATTTAATTTTAATTTCATTGTTCTGTAGATTTTATTTGCATTGAGATCTTGATTGGGACAATTTAATTTTAATATTACATATTTGAATATTTAAATTGTCCTGCTTAGAATTGTACCCGGATCTGGATTAACTGGATTGATTACTAACTGATATATATATATATATATATATATATATATATATATATATATATAATGGGTCAGAAGAAATCTACCTAGGTTTCACCTTTTCGGATCATCAGGATAAATCTGATCCATGCTCTACTCCGTATCGAGCACTTTTTTCGTTTAACTTAGTCCTCTGTCAGACCTTTTTTCTTTTGACTAGACATTACGATATTTGAATTTTTCCAGACAATACATATGTTTTTAGTGTTTTCTTTTTCTATGGAATTTTTCCGCCAGTATTGATTTATATATTTGTTTATTCACAAGTGGGATCATTTTTCTTTTACTCTGCTAAAGTTAAAGTTAGGTATTAACTTAAAATTGAAATACATTATATATATATATATATATATAGTAAAGACGCGTTTTGTCTGTTTAATTTAATTAAGATCCTTTCGAGTTTCCTTATAAGTGTCTTGGTTTCAGGCTGGAATTGATGGATGAATTTACCAAAATTGTCCCGAGCGCTTTCGGACCCTTCATAGGCCATCATCTGGGGTTGCTTGCATGTGTAAAGAGTGTTTTTTTTTTAAATAAGTTTTGAAAGTTTTTGTTTTTTTATAACATAACAAATCTATGCAAACGTAAAGTTGGATAAAACTGAGTTGCTGATGAATTAAAAAAAAAAAAACAGAACGCTATCAACAGAAATAGAATACTATCAAGAAATACGGAATATTCGAAAAAAAATTCTAAAGGTGTTTCAAAATATTGTCGCTATTTTCAAAATTAATTCTATTGATTTTATTTCATTTTATGTTTTTTTTTGTTTTATATGTAGGGCTTCTAGGATTTGTAGTCTTAGCTTATCAGTTTCATGTACTATTATAGCGGTGTTTTCAACTAGAATTTTTCGAAACTTGGATTTAGAAATAGAATGGGTTTTAAGGTGTAAGGCTACGGATCTAGAATCATTAAAATTTATTTTAAGTCGTCTAGAAAGAGTTGGAGTAGTAAGACTAACATACGCACTATTTTCTTTGGAGAGAGAGTCTCCCAAGGGACATTTGAACATATATACGACGTTGGTCCTATCAAGAAATTCAGTTAACGGGAACGTGTTATTTGAAATAATTAGGTTGGAGGTTTTAAATTTGTTGTAGTATATGATAAGTCTAACTTTTTTTTGCTAGGGACGGTAGGGAGAACATTTTTTTATAAGTTTTTTTTTATATATGTTCATCTATCTTATAATTACTATGAAAATTGGTAAATTCATCCACCAATTCCAAACTGAAACCAAGACACTTATCAGGAAACATGAAAGGATCCTAATTAAATTATGCAGACAAAATGTGTCTTTACTATTTAATCAAACATGCTTAAATGAACGACTGCTGCCTAACCACACACACACACACACACATATATATATGTGATGGATATGAGGTCCTTTTTAAAAGTCATCGCTGTCTTAGTAAAGACCATGAAACTATTTTATGAACTTTCTTTGAATTCGAAAATACTCAACACACCTGACCAACCATTAACCCTAGGAAATATTCCGATAACAGCTTGTAGAGCACAGATACCTATTTAACTTGCTTTTGGGAATAAAACAAGCCAACAGAGATACGTTAGTATCTCTTATCTAATATTATAAGTTAAACCGTGACCTTCGTAGTATAAAACGAATGGAGTTCTTTCAAACTAACATTTCGGGGTAAAGCGCGCCTAATACACTGAGAAATAACTTGGCTGAGAGGATTTCACTTATTTAAGCATTTTGTTTTGTCATTTAAAGTTCCCGTTGTCACAGTTTTTGCCTTGACTTATTTCCTACTTATCTTTTTTACTCTTTCTTTTTTCTTTTCTTGTTTTACTTTCTCTTTGTCTCGCTCTCTTTTAATTTTTCACTTAGACCTTTTCTTATTGTTTTCTTTTCTTTCTTTCTATAATTCATTCTTTCTTTTTCTCGTGTTCTTTCTTTCATTTATTCCTTTTTTTTTTTTTGCTTTCTTTTATTTCCTTCGTGTCTCCTTCTCTATTCATTTCTTTCTTTCTTTCTTTCTTTCTTGGTTCTGTTCCTTTATTCTACCTTTCTTTTTTCTACTTTCATTTTTTCATAGTTTTTTCTCCTTTTTTTTTTTTTTGTTTGATTTGAATTCTTTTTCCGTCAAATTTTACTTTCTTCTCTGAACATTTGTTTTTTTTATCTCTAGCTTGTTTGTTTTGTTTCCTTTATTGACTTTTCACTTCTTTCTTTCTTTCTTTCTTTCTTATTTTTGGTATTTTTTCTTTCTTTCTTTCTTTCTTTCTTTCTTTCTTTCTTTCTTTCTTTGTAATTTTTTTCGTAGTTTTGATTTCTTTCTTTCTTTCTTTCTTTTTTTCTTTCTTATTTTTGGTGAATTTTCTTTCTTTTTTCTTTCTTTCTTTCTTTCTTTCTTTCTTCGTAATTTTTTTCGTAGTTTTGATTTCTTTCTTTCTTTCTTTCTTTCTTTCTTTCTCATTTTTTGGTGATTTTGCTTTCTTTCTTTCTTTCTTTCATTGTTTTGGTGGATTTTCTTTCTTTCTTTCTTTCTTTCTTTCTTTCTTTCTTTCTTTCTTTGTAATTTTTTTCGTAGTTTTCATTTCTTTCTTTCTTTCTTTCTCTCTTTTTTTCTTTCTTTCTTTCTTTAACCGTTACGTTTCGTTTTGAAGGACCTTTCTTCGATTTGATTTTCCATTTTTTACTACTTTTTGCTTATTATTCTTTCTTCCTTTAATTGATCAATTATTTTCTTTATTTGCCATCATTCGTTCTTATTTTATATTCTTTCCTTTCTAAGGACTTATTTCACAATTCCTCTTATCTCAACCTTTTCTATTTCCTTAAATCTTCCACTCCCCTTGATCGTTTATATATATATACCCCCTCCCCCAAAAAAAAACAACCCCCAAAACCATAAAAACTATGGGGACTAAATCTTGACCACAAAAATCAAAGTTAGAATATAATAACAAAATATATGGACACTAGCACATACACCACTTATATATATGAATATAGATATACTAGGGTCGTTCAAAAACATTTTCGTTGTGACTATACTTTACCACTTCTTTTTAAAAAATACCTTCTTTCTTTTTTTTTTTATTAACGATTGATTTAGTGATAACATTTAACATTATTCTCGACTGCTCTATTATCAACCTTGATTTTCTGGCAAGCCGGCAAAGTTAACTTGTTTTAAATCTTAAAAATGATCATATAAAGTTGGCTTAGATGTTCACAAGATTTCTTCTCAAAAATAAAATCAGTTAACAAAAATGAGGCATTTACTTCAATGAACATGATCTTAAATTTTTCTTTTCTCTTTTGTTTTTTTGTTGTAAGGCTTTATTTCATTTACCTTTTGTGTTGCTTTCAACTTAGTGAATATTGAAATAGAAACACAAATTAACAATTATTTACTTCAGAATGAATATATAGTGTAAACACGTGAAATTATTAATGAATTCCGTTGATTTTCCTGGTGTGTTGTAGGTACGAGTATATGCATGAAGATGTCTACTTGTGGCTTCCGGTTTGTGCGTGTTCTCATGCATTCAAGTCTCTTTCAAACATCTTTTCAGTCTATGCCATAGTCTTGGATTCAAATATATATATATATATATATTGACATATATATATGTATATATATATATTGATAGATATATATGTATATATAAAGAAAGTAGAAAAAATAATCCAAATTAGATGAATTTATTTTGATGTAAAGCCGACGTTAAACGTTTCGGCTTTAATAACCTTCATTAGGCCTTATATATATATATATATATATATATATATATATATATATATATATATATATATATATATATATATATATATATATATTATAACATTGTTGGTTGTCACTCAATCACTTGGTGGGTTTGTGTCGAACCAAGTACAAAAAACTCCATGAAACTCAGGGGTCGTAGTCTAAATTCCATGAATAAAATATATATGTATATATCTAATACATATTTATTTATTTATTTATTACACACACACATACACACACACAAACATATATATATATATATATATATATATATATATATATATCAGGATGCATCAAATGCCTTGTTATCAAAAATGTGGTCTGTCCCCTGTCTTATTTATTTCTTTGTTATATGAAATGTTGTTTTTTTAGATTCCTTTATACGACCACTTTCTCCTTTAAAATTGATATCGCTCAACAAATTTACTGTAAAATTCATTTTTGCAGGATATAATTTTTGGCCAAATATGTATGCTATCATGTTTTATTGTTTAGCAATATATTGACATAATTTTTTTTATTGATATTTCATTAATATCGTTATTCCAACTTTTAGCATATTTTTTCTAAAAATAATTATTGCTTTAATAGCTTATAATAATGTACATGAATAATGAACAATTTTAGTAGAAATCCATGTTTTTCATTACGTTTAAGATTACAGTGCGTCAACTATTCATGAATTCTAATACAGGTTTATAAATTACATGTATTTATCTATCTAAAACGTCATAAAACGAACTAATTACAAATTTCGATTTAGTTTTTCTTATATCCTCTTAAATATAACAAAAATTATATACGGCATAATATAATAAACATTTAATGACAGGGTGGCCATTATAAAAGAAAGTAAAATTCCACAATTTTTTGAATGAAATCCTATTTATACAATGAAATAAAATTAAATTGGGGACAAATTAATCCTTTGATATTTTGGAAAAAGTTAAGCCTTTGATGCACTCTAATATATATATATATATATATATATATATATATATTAGAGTGCATCAAATGTTTAACTTTTTCCATATATATATATATATATATATATTAGAGCATCAAATGTTTAACTTTTTCCATATATATATATATATATATATATATATATATATATATATATTAGAGTGCATCAAATGTTTAACTTTTTCCATATATATATATATATATATATATATATATATATATATTAGAGTGCATCAAATGTTTAACTTTTTCCATATATATATATATATATATTAGAGTGCATCAAATGTTTAACTTTTTCCATATATATATATATATATATATATATTAGAGTGCATCAAATGTTTAACTTTTTCCATATATATATATATATATATATATATATATATTAGAGTGCATCAAATGTTTAACTTTTTCCATATATATATATATATATATATATATATATATATATTAGGGTGCATAGAGCTAGAGATAAATTCCGTCTTAAATTTCTAGAGGCGATTTATATTTCTGTGAATCGCCCCTCTCTATGCAGGCAGTTGAACAATCATACTTTAAATATATTCGGGTAACTGCTAGATACTGGGGTGACTTCGGTTTTTTTTTCTTTTTTTTTTCCTCACCGTTAATCTGACAATCCAAATTATATACCCCCGTTTGTATCCAATTTTCTGGTGTATAAAAAACTTGAAAAGCACCGGACGAAAAGTCCTTCGTCTGTTTTATTATTTTATTTGTCAATGCCAATGGTGTCTTTGTTAATAATTCTGTATACATTTTCCTGTACCCGGAATTTAATAATAATAATAATAATAATAATAATAATATATATATATATATATATATATATATATAAACGGAAATTGGCTTGCAAGGGTTGATATGACATAAAAACCCAACCAACCATTTTTACTTGCCTGGCTTTCATTATACAAGGAAATGGACAGCGGGATAAGTTTCTTTCCCAGTGTTTGTCTGCAAGCATCTATTTCTAAAAGGATAACCATTCATTGCCGAGAGATATATAATTGTTTTAGATTTGAAGGAGATCTTTTTCATTAATTTATTTCAAACGAAACAATTTTTTTCAAATAACAGTATAAAAGATATCAAAATTAGAAAGCATATTTCGTTTTTTTTTTCTCCTTTAATATTTCCTCTTGGTTTAAAAATCAATCAAACATTGTCATGATTTAGTGAGACGTCAACCAAAGGGTTAAGATAACGAGAACTTGCTCATCCTAGTTTGCTAGAACAACCCTGAAATGAAACTAGAATTTTAAAAAAGTTATTTTAATACGAGATGGTAGAACAAACAGGATAACTCTCTCTTTCTTGTGGTGATCTTTTCAATTAAAATCGCTTTAAGCTTTTGAACACTGATTCTTCAGGAAGCGTGAACAAAAATCAGCTCATTCGAGTTTGGTTGTTTAATGGCATATCAACCTTTGTAGTTTATTTAATACCAAGCCCATTCTTCTAGAAGAACAGTAGAGGTGCTATTTAACCCACAGCTTGGAGAATAAAGGGTTTTATACATTTCTCAGACGTATTTGTCCGAAAGTGAACGTAAGCGTTCTACTGGAGTTCGAACTCGCTTACTACGATTCCGCAGGCCACCGCTTTAACCATTACACTACAGAGACATTACATCGATCAGTCGTGTGTTTTAAAATATTTGTAATGGTCTTTTTGACAAAATGTACTTAGACTTCTTTGTTGTCCTGAAAATAGTTGCTGGAGTCGCCCAAATTTTGTAGAATAGCTTTCTGAAAGTACTCTGGGGGAGCAAGTTAAACCTTTTATGAGCTCATAAATCCCATCCTTTATCATATTGGGTTATCTTTACAGGGTTACGTTTTTAGGAAACACTAAGTATATACATATATATCTATCAATATATATATATATATATACATATATATATGTCAATATATATATATATATATATATACATATATATGTCAATATATATATATATATACATATATATGTCAATATATATATATATATACATATATGTCAGTATATATATATACATGTATATATGTCAATATATATATATATATATATATATATATATATATATATATCAATGTATACTTACATATACATGTATTGATATAGACACACACACACACACACACACACATATATATATATATATATATATATACATCCGTTGAAAATGATTTGATACTAAAACGAAATTAAATGAATAATCTAACGCGTCAACATATATGTTTCTAAATAGTACTTTTTTTAAGCCTTTATTATCATTAGTATATTTAATGTGTTCGCCATAAATATTATTGTTATTTTACTTTTTCACACCAGCGTTAGTTGATGGTTTCTCGCAGTACTTTGTGTGACAACAAGTCTCCTCAAGTCTTTGGGACTCTTCACAGTATTCTGGATTATCTAAATAATGCTGTTGCTTGGATGGTCACTTGTCCTCTGATTCTTTAATCTTCTAGTCTCTTCATCATTGCCCAGTCTGTTTGGACTGTAGAATACACCGACTGCATCTCTACAGAGGGGTAAAACCTCTCCCAATGAGTGTCCTGTATATGACACTAATCAATCTGATGGTGAGGTTCCAGTAATGGTGGATCTTTGGGGTTTGCGGATCCCCAGTTCATTGTCATCGCTCCCAATTACACTCTGGCCTGGAGTGGTAACACCTGATAGGGTCCTATCTATGATGCAAAACTGAATTGTTTTTGCATGTTAAACTGAATTATTTGAAATGGAACTGTTTTTGACATTGAAAATGTTCTTACGCTAAACTGAATTGTTTGAAATGGAACTGTTTTGACATTTAACTGTGTGGAGACAAAATCTATACTTACATTAAACTAAATTGGTTGAATTAGAACTGTTTGATTAACTGAATAGCTTGAAATAGAATTCAGTTTGACATTTAAACTCTTTACTCATGCCAAACTGAATTGGTTGAAATAGAATTGATTATTTGTGTAAAACTGGATTAGACATTAAATAACCTACAAAGGTTGATATGCCATAAAATCCAACCAACAAACCAATCAACCAACCAATCAATCTTTTTATCAATACTTTTGGGACTGTTTTAAATGCACCAATTATAATTGGTTTCCATAGTTTTCTTTTTTAGTTTTCTATCAAGGTTTTACATATTAATCTTTCTTTCGGCTTTCTTTAAATTTTACTCTGTCTTCTGTCGGAACGGCTAAGTTCATTATTCGGCAGTTTTCTTTTTTTTGTTGACAATCATTAGGTCCGGTCGTCTGACAGAGATTAGATGGTCAGCTTGTATGTCACAATGTCAGGTAATTTTATGAGTGTCATTATCCAGGACATATTCTGGTTTGTGGATATACCATTTGATTGTATGGTCAAATATCAATTTTTTGCACGGTTCCCTGTGAATTCCCACCCGCATCTGTTTTACCTTGTACACTTTTAACGTTAGTTTGCCGCATTCGCTTATTATATGATTAATTGTTTCCTCTGTATTACCATTAACCCATACTTGCTATTCTGTTGCGTTTTTTTTTCTATTTTCGCTTTAACATAATTGGTCTTTATCGTGTTGTTTTGTGCTGCTGTTTGAAGAGATTCAGTATTTCACTTAATTTTTCTTATTTTCAGCCATGTTCTGCTCTCTTCGAGTGAGATTTCATTTGTTTGTCGCTTGAAATATCCATACTGTTGTCTCTGTTGATCCTTGTGTTGTTTGTGTTGTTTCTGGTTGCTATAAATAGTCTAACCGGGCCATTAGCCTTATTAGTAGAGTGTTCACTAATTGTCCGGGAGACTGTGGTTCAATCCAAGGTTGAGTCATACCAAATTCTTAAAAAATGGTATTTGATGCCATCTTGCTCAGAATGTAATATAATGGCCGAGGGATTTCGTTTTATATATCTTGCCTTTGGGTTTAGTTAGGCTGAGAATCTTTCGGCTCAGCACATGGGTTAGTTAGGTGCAAACTTGGGCACAGGTGTTGACGCGCGCGCGGGGAGGATTTGTCGTTCACAGATGTCAAAATAAAAATCCTAGATAGAAAGGTTGACCAGTGGATGTGAATGACGTCATGCACCGGAAGCGCGCGTGGAGGATTTTGGGGATTTTGAAAAAGTCAGTTGAGTTGAGAACTAGACTCCGAACGGGAAAGGTCGACTTTCGCTTGCTCGCCAAAGCCAGGCCAGTGGCCTTGCGGCGGGTGCCACACGTGTTGGGGTGGGGCCGATGGAAAAGCCAGAATAGAAAGAATGCGTATCTCTCTCCTTTGTCGAAAACCTTTAAACTCAAAGGTAATAAAATTTTCGTACCTGAACTAAGAAGCCGTAAGTGTTTTTCGTGTTTCGAGATTTCTATGGTCTATGTATATATGTTATGAACATTCTATGTACGTTTCACATATCCGTATATGGCTATGGTACAAGAATTATAAGGTATGGATCAAGGGTAAAGTGGAGCAATCTAAGAAGGAGTGGCGCCTTCCCCTACACCTTGGTGCTGTAGCTATTGAAAAGGGAGCTTTCGAGTAACCCTCGACTACGGTCGCGAACATTACTTACTTAATATTAGTCTTTCTTTGCTTTTTTATGTTGTCTTCGAAACATCTCACCGATGTATCGACGTAATCATTAAGCTTTCTTTTTTTCTTGACAAATATAGTCTATCTATGTTATCTCTTGGGTGTATGGCCTTGCATATCGACATTAGCTTTCTCGTTCTCTGGTCGATTAATTGAAGTTTTTCCTTTCGTTCATTTCAAGAATGGTCCCGAGTATCTTATAAGGGGACAACACAGGTGTTTAATTCTTTGATGAGATTCCTACTGCAGAGCTTGGTTTCGATAAGCTTTCATGTTCGTTTAACGTTCATCTCCTCTTATTTGATGGTGTCCGCTTCCAATATTCCCAAGTACTTGTAATTTTTTTCCTCTAATATTCCGAATTTCATAAGGTATCAGCGTTATACTCATGTTCCACAGCGGTTTGTGTCCTCAGGCAAGATCCAAGTACTTATCTGTCTATTCTTTTTCTTTGATTTTCACTCTCTGATCCGCCTGAATATATATATATATATAGTATGTGTGTGTGTGTGTGTGTGTGTGTGTGTGTGTGAGAGAGAGAGAGAGAGAGAGAGAGAGAGAAAGAAACAGAAAAACAGACTGTGTGAAGAGACGAAAATAGATTGGGACACACTTAAGTGTATGCGCGCGCACTCATACACACACACACGCACACAAATAGGCATGATACTGAGACAAAGAGAGAGAGAGAGAGAGAGAGAAAGAGAGAGAGAGAGGTGTTTGGTTTGGCTTCTTTGTTTAAAGGCATATCAACCTTTTTAGGTTATTTAATGCCAAAACCATCCTTATAGAAGAACAGTGGTGGTACTATTTAGCAAATAGCTGGGAGGGTAAGGAGGTTCCTATCTTTCCCAAGGGTATTTATCCAAAAAGTGAACATAATAGCATGAGTGGAATTCGAACTCGCTTACTACGATTCCTTAGTCCATTGCTTTAACCATTACACCACGAAGACACCAGAGAGAGAGAGAGAGAGAGAGAGAGAGAAAGAGAGAAAGTACAAATAAAAGAGATAGATAGTGTGAGACAAAGATAGAAACCCGTACTTATATATATATATATATATATATATAGAGAGAGAGAGAGAGAGACTGACAGACAGACAGACAGAGACATACAGTTAGACAAACAAGAGATATATAAATAGGAACAAAGTACAAGTAAAACAGAGATGAATTGATCGATTGCGCAAGATTAACAAACGAAGACAGTCAAATAGATAGTGCAAGAAGAACAGAGATAGATAGATAGATAGATAGATAGATCTAAACTGAAAATAAAGGAACTCATTATTTTCGGTGTTCTCATAATATTTGCCAATATCACGCACACGCCCGACACGAGTATCCAAACACGCGCTCCCAGCTGAAAATAATATTTCATAGCTTCCCATCTAAAAGTTGTTCTTATCTTTCAGCCTTCCCACCGTAGTCGTCGTTCGGTTTAATAAAGTCCCTGTCTCTTCTTCACCATTGACTTGACTATTACTCCCTGTTGATGTGTGCCGCCTTCTTTCTTTACGTCACACCGGCTTGTTAAGAATTAGCGTACGGTCCGAGATTTTGACCTGAGAACGAGACTTTAGCAGAAATAAAGAGCTATACATGCGTCGACACACATAGACTGATAGATATATCCCTTAGAAATGCATGCATGCACACACACACACACACACACACACACACACACACACACACACACACACACACACCCAGTATATATATATATATATATATATATATATATATATATATATACGTATGTATGCATATATATGTGTATATATATATATATATATATACATATGCATATATAAAGTCCCAATACTAACAATAAGCTGTCTATTTGTATTTATTCCCCTTATAGGTAACCTACTTTCATGTATTTAGTCATGAGAAGCAAAGAATAAAGAAAGGAAAAGGAAAGAAAGAAAGAATAAAAGAAAAGTCCGAGGAAAAGACAAAAAGAAAGATGTAATGAGAAAAAGAGAAACAAACGAATGAGAAGAGAAAGAAAAAAAAAAGAAAAGAACAGAGAAGCAAAAAAAAAAAAAAGGGAGAGCAAAAGAAATAATGAAAGAAATAATGAAAATAGAAACGAAAGAAAGAGCATAGGAAAAGAAGAAAAAAGATATAAAAGAAAGGAAAGAAAAGAATAAGGAAAGAATATATAGCGTGAAAGAAAGAAAGAAAGAAAAGTAAAAGTTGCAACAAACAAATAAGAAAAAAGTAGGGAGGAAGGAAAAGAAGAAAAGAATAAAAAAACAAAAGCAAGCATATAAAAAGGAAAGAAAGAAGAAAGCATAGAGGATGAGACGAAAAGAAAGAAAGAAAAAAAATGAAAGAAAGGACCAAACGAATAGGAGGAAAATGTGAGGTTGCGAAAGAAAGAAAGAAAGAAAGAAAGAATGTAGACGAAAAAAGAATAAGAAAGTAGAGAAAGTTAAATAGAAATCGAGAGAACGAGAGAGAGAGGGAGAGAGAGAGAGAGGGGGAGAGAGAGAGATATTTGAGTGAAATAAAAGCTACCTATCACGTGAATCACAAATAAAGTAAAAAGTTCCCGACCTTTATAGAGGGTGACCCAAAGGCTCCCTTTTCAATAACTATAACACCCAGGTGTATGGAAGGGCTCTACTCCTCTTCTGGATTGCTCCACTTTATCCTTGATGCTTACCTGATAAGGCTGAGTGTTAAGCAAGGCGGCATCAAATACCATTTTTGAGTCATTAGTATGACTTGACCTAGGATTGAACCCCGGTTTCCTGGACCATTGGCGAACCCTAAATAAAAACCTTTATGAAAAGTGAAATAAAATATTCGGCCACTCAAAACCCCGATCTTTTTTATACCCATTTTTTTTATTATCTCGTTCAGAGCTTTCTCATATTTACCAGCCCCTCCGCTCGGGCAGGATATGACACAAGGTTAATTTTAAGCGGAGTTTAACAGGTTTGAATTCAGAGTATTCCTTCTCCTAGATTAGTTGCCTCATCAAGGCTGAAGAACCCAGTCTGTCCTACAATTTACCCATAGCTGGAGGGAGAATAATTGGATTCATACCTTTCCCAAGGGTATTAGTGCTATGTGAAATGCAATCAGTCTCGTCCAGGATTTGAACTCGTGTCACCGTGTCCATTTCCAACGACGATAACCATTACACCACGGGCACCACGTTCAGAACTTTCTAATTAATATACTAAATTAACCCAATCGTCTTCCATAGAACTCCTATCATTTATCCTTTAGCCAGACGGGAGGAGAACTTAGTAAGCATTAAGAAATAATGAAGCCAACCATTACCTTGGATGATAAAAAGGCATATTGTTACGGGGCCATCTTGTTTCAATACTCATCATTGGCAAGTTGATAAGAGCGTTTTGCTGAACGTTGATTTTTTTCACTGCTATCAACGCAATAATTACGACAAAAATCTTAAAACAACACCTGGTAAGAAGAACAGGACGTTAATTTACTCAATTAAAAATAGTTTACTTATTACCATCGCTAGCAACAAAAACATCTTAAACTCAAGCCAATGAATAAGTCTCTTGAATTTCAACAGCGTCATCTACATTTAAGATCCTGTTTAACAATCTTTATACAATCTTAGAGATAGATTTAAAGGATAATCAATCTAGAAGTTATTTATCGTTGCCTACCACCGGACAGGATTTGAGACAAGGTCATTTTTTATAGTAGGGGTTTTAGGGAAAAGGAAGGTCGGGCACCAACCGAGAATAGTGTCCTGCTGGACAGATTTGGTCATAGACTCACTAAGTGCAAAGCGAGCCAGGTGACCGTGTTTGGATTTGGACTCACTTGGTGCAATGTGAGTCCGGCACGTATGCCTGCTCAAAGCTTGAATTAGATCAGAAGGCTTTGTGCTATGCTTTGTTTGTCAATGATTGTTCGCCCTCTCGAAAGTGGCTCGGCCGAAGCCGGAGGCCAAACAGTCTCGAATCTCTCGTTGATATTGATAGCCCATCCGGCACGAATGCTAGACAAACAAAAAAGCCGGGGAAGTATAAAGAAGGACACCAATGAATTTGAACTATGTACGAAAGATCACCTTACAATCTCTTTTAAGTACAATAATGATAATACTCAATTCATGGATAAAAGAAAATAATGGATGTCCCTTATCGTCCATATTCTGATTGGACAGGTCATTTTTCCAATTACATAACCATTGTTATTTTGGATTGCTATTTAAAAAATACTGAATTTCGATGAAAATAAAACATTAATAAATAACTTTTCCGCTATTAGAAATAATGAAAGTATTTACTTCAACAATTGATCAAGCGTCTAGTTTGTAGCATTAACAATCTGATCACTTTGTTTCAGGGCCTAAATTTCTTTCTTTCTTTCTTTCTTTTACCCCTTTTCAATCGATAGATAATGTAAGAACAGGGATAGATAGATAGATAGATAGATAGATAGATAGTGAATTTGATTCACACTAAGTAAAGTTGGTGACCTTAGTCGAGGGTGACGAGAAGCCTCCCTATTCAATAGCTACTACACCAAGGTCTAGGGGAGGGCGCTACTCCTTTCCCTGGATTGCTCCACTTTACCCTTGATCCTTACCTTATAATGCTGAGTGTTAAGTAGGGAGGCATCAAGTACCATTTTTGAGTTTTTCGTATGACTCGAACACTCGCTATTGGCGAACACTCTAACCATCATGCTGGTGCCCTATAAGTCAGGCCTTTTGCAAGAAGAACCAACCTAGATAGATAGATAGATAGATAGATAGATAGAGTAAGTGAGGGACTTCAATTCTCACTGAGTGCCCCTAAAATCTGGTATTTTGCGAAAGCTTAGCGAAAACAATGATAATCAGTATAAGAATAAATCTTATACTTCTAAACTAAGAAAACTAAGTTCGTATCGATTGAGTGGTCGATGTAATAATTCTTTAAACATTGATCTAGTCCACGCAAAATCGATGTTTTCTTGATTGCCTCCACTGACATATTACTAAAGTGTAATTTAAGAGAGAACTTTTGATTTCGTGGCAAACATATATGATTTACGACTGGATCGTTTTAACGAGGACTCATCCTAAGTTTCTACGAGACGACGTAGTAGCGTTACTTGGTGCAGTCAGCTTTTGATACAGGTGTGACAATTTACAATTGGCAGTGTAGGTATGGAAGTAAGAAGGTCTTTTTGGCTAAACTGGAAGAAAGCCAAAAATGTTTCAGGTAAACATAAATTATAGTATACAAAAAAAAATTACAAAAAGTTTAGCTGCTTACCATTGAATGTAAAAAAAAAAAAAAAAAGAAAAAAGAAAAAAGAAAAGAAACAAAAGATTAAAAAAAAACAACACACTTTAGCCACCTGAAAACGAATTCTTTTTCAAATATACATGACTGAACAGGAGCAATTTACAGAGGTGTAAGAATCTGCAAATTAAACAGACCATCGATTGTGAGTTTGCTTCTCACCGGGGGCCCAATGCTATTTGCCTTCTGCTAAACTAAGCTAAGCTTAGTAATTGACTAGATGCCTGAAAAGCAAGCGCAAGTGGTTATTTACTCATTTTTCTACGATGTGGCACTCAGTGACATGCAAACTCCTTAGTGTTTTCTTTGTATAATTGGATAACAGTCATCGTGGGTTATTCAATGCCAAAGCCATCCTTGTAGAAAAAGAGTAACGTTACTACTTAACTTTTAGATTTGGGATGATAAGGGGATTTATTTCACTAATAAGGATTTGCTAGTTAAACATAACTCTCTGAAAATGTGCGTATTTATCGCATATGTCATTTACCAAGCTTAGCTTAGCTTAGATTTGCACCGGCAAAGCAATATGCGTCACCAAGTGAGATCGAATTCATTTTAAAATATCCGATAGACTAGCTCCGTTACCATTACAAAATTTGTGGTCCCCACGGATTTCTTTTGTGCTCATACTCATAGCTCCACAGTATTTTATTTCCTTTAAATTTTGTGGTGTGTATTAATTATTAGTTATATGTAAGTAAATTTAGTGACCTTTGTCGAGTGTGACCCGAAATCTCCCTTTCGATAGCTACTACAACAAGGTGTGGGTGGGGGTGCTACTCATTTCCATGGATTGCTACACTTTACCCTTGATCCGTACCTTTTAATGCTGAGTGTTAAGCAAGGTAGCATCAAGGAGCATTTTTTGAATCTTTGGTATGACTCGACCAAGTATTTAACCGAGGTCTCCCGGGCCATTGGTGAACACTCTAACCCTTATGCCAATGTCCGGTAAAACTATTAATTATAAGAGCTATAAAAATAGAGGGTAAATTCTGGGATTTTTTCTAGAAACATTATCAAGCAAATAATATGCTAAAATCACTGAGAACGTCCTAGACAAAAGCTCTACAGAAATTTATAGAAATTCTAGTTGTATCATTGTGATTAATGCTTTGTAACATGACTGCACATATTAAGAATTATTTGCAAACATGTAATTTTTGTGTATTCTGTTGAAAAAATATGGTTAAAATATGAGATTTACATTCGAAAATATGAGATTTACATTCAAAAATTTAATAATTAATCTAAAAAAATTTCCAACGGAAAGAAGATGATTGATTTCTAAATCTGATGTTTCTAGAGAAGTAGATCCAACAATGTTTTGTCATAAGATTTTGAGTGGGACAGTAAAGAATGCGCGGGAAGAAATCACAACTGGAATAGGTAAATTAGGGGACTACATCAGAACATGTAATAAAAAAAGGCATAAAAAATCAGGTTAGGTTAGATTAGGCTTTTTGGTTTAATTGCATACCAAACCTTGATGGTTATTCAATGCCAAATCCTATCTATATAAAATCAATCTATGTTAATCACCAACTATTCAGAGACAATTAATTCGTACATAAATATTCATCTTGAACAATTAATTGTAGTTCTTTATGAAACGTTCACCTACAGCACTTTATAATGCAGGGAGCAACTATTTCAACAATATACATTTTTTGATTGCTGTCATATTCAAAATATCGTTAGCTTAAAACTATTATTTTTTCTTAAATTGTCGTTTTGATTTGAAAGTCTTCGGCCTTTCGCTTCTTACTTACTGGTTTCTTCCTCCTGCACCACAACTTGGCAACCTGACTAACACTAATAACGTTTCTATGGCAACATAAACTGTTGCGGCGCGAATTTGCTAACGATTCATAATAATAAAAAGTCACATGAGACTATTTCCAGTAAATGTCCCGTTACCATCGATATGAATCGTGGGATATGTGTTGCTGGGGTGAATTAGCTGGATCCCATGACAGTAGAGTAGCCACCATAAAATGTGCTGGCCCCATGTGTGCCGTAAGAATAAGACCCGATTTCCCTGTTCGATCATCAACGACGGTTTGAGCTCAAGCAAAAGTCTCCCTAGCTTGCTCCATTTGTGGATTCAAACATCGTTATTGGATGAAATCATTGGATCCCTGAAAAATTAACCCACATTGGAAAAACGAGTTTTCCAATTGCACCTTTGTGGCTATATATTTAAATTATTGCCATTTACTTCCCGAGACAGACATCAGCACGTAACTAGCCTACACAGCTATCGATAGACTTTCGGTCATATGGAAGTCAGACCTGACTGATTAAATGAAGCACAGTTTCTTCCAAGCAGCCATCGTGTCGATACTGCTATATGGATGCACCATATGGACGCTGACAAAACGGATGGAGAAAAAGCTTGACGGCAATTACAAAAGAATGCTGCGATCAATATTGAACAAGTCCTGGAGACAACACTCCACAAAGCAGTAGCAATACGGCCACCTACCACCCATCACGAAAACTATCAAATTAGACGAACCAGACATGCTGGACTCTGCTGGAGAAGTAAGGACGAGCTCGTGAGTGATGTACTCATGTGGACCCTTCACATGGACGAGCAAAGGCAGGACGTCTAGTTCAAACCTATATACAGAAGCTCTGTGCCGATACGGGATGTAGCCCTGAGGATCCGCTGAAAGCAATGGACGATAGGGAGGTGTGGCGAGAGAGGGTAGGAATATCCGTGCTAATAGCACGACATGATGATGATGATGATGATGACCTCCCGATAATGTGTGTCAAATGTTGAGTAGATATTGAAGTTAGCCTTCATTATTACTTACTCACCTATCAGGCAGTCGGCGGTGATCAAGCAGTAAAACTCAGAAAAACTTGACAAACCCAGCAATATCCAACTACGATTTGAGTTTTTAAAATTAAAGTTATTAACTACTGCTTGACAATGTCCGACTAGCAATCAAAAACTCAGAAATACCAAGCAATATCCGACAGCAATTTTAGTCTTTAAATTGCTACATGATAATACCCAATAGTCCATAAAATGTTTTAAAATATGACCGGTAATGTCCGGCAATGACCGACAGTCTTTCGAAGCAAGCTGAGTCATAAAATTTGAATTAACTTTGATTACAGCTCAACAACACATGACTGCATTTTAAATGCCCGACATTATCACTTAGTCCCTACTCATGCAATCTGAGTCAAAACATTAATTCATCCTTAATTACCACCCGACAACGCCCTGAGCATTTTTTAAACCATCGACAACTTGTTTTAAGTAGAGAAACTAAAATTTCTAAGATAGTTTTAAAACAATATCAGGCTGTGTTAGACATTGACTTGTGTTAATGAACAGTTTCAATGAATTACCACCCGACAAATCTTGACAACGCCTGGCGACGCCCAGCAACTTTTTAAAGTAGTCCGATTCAAACATTTTAACTTAATTACCTCTCAGTAGTGTCGGACTACGCCAGTCAATGACCAACACCATTTTAAGCGATTTGAGTAATAAATAATAATAATAATAATAATAATAATAATAATAATAATAATAAGTATTTTCCTTTGAATCAACACAAAGTTGCGGACACTTGATAAAGCTCGATATCCTTTCGAAGAACACTTTAAAATTTTCTGTGTTTGATAAGTTTCAACAATTTAATAAAAGACAGCTGTTTAAGTTGTTTGGTTTGGTTTAGTTTATTTGTTTAACGGCATATCAATTCCTTATGGAGTATTCGATGCCGAAATTTGGTTAATTTGGAAAACTTTAATTATAATCATTGGCTTGGATATAAAGTAAAGTAAAGTTGGTGACCGTAGTCGAGGGTGACCAGAAGGCTCCCTTTTCAATAGCTACTACACCAAGGTGTAGTGGAGGGCGCTACTCATTTCCCTGGATTGCTCTACTTTACCCTTGATACGTACCTTATATCGCTGAGTCTTAAGCAAGGCAGTATCAAGTACCATTTTTAAAGTCTTTGGTATGACGTGACCTGGGATTGAACCCAGGTCTTCCGGACCATTTGAGAACACTCTACCCACTAGGCCAATTAGCAGGCTTGGATATAGTTATATGATAAACAAGTATTACGATCAAATTCAAATAATTTGAATTAAGTTGTATGGTTTCATGTAATCTTATACTTAAAATGTATACACAGTCATATAGTTTCAGGTAACTAATCCTATATAATAATAACATATATACACCCGGATGGCTTCAGGTATACTAACACCAGTAATTTACATACAGTCATATTGATTCGTCCTAGAAAATGCCACGCATAAACTCCTATGAGACTTTAACATACAAACGGATCATCTAATCCCGGCCAGAAGACCAGATTTAATAATAATCAACAAAAAAAAAAAAAAAAGAAAAAAAAGAGAGCTTGCAAAATAGTTGACTTTGCTGTCCCGGCTGACCACAGAATAAAAGTGAAAGAATGTGAAAAGAGGGATAAGTACCTCGTCCTTGCTAGGGAATTGAAAAAATATGGAACATGCAGGTGACAATTATACCAATTGTAATTGGTGCGTTTGGAACAGTAACTAAAGGATTGCTAAAGGGACTAGAAGACCTGGAAGTTAGCAGACGAGTGGAGTCCATCCAAACGACAGCACTGTTGAGAATGGCCAGAATACTAAGAAGAGTCCTGGAGACTTGAGGAGACTTGCTGTCACTCAGACTTTTGTGAAAAACCATCGGCTAACGCTGATGTGAAAAGCTCTAATGAGTGAATGATAATAATAATAATAATAATAATTGGAAATAAGAGGACGAATGGAGACCATCCAAATTACACTGCACTCGGCCAGAATACTAAGAAGAGTCCTGGAGACTTGAGGAGACTTGCAGTCACTCAGACTCTAGTGCAAAACCATCATGTGAAAAAACTATCAAATGAATAAAATAATAATTATAAATAAAGATTATTTGCCCAAGAGTAGATTTTCCTGTCCCAGAAGTTCACAGGGTAAATTCTAAAAAAAAAAAATAAAGCCTAAAGAGATACAATTACTTAGATATTCCCAGAGAACTAAAAAGATCTGTGGAACCTGGGAGAAACAATTATACCGATTGTAATTGGTACGCTTTGAACGGCTGCCAAAGGAATAGAAAAAAGACTGGAAGAGTTGAAAATCAAAGAACAAATCAAAACTGTTCAAACTACTGCAATGTTGAGATCAGTCAGAATATGCAGAGGTATAATGGAAACCGGGGGAGACTTGTTGTCACTTGGACTCCAATAAAAGGTCATCAGCAAATGCAAGTGTGAAAACCTCGCAGTAATTATAATCCTTAGAAAACAATTATAGCTTCAAGTGACTATTCTGAATAAAAAAACTGTAGAAGGCCCTGACTGCACCTCTGCAGAGGGGAAAAAACCCCAAATGAGTGTCCTGATATGACACTAAACAATCTGATGGTGAGGTTCCTGTAATCCTAGGCCTTTGGGGAATACGGAGCACCCCTTCATGCGGAATACCCCTTCATTGCCATTACTCCCAGGTCCACTCTGGCCCAGCGTAGTAGCGCCTGATAGGGCCCTAACTATGGGCTAAATAGAACTAACGGCATACTTATGCTAAACTGAATTGTTTGATTAAACTGAATAACTTAAAATAGAAATGTGTTTACGGCATTTGGTTTAGTCAAGCAGTTCTAATTCAGCTAATTCAGTTTAGTATGAGGACAGGTTTTGTCTGCTCACAGTTAAATGTTCTATAATAAACAACTCAGTTTAGTGTAAGTACTGTTTCAATGTCAAAAAACAGTTTCATCAAACAATTCAATATAGCATAAGTACGCAGTTTAAATGTAAGTACGGCCTAAGTGTCAAAAACATTTCTATTTCAAGCTATTCAGTTTAGTCAAACAATTCAGTTTAGTATAAGTATGTCAATAGTTCAATTTAACCCATTGATAGGGTCCTATCAGGTGCTACCACGCTGGGCTAGAGTGGACGTAGGAACAATGGCAATGAAGGGGTACTCCGCATTTCCCAAACCTCCAGCATCACTGGAACCTTACCATCAGATTCTTTAGTGTCATAATCCATGACATTCTTTGGGGGAGGGGTCTTAACTATCTGCGGAGGTGCAGTCGGTGTACTCTACAGCCCCAGCCGACTGGGCAAATAATAATAATTCTTTGTAAAAAAAATTAAAGCTTCATATAACTAGTCTTAACTATTCTTGATGGAGGTACCCGTGGTGTAATGGTTATCGTCGTACGAAATGGACACGGCGACACGAGTTCAAATCCTGGACGAGACTGATTTCATTTCACATAGCACGAATACCCTTGGGAAAGTTATGAATCCAATTATTCTTCCTCCAGCTATGGGTAAATAGTAGGAAAGATTATGTTCTTCAGCCTTGGTGAGGGAACTAGTCTAGGAGAAGGAATACTCTGAATTCAAACCTGTTAAACTCCGCTTAAAAATTGACCTTGTGTCATATCCTGCCCGAGCGGAGGGATTGGTAAATATATATAACTATTCTTAAAAATAAGTTGCACACCATAATATTGTTTCAAGAATTCTAATCTAACACCAATAATTGGAAAACATTTATATGGTTTTTGCTATTCTTTATATAAAAAAAAGTTCAATAAGATATATTCTCATTGCAAATAGGTTGCGTACACTATCGGCTATAGATAAAAAAAAGTTCGCCTTCAAAAAATGTATATGAAAGACTTAATTTTCCTTTAAACCAAATATAAAATAAAGTTAGTTACTACACCGAGGTGATAGTAGAAGGCACAACTCTTTTCCCTGAATTGCTCCACTTTACCCTTCATACGTACTCTATAAAGCTGAGTACTAAGTACGGAGGCATCAAGTACCATTTTTGAGCCTTTGGCATGACTCATCCTGGGATAAGAAATCAGGTCTCTCGGGCCTTTGGCAAAATCTCTGCTCGCTCAAAGTTTGATAATTTCTAATTGAACATTATGCAGTGAAAACAGATTTAATTCGGAAGGAATCAAAACCAAACTTCATAGAATCGAAATATCGTAAAAGAAATATAAAATCATTTAAAAATGTAACCGTTCAAAATAAACTCTTTCCGTTAAATAAATTCACCCATTCTTAGTTTTGGTTAAAAAAAAAACGTTGGAATTTTATTTTCGTTCAGAGAGTACGAGGGCTGTAAGGTATTAGTATTAAATAATACCAAATTATATTCGTTTTGATGGTATAATGTTACACTAAAAAAAAAAAGATATTGATATCTTTGGTTCAGAAGAAATTTAATCTTAAATAAAAACTATTTAGTGTGTACTTAATATATATATATATATATATATATATATATATATATATATATATATAAGGGGTGCATGTCAGTATGGCTTGGAATGAAATCCGTCGGTATGAGAAAAAGTAAAATCAGGGTGAAACATGTCCATCAGTTTGTCGCAAATGCGTTCCTTTTTCACACATATACATACACACTCACACACACACACACACACACACACACACACACACACACACATATATATATATATATACACGCACAGACACATACACACATATACATAAATATATATATATATAGGGAGAGAGAGGCGTATGCTTTTGTGCATTTTCGTTTTACGTCATATATATATATATATATATATA
>OY757918.1:30551128-30553628 GCA_963585895.1 Sepioteuthis lessoniana
GGTTAAATAAATGAGTCTGATCTTCTATTTTCCCATTGCTAAGAAGATAAACCTAGGAATATATACTTATGGTATTAATCAGTCTTGGTTCTGTGCCTCGATTGCAGTACGAACCGGGACAAGATTTATGGAAGATCAACAGTTGCCCATGCTGTAGATTTTTCCTCTTTGTGACTCCGAAGTTGACCAAAATTAAGACAAAATGAATCGTTATCAGAACAGGAATTGGCGAAAAGAGGCTGAAAACAACATCGAATTGCCTAAGAGACTCCAGCTCCTGGTTTTAAAAAGAGTCTTTCCTTCGCATGGATCTGTTGCTCAAAAATGTTGTGCACTCTTTCAAGAACTTCATGAGTTAAAAACCAGTATACTCATTGGCATAGAGAGTAGAATGTTCGCCAATGGTCCGGGAGACCTGGGTTCAATCCCGGGTCGCGTCATACCAAAGACTTTAAAATGGTACTTGATACCTCCTTGCTTAACAATCAGCAATATAAGGTACGTATCAAGGGTAAAGTGGAGCAATTCAGGGAAAATGAGTAGCGCCCTCCCCTACACTTCGGTGTAGTAGCTATTGAAAAGGGAGCCTTCTGGTCGCCCTCGACTACGGTCGCCAAATTTACTTTACTTTTTCTGTCCATACCTTCGTGCTGGGATTAAAATATTTTTTCTCAAACTCTTTACTTGATTCGCCCCAATGGACTAATCTGAATTTACATTGACCCCTAAATAAATTATTCGAAGATTAAATTACAAAACACCTTTTTTTCAATTGTTTAATACCATTAAATGTTCCTCTCATCCTTGAATTTTTTTTATTTTTTTTTTTTGTGCAAAGTATGGACTTGATGGTCGTTGAGGAGATCACAAACATGAGGTTGCAAGTTTGCGAGTTTGTGTCGCAAATAACTAAATCCTATGTTTAAAGCACTCTTCAGTTTGTTTAGAAAGATATATATTTGCTACAGTTTTGATATCACACAACTAGTCGACATGATTCATTGACTTTTGTTCCATTAAAGGGGTATTTATAAATGCAACTCAGTAAATTCACCTTCCCCTACGGATCCCTATGCCTTTATTCTCCCAGCCAAAAATTTATTCATTCCAAGGGTCTATATGAAACATTTAGTGAAGTGGTATTTCAGCTCATCGTAATGAGCCTTGCCTTCGTTTTCAGACTGTTAAGACTGATCTTAGGGATTGTGATAGCATAACATCACCTCGCTAATGATAATATTTGGACCTTGCCAGGGAGCTGAAAAGACGTGGAACATGAAGGTCAAGGTAATACTAATTATAGTTGGCGCACTTGAAACCGTCCCCAAGAGCTTGGAGAAGGGACTGAAGGAATTGTAAATCAATGGAAGAAACGAAACAATCCAAACCGCAGCATGGCTGAGATCAGCCAGAATACTAAGAAGTGTTCTGGCGACGTGAGAAGACTTGCTGTCACACAGACTCAAGCGGAAAACTATCAGCTAACGCTGGGTAGAAAAACTCTCAAATGAGTTAAATAATAATGATAAAACTGAAAGAAAACGAAAAGAGTGATAAGTACCTAGACCTTGCTAGAGAACTGAAAAAAACATGGAACTCGAAAGTGACCGTGATACCAGTTGTAACTGGCGTTGGTATAGGAACTGGAGGACTTGGAAACTACTACATCATTACGATCGGCCAGAATACTGAAAAAAGTCCTGGAGACTTGATGAGACTTGCTGTCAGTCAAACCCTCGTGAGAAGCCATCTAATGATGCTGATGTGAAAAACTCTCAAAAGAGTAAAGTGATGATATTAATAGTTTTGAGTAAACAATATAGCTTCAAGTAACTATTCTCAGTATAATGAATGTAGAGTTATATGGTATCAAGTATTCCAATTTAATACAAATAATGTTAAACAGATTTATTTGATCCATGAATGGGATCTTTATATACTTAATAATAGTCGTTTGTTTATATGGTTTTAATTAATCAATGAAAATCTATAGTATATAATTATGGCTTTAAATAACTATTCTTAATTCAGATAATTTACCGTTGTACATAACTTATTTCTACCTAATTCAGACATTTTGCACAGTTGAATGATTTCAAAGTTTTATTGATTTATAGATTGACTTAACCGTATATCAAACCGTCTAGGGTTATTTTATGCCTACAGGTCTGGGAATTACGTTCATTGTACATTCATATATACCTTTTCTGTGTAGATGTTTCTTGAGGGGTTTTTTGAGGTGGGGGACAGTTTGATCAAAAAAGAATAATTTACAAACAGATTTATTTGATCTATAGATTGAATTCTTATTGTTACTATTACTCCCGTTCTCAGTGGACCTAGAAGTAATGATAATGAACACGTTCTCCACATTCCCCACAGCATCAGGAGTGGAGATTTACCGTGAGATACTGTGCAGTGTCATATCCAGACGAGATTAGTGCAACGGTTATCGTCATAGTAAATGGGATCGACTCTCCGAGTTCAAATCCAGAAGTTG
>OY757918.1:30558628-30563628 GCA_963585895.1 Sepioteuthis lessoniana
ATGACAAATCCATAAAAAGAGACATTAAGTAGAGAAACGAGCAGCTTTTTCTAAAGCAACGAGATTAGAAGGTATATAAACTATGGGAAACAAAGATTTTAGAAATATATGAACAAACAGACAAGAATGGGTTCTATTGCCTTGGATAAGGCAACAGCTGTAAGAGAAGAGAAACTCTGAATTTAAAACCAGGCAGTATGCCAGGATAATTTGCCTCTGTGGAGTGCCAAAACAAGAGCTGGCAATTTCTCAAGTAGTCTGACGTTGTGTTAAACCTCGTTCTGGAAAATGTACTGATTCTACAAACGATGGGTTCGGGTTCGTTCAAAGATCTCAGATATAATTAAAAAATTTCAAAAAATTAATTAGCAGTTTGAATTAATAAAAAATATTATTATTTGCCAGTCTTGTAGAAGTATTAACCCCAATTAATAAAAAAAGAAGAAAATAAATTGCATTTCTAAGATTTTTAAGAACACATAACCATTGAGAAGAAATCAATAACGTCAAAGAGAAACATCGATCTCCTTTAACGATTACCAAGATAGTGGGTGAGCGCTGTAAGACTGTCCGTCTTACAGCGCTCACCCACTATCTTGGTAATCGTGAGTAAAGCAAAAAGCAAAAAGCAAAAAGCAAAAAGCGTGAGTAAAAAGCAAAAATCGTGAGTAAAGCAAAAAGCAAAAAGCAAAAAGCAAAGCAAAAAGCAAAAATCGTGAGTAAAGCAAAAAGACCTAGAGAGAGAGAGAAAAAGAAAAAAAAAATCTTTCAGTGCCGGACTTCTTCGCACTTTTTTTAAGTATATCTTTAATAATTTCTGAAGTTTTAGTTGAAATCGGGTAAAAATAGCGGAACCTTTGCTGTACAATGGGACAGATGGTCATTTGGATAATTATATAATATTAACAATTTTTTTCTTGATTTTGGTTGCTTTTTGATATTAACACACTCAAGTTATTATATATACGATAGAAAGGAACAAGGCGCTATAGAAGAAAAAAAAAGCTCCAAGTGAAATTCGAATTCACGTCCCCATTGGACATTTTAAAACATATTGCAAGAAGTATTTCCTTGTAATCACAATAGCAACAAATATAATAGAGACAAATCGGAGGTAAAAGAATTGGATGTTAATTGACGACTGCATTGTCACTGCTATCATAGATTTAGCGATAAAGCATTTGGAACGAAAAAAGGCAATGAAAGGGGATGTGACGTCGAATGTCACTCAGTGCTTTCTTAGTCATTATTGTTTCCGATAATTTCATTCAAGCAAAGCTGACAATATCCTCCGTATCGAGATTTTGCAATAAACAGAAAAAGAGGATATAGACATGTAATAATAATAATAATAATAATAATGGCTTATGATGACCGGATAGCAAATGTGCCGATCAAAATTTGATAATGAAACTGCGCAAGGTGGATTTGTTCTTTAAATTTGAAAATCCTCAGAAAGTCCAGCATTGCTAAGTGACAATATTCTTATAAGCTGAGCAAGGGTTGTTTTGATTACGTGAACGGGGAGGTAGAAGGGAAACGTGCTTTTTAGTTGTCAGCGTTGTATTTTTACTTTGATTCCTACTGATCTCGTAGCAACGAGATTTTGCTGATTTGTCAAAGTCAACGAGATCTTGGCTAGATTACTTCAAGGAGTATCCTTTACCAAATAGTCTAAACATGCGTCTACATAAAAACGCGTATCACAGACAAACACTGATACACACACAGAGGCATGTGTGTGTGTTTTGTGTGTGCGTTTGTGCATATATATATATATATATATAGCATTTAAAGGAAAACACTGCCGTGACAAAGTTTTACGTGCCACCATGTCTCTTACCGTCTGATGATTATGGTGACACGTGAAACTTTGAAAAACGGAAGGAGAGTCGTTGAGTTGACCATTTAAATATAATATTTAACATTTTTGACTAGCTCTGCGCGAAAAGTATTGAACACCTTTTTAATGTTGCAAATTATTATTCCTTGCTAGTTTTTCACACCAGCGTTAGCTAATGGTCTTTTACTAGAGACTGAGTGGCAGCAATTCATCAAAACTTCCAGGACTCTACTCAGTATTCTGATCGATCTTAGTAATGCTGTAATCTAGATAGTCTCCACTCATTTCTTAGCCTTCCAGTCCCTTTACTAAACCTTTGTGGGTTATAACGAATAAAACAATTACAATTGGAATCCCTATCACCTTAATTTTCCATAGTTTATTCTTAGTTCTTTGGCAAGGTCTTAGTACTTATTTATATTTTCGCTTCATTTTATCATTATTTGTTCTCTTTTCAATGCCAATGGTCCGGGAGACTAGGGTTCAGTCCAAGGTCGAGTCATACCAAAGACCCAAAAAATGGAACTTGATGACGCTTTGCTTAAAACTCAGCATTATAAGGCATGGATCAAGTGGAGCAATCCAGGGAATTTAGTAGCACCCTCCCATACACTTTGGTGTAGTAGCTATTGAAAAAGGAGCCTTCGGGTCACTCTCGACTAAGTTCAGTATAGTAGCTATTGAAAAAGTAGCCTCCGAGTCCCCCCTCGACTAAGCTCAGTGTAGCAGCTATTGAAAAAGGAGTCTTCAGGTCACCCTCGACTACGGTCGCCAATTTTAGTTGTTAGTACTCTGCTAAGGATGAAAGCGGTTCCAGAAAAGTCAATTTTTGTAGTTCATCGGACTGCAGGGTATTTGTTTAATTAGTTTATCTCTTCCTTTATTGATTATACACACGACTCTCACTATTTCAAGCACGCTGATAGTTCTAAGGCTCTTAGGCAAGGTCTAAGAACTTTTCTCTCTTTTCACTTTCTATAATTTCTGGGGTTCGATGCAAGATCCACGATACAGCAATTTCTTTTTCTTTTTGTCATTAATTATTCCTAGTTTGGTCTTTTAGAGAGAATTAGGTGATCTGTTTGAATCTCACAATATACGAGAATTTTATACGTCTCATTTTCCTGGACAGATTCTGATTTGTGCATATTTCATTTGGTAGCATGGCCAAATTTCAATTTCTTGCAGACCAGCGTTAGCTGATTGTTTTCCACTGGAGTCTGAGTGACAGCAAGTCACCCGATGTATCTAGAACTTTTTTTTTGTATTCTGGCCAAATATTGGAGTTTGGATGGTCTCCTCTCGTCCTCTTATTCACAAGGCCTCTAGTCCCTGTATCAATCCTTTGGTGACTGTACCGAGTGCACCAAATACAATTGGCATCGCCATAACTTTTGTGTTCCATAGTTTTTCAGTTTATAACTCTTCTTCTTCTTCTTCTTCTTCTTCTTCTTCTTCTTACAGCTGATAGTTTTTCACTTGAGTTTGAGTGACAGCAAGTCTCTTCAAGTCTCCAGGACTCTTCTCAGTATTCTGGCCGTTCTCAATAATGTAACATTTTGGATTGTCTGCACTCGTCCGCCAACTTCCAAGTCCTCCAGTCCCTTTAATAATCCTTTAGTTACTGTTCCAAACGCACCAATTACAATTGGTATAATTGTCACCAGTATATTCCATATTTTTTCCATTCCCTAGCAAGGACGAGGTACTTATCATTCTTTTCACCTTCTTTCAGTTCTATTCTGTGGTCAGCCGAGACAGCAAAGTCGACAGTTTTGCATATTCTCTTTTTTTTGTTGATTATTATTAAGTCTGGTCTTCTGGCCGAGATTAGGTGATCCGTGTGTATGTCAATGTCCTATAGGAGTTTATGCTTGTTATCTTCAAGGACAGGTGCTGGATTGTGCATATACCATCTGTTTGTATGGTCAAGTTTAAATTTCTTGCACATCTCCCAGTGGATCATCTTGCCGACCCAGTCTATTATTATTATTATTATTAATATACATGTCGATTTATATATAAGATATATGTAACGATAAACAAAAGTAATATGATGAACAGAAATAATATTTCACTATAACTATCTAAATTTTATCTTCAAGGGAATATAGTACTTTCAAAATATTTTTTCCAAGAAATATTAGTGATAAGCAACAAAAAATGAAAGGAATAATAAATTCCAATATTGTTGCACACCTGTTTCTATAAAAAAAATTCTCATCACATACACACATACACATACACACACACACATACACACATATATATATTGTGTGTGTGTATCTGGCAAGACATATATTGTCTTATGTTTTGATAATGTATTACTATTAACGTATTTTTGATTGCCTGAAACTAAGGTTAAATGATGCATTCAATTTTTCCTATTAAAATCTGTAGCTTAGGTCCTTTCATTGTTTTCATTATTAGCATCCTCCTTTCTGCTGGTAGCCATACAGTTTATATGACTTTATAAATCAGGCAGTTACCGTTCAAAGGACATCTGTCTCTTTCCCTGCGGTTACATCTGGAATTCTGTTTTTTCCAATTATGTTTGCCGATTATTTTCTTCACATTGTCCATGCAACAATAACCTATTTTAAAATTGTTTAATAAAAGCAACGTCCTAAGTGTTGCAGTTTTTTCGAAAAATTTTTTTTTACATCAACTGGGAAAATATTCTCATCACATTTGTTCCAACAGTTTTGCAGTGGTGGGTGGAGAACTATAAGATTTTCTACAATTAATTCGGGTTTGTTACTGTTTGAGGTAAAAATCAATTTATCTAATATCCCGCAATTTTTTAGAGCGTTTTATGTTCATATTCCATTTTGGTTTTATCATGTGTATTTGCCTTGCTTGAATTAGTTGCTAGCCTGTGTACTGTAGCCTTGTCCCTGAGTTTTGTGAACGATGTTGGGTAGTCTGATTTAATGTTTATATATATATATATATATATTGATGTGGACCCAGTTTTCGACCACAAAAAGACAACTCGGAATACGGTATAAGTTTAAAGATATCATCATCATCATCATCATGTCGCGCTGGTAGCACGGATATCCCTGACCCTCTCTCGCCACTCCTCCCTATCGTTCATCGCCCTAGGCAGGTCTTCAGGACAACATCCCGTATCCTCACATAGCTGCTGAATGTA
>OY757918.1:30568628-30588628 GCA_963585895.1 Sepioteuthis lessoniana
CTATTTCAAGCTATTTAGTTTAGTCAAACAGTTCTAATTCAGCTAATTCAGTTTACTATGAGTACAGATTTTGTTTACACACAGTTAAATGTCAAAACAGTTCTATATTAAAGAATTCAGTTTAGTGTAAATACAGTTTCAATGTCAAAAAAACGTTCTATTTTAAATAATTCAGTTTAGCATGAGCCCGCAGTTTAAATGTAAAAACGATTTGATTGTCAAAAAACATTTCTATTTCAAGCTATTCAGTTTAATCAAATAATTTACTTTTAGCAGAAGTATGCCGTTAGTTCTATTTCACCTATAGATAGGGCCCTATTAGGTGAAACCACGCCTGGCCAGAGTGGACCTGGAGTGATGGCCATAAAAGGATACTCCGCATTCCCCATAGTTCCAGAATTACAGGAAACTCACCATCAGAGTGTTTAGTGTTATATCTAGGACACTCGTTGGGGGCGAGGGCTTACCCATCTGCAGAGGTGCAGTCGGTGTATTCTACAGCCCAAGCCGACTAGGCAACATTCTTTTCAACACTAAATAATTTGAACACAGTTGCATGGTCTCAAGTATTCGAATCTAATACAAATAATTTGCTCACAGTTCTATGGTCTCAAGTATTCGAATCTAATACAAATAATTTGCACACAGTTCTATGGTCTCAAGTATTCGAATCTAATACAAATAATTTGCACACAGTTCTATGGTCTCAAGTATTCGAATCTAATACAAATAATTTGCACACAGTTCTATGGTCTCAAGTATTCGAATCTAATACAAATAATTTGCACACAGTTCTATGGTCTCAAGTATTTCTATCCCTTCATTGCCATTGCTCCCAGGTCAAATCTGCCCCGGAGTGATGGCACCTGATAGGGTCAAGTGGAACTGCATGACATAAAAATTGCGTACACTGTTCTGCTAAATTGAATTGTTAGAAACACAACTGTTTGGTTATTTATCTGTGTGTAATGACAGATGTTTAATTGAATAGTTAGTGATACATAGAAATACTTGAAACGATTTAACTGTGTTAAAAGAGTTGAACTCAGGCTCAATTAAAAATGTTATCAACAAAATAATCTTCTAAATTATATATAGTTAATATATGTATATACAGGTTTTGGCATTAATTAACTTACAATGGTTGATATGCCATAAAACCCAAGAAACCAAACCAAATAATCTACAGATATACATCAAGTATTCCCATTGGATACGAATGCTTTTTAAACGTATTCATTTGATGTATATATAGAACCCTTACAGGTACTATCTCTCCTAGTCAGATATAGGTTTAATATTTCTTTAATGGCGTATCAACCTTCGAGGATTATTTAATGCCAAAGCCATAATTGTAGAAAAACGACAATGGTATTAGTTGTCTAAATTTCTGAGACGATGTTTGATGATTTTTATCTTTGAGAGTTTTCGGACTAATGTCTTCATCTTTATTGTTATTTATAATAACAAGTAAGATGAAGAGAATAGCCTGAAAACCCTTAATGATAAAAAACGATAATGATACTATTAAACTCATAGGTGAGGGGATTAATGGTTCATACTAGTCCTCAATGGTATTAACCTGAAAATAAACGAAATGACGTCACTGGAGTTTGAACTTGCTTATAAAGTTGCCGCAGTCCAGTATGTAAACCTGTGTGCTACGGGGCCACTCTCATGAAGGGATACAATACTGACATCTAATATTCACAACGTGAATCTCTCAATCATATATAGTTTAATGTCATATCTATGAATCCCTCTGTTGGGGGCGGTCTAACTCATCTTCAGGGGATATGGTGAACGTATTCTAATAGTGTGGAGGTACTAATAGTGTTATCTAACAAACCTGTCCCTCTCAGCTAGGGCTGTAGAATACGCCAACTGCATCTCTGCAGAAGGTTAAGACTTCTCCAACGAGTGGTTTGGATATGACACTAAGCAATCTGATGGTGAGGCTTCAGTAATGCTGCAGCTTTGAGTACCCCTTCATTGCCATTGGTCACAGGTCCACTCAGACTGAGAGTGGTAGCACCAGATATCATATCCTTCCAGCTATGGGTTAAATAGTACCACTACTGTTCTTCTTTGAGAATAGCTTTGGCATTAAATAACCTACAAAGGTTGATATGACATTAAGCAAAGAAACTAAACCAAATCATATATATTTCATATACATGTATAAAAAGGATTTGGCATTAAATGACCTACAATGGTTGATATTCCATAAAACCAAACCAAAAATAACTGATTTTATTTAGTTTGCTTAGCATTTGACTTATATACTTTTGTAATCCAGTAAAGCTCTTTTTAGTTTTTACTGGGTAAAGACTTTTTCTTCGTTTTTCTTTTCTTTTTCTTTTTTTTTAATGCAAGAGAGGTCGGGAAGAAGATAGGGGTTTGGGATGTGTTCCAGTGGAGGGACCGGGGTTTTCGTGTGGTATTTGCATGGCTAATGTGGCAGAGGGTATGCAAAACGTCACCCCCGACAAGGTCAGGACCCTCACAATTTGATCTGGGGCCTTGTTGCTTGTCTTTAGATGCTGATCCACGTTCATTTTTGTTTTGTTGTGTTTTTCCCCTGTTCTCTCTTTACCCTTTTAGATTTCTTCCTCACGCATTTAATTCACTTATAAATACAGATGAACACAGATCGGGAGTTAAGATATTGTACTTCATTTGAAAAAATACTTTTTATTCAGAACAGCCATAACAAAAGGAAGCTGGTTTTGTCGTTTGGTTGGTTGGTTGGTTGGTTTTATGATTGTCAGTCATTTTGGTGTTATTTCATATCAATATCAACTTCAAAATGGTAGCCTTTAATAATATACAGTACAAAAATATCTTCATAATAAATTGAATGGCCCAGTCAGCTGGGGTTGTAGAATACACCGACTGCTTTTCTGCAGAGGAGTAAGACTCCCCCAACAAGTGTCCTGTATATGACTCAAAACAATCTGATTGTGAGACTTCAGTGGTGCTGGAGCTTTCGGTAATGCAGAGTACTTCTTCATTGCCATCGCTCGCAGGTCCATTCTGGCCCGGAGTGGTAGCACTTGATAGGGTCCTATTTATGGGTGAAATAGAACTAAACTGTGTAATTACGCAAAACTGAATTGTTAGAAAAAGAACTGTTTTGAAATTTAACAATGCGTAAACAAAAAATGAGACTTATACTTAACCGAATTATTTGAAACTTTTATAAAAATGACTTAATTCGGCGTTGAATTACACCGTAAAACAAAACCAACCAACCAACCAACCAACCAAAATAAATGAAAACTGTCCTGAACATGATGCTAAAACATCTGATGGTGAGACTCTAGTTCTGAAGATCTGTCGTCGATGGATTTTCCCTTTACAGCCATTATTTCCAGGTCCACTCAGACCTGGAGTGGTAGTACCTTTTTGGGTCCCATCTATGGGTCAAACTGATCTGTTCAAAAATTATTCGTATTCGATAGAAACGTGTAACCCCAACGCCTAAAAAAAGAAAAAGAAAAATGGCCCTTGACGATCCAATTATACAAAAACGTAGATATGAATATACACTGAAAACGTTTCCATAACCTCAAGACATAAATTAACCTTTGGTAGTTGGTATATCGTTAAAATTCATCATCCTATCGTGCCGCATCATGGATATTCCTGACCCTCTCTTGCCACTTCTTCCTATCGTTCATCGCCTCTGGCAGGTCTTCAGGACTACATCCCGTATCCTCACATAACTGCTGAATGTATGTTCGAGCTGGTCGTCCTGCTTTTGCCCGGCCATATGTGGGGGTCCATAGGAGTACATCACTTATGAGCTCGTCCTTGCTTCTCTAGCATGTCTGGTTCGTCTAACTTGTATAGTTTTCATGATGGGAGGCAGGTGGCCGTATAGTTGGTGCCTTGTGAGGTGTTGCCGCCAGGACTTGTTCAATATTGCTCGCAACATTCTTGTGGAATTTCCGTCTAGCTTCTTCTCCAGTCGTTTAGTTAGCGTTAAAATTAATCTGACTAAAAAAAAACAATAATTTTCTAACACGTAAACACTTGATGCTCAGTTGCTATAAGAATATTCGAAGACCCAATATATGTGTTTATTCAGCTCCATCAGCAGGTGTGACACTAGGGAAATTTAAATGGAGTAAAGCTGGTTTGAATTCAGAAATTATCATTCTCTGAAACTGGTTGCCAAACAAAGGCTAAAGAACCCTCTCTCTCTTATTTATTTACGCAAAATTGAGAGGGGGACAAACGGATTCATGCCTTTTCCGCCGGTATTAGCTGCAAGTTAAATGCAAACAGCCTCATCCAGGATTTGAACTCGGTTCCCCGATTTCATGAGCTCATTTAAAAGTATTTATAAATTTCTGTCAGTTTTTTACATGGGTACATGATCGCAGTATCAATCCTTTAAGATCCAACATATTAATTAACACAGGGATTTCGATTGAAAAATTAACGAATCATTCAACCCTATTCAAAGAGAAATGAACGTGAAAATATTGGACTTTGCCGTTTCCGCCAATAACAGAATGAAATAATTAGTCAGCCACAAAATAAGTAAATTCTGCAAACTGTCTAAGAAAAGTTCGTTGGTTCGGTTTATGTCATATCAACCCTCGTAGGTTATCTAATGCAAAATCCTATTATGCTTATACATATTATTTGTAAACGAATAGTTTTTAGATAATATTTTAAGCAAGCCAGTGCTTATTGGCACAATTAAATGATTTCAAGTATTGCTATCTAATACAAATTATTCAATCTTATATTAATCATTTGTTAGCATACAGTTAAATGGTTTAGCAATTCTATCTACCCCATATATTGGACCCTAACTGGTACTCCCACTCTGATCAGAGTGGACATGGGATATATGGCAATGAAGGGGTCCTCTAACATTTCCAGTGCTCAAGGGCTGGAGCTACACAATCAGATGGTTTAGAGTCGTATCAAGGATACTCGTTGTTGGAAGGTTTTACTCCTTTGTAGAGAAACAATCGGCGTGTTTTACAACCCCAGCCTGCTGTGTTGTTCAAAGAACTGAGGCGCCTGGCGGAGGCGGGGAGATGATTCACTGGAAATTGTGCAAACGACTGAGGTATGACTGTTGTATAGCTGCATACATATACATATGCAAATATATGCGGAACATAGTAAAGTAAAGTTGGCGACCATAGTCGAGGGTGACCCGAAGGCTCCCTTTTCGATAGCTACTACGCCTAGGTGTAGGAGAGGACGCTACTCCTTTCGCTGGATTGCTCCACTTTACCCTTGATCTTTACCTTATAATGCTGAGTGTTAAGCAAGGAGGCATCAAGTACCATTTTTTGAGTCTTTGGTATGACTCGACATGGGATTGAAACCAGGTCTTCCGGGCCATTGGCGAACACTCTAACCGCTAGGCCAATGTCCAGCGGAACATAATCAAACATAATGACGAACTTCAATAAACGAACGAACACACATCTTTATAAAAATATACCTCTCACACTTTATTCTCGAAAGGGTGATGTTTCTTGTGTGTGAGAGGTGAGTTGGAGACGGAGACAGACTGCAACAAATTGACCCCAAGTTCTTCTAACCATAGCAGCTCTTCTTTCGAATTCTGGCTTGGCTGCTCAACCGTGGGTCACTGAGGGCCCAAGCCCTCTGTCTGAAACTGGTTCTCACTCTGCTGACATCCTATCTCCAACTGCAACTGACTGTCGTCTGTGTCCTGGTTATATTTTTGTTTGCCGCCCACCTGCTTTCTGTGGGCGTACACATCTGCCACCATCTCCAAATTCAACCACGTTCACTGGTAAAGGTAATATTCCGATATCTTCGACCGGATGCACCTGTTTCGCTGTTCTTCCGCTTATTTACACAGATGTATCTCTTGATTGACGGCTCGGTCGAGGGTCAATATGTTACATGACTAATGTTATATTCACAAACAGTAATCTATTCTGAAAAAAAAAATTGAGTCACAAAATTCTTTACGGTGTCTAGATAAAAATGGACTACCAAATCCCAGTCAGAAAACCAGAACTTGTTTTAATTTTCCCGAAGAAAATAATATGGCAGTCAGTAAAGTTAGCTCTTTCAGCAGATCAGACTGCAAAAAATAATTATAGGATGAACTCTTTGAGTTTGCCAAAGAGCGAGAAAAAGACTATGGATCATGAAGATGATAGCGATACACTGAACATAACAAACAGTCGCAGAATGAAACTAGGGGAACTGGGTCTCTAAGGAGGATGAAAACCTTCCATACCTCAACTCAACCTTTACGCTGTTGACATTGGCTAGAATACTGGGTTAATCCTGGGGAACTAATTATTATTGTTATCAATTTTTTTATTATAATTATTTGTTTGTTCGTAATGCCTCCTTGGGCATCTCCTGTATTTTAACTATCTTCTCACATCAGACCATGTAAACTATTAATAGAATATCTTTATAGGGATCAAATTCTGTAAAGTAACCTCATCGTTCACAAAAATGGCCTCTTAAATTCTTTTCCTAGGTATTTTTTTTTTAATCATCCAAATTAATCTTCAATTTATTTTTTACACAATTCCTGTTTTTGATCTGATTTGGCAATTTTTTGCAAAATATATTACCTTATTAGCAAAAATAAAATCAGTTGGTGCGTAGACTTAGTTATTGAAAACTGTCTTGACCATAAGTAATATTGAAATAATATTCGAGGTGTAATATTGAAAAAATGTCTACCGTAACTAGGAAGTTCAGTAATTATTTTGAAAGTTTCAATCAGATCATCACTCATTCTTCTTTGACGTAAAACAATTAATCCTATTGTCTCTAATCTCACCTTGTAACAGAAATTCTTTATTCTTTTTTTTAGTTTTGTCACTCTTTTTTGTATGCCCTCCAATCTCATTATTTCACTCCAATTTCCATGTCCCGACACTGGAGCCCAGGCCTGAGTACAGTATTCGACCAGAGGTATTATTAGGGTTTTAATTATTTTCAAACAATATTTGTCTCCCTTAAAATAACATTTCTAATCATCTAGTCAATCATTCCATTAGCCCTTGAAACATTACAGAAAATACGATTGTCAGATTTAAATGTATCATCAAAGCCAACCACTAGATCGAATTCCTCATTTACTTTTTTGATTTCTCTGTTGTTTAATCTATATCTAACTTGAATGTTTTAAGATTCAATATACTGGACTTTATATTTTTCGATCAACTGGTTGATTTTAACGGTATGGAAACTTGTCAGGGTTATTATATATTCAGAGGTTCGGAAATCACGTTCATTATTCGTTCGTGTATACATTTCTCTGTGATTGTTTTTAAGAGTTTGCCATGTGCAATGATATGATATCAAGTTTTTCTTTCAAGCACTATTTGCACAAAGAACTATGGTTTTAAGTATTTTTATCAAATACTTACAATTTATACACAATGACATAGTTTCAAGAAAATATTTCTATTTAATAAAACATTTTTTCTGAGTCAGATGGGTTCAAGTAACAAATCATCACATCATCATCATTGCCCGTGGTGTAATGGTTATCGTCACAGGATATGGACACGGCGATACGAGTTCAATTCCTGGACCAGACTGATACTAATACTCTTGGGAAAGGTATGAATCCAATTATTCTCCCTCCAGCTATGGGTAAATAGTAGGGCAGACTTGGTGAGGCAACTAGTCTAGGAGAAGGAAAACTCTGATTTCAAACCTGCTAAACTCCGCTTTAAAAATTGACCTTGTGTCATATCCTGCCCGAGCGGAGGGGGTTGGGTAAATAGGATCATCATCATCATCATGTCGCGCTGCTTACACGGATCTCCCTGACCGTCTTTCGCCACGTCTCTATCATCCATTGCTCCCAGGAGGTCTTCAAGGCTATATCCTGTATCCTGTTGTATGTAGGTTTTAGCTGGTCGTCCTGCCTTTGCTAGTCCATGTGAGGGGGTCCATAGGAGTACGTCGCTTATGATTTCGTCCACACTTCTCCAGCAGTGTCTCCATATGTCTGGTTCGTCTAACTTGGATAGTCTTCGTGATGGGTGATAGATGGCCGTACAGCTGCTGTTTTGATGGGTGTTGCCACCAGGACTTGTTCCATATTGCTCGCATTATTATTGTGTAATTGCCCTCAAGCTTTTTTTCCATATATTTTGTTAGCGTCCATGTAGTGTATCCCTATAGCAGTATCTACATGACTGCTGCTTGGAAAAAAACTGCATTTTATTTTATCGGTCAGGTCTGACTTCAATATAATCGATAGCCTGTCGATAGCTGTCCATCCCTTTGCTAATCATGTGTTGATGTAATAATCCTATGTAAATATAGACCAGTTGGCTTGGGCTGTAGAATACACCGACTGTAGAATACACCGACTGTATCCCTGCAGACGGTTAAGACGTTCCCAGCTAGTGTGCGGATATGACTCAAAACAATCTGATAGTGAGGCTCCAGTAATTCTGGAATTTAAGCAATGCGGAATACCCTTTTATGGCCATCTCTCCCAGGTTCACTCTAGTATGGAATGGTAGCACCAGTTAGGGTTCTCTCTATGGCTCAAATGGAACTATTTGAGATTTAAACTGTGTACATATAAACTGAGTGTAAACGAACGACTTTTGCAAAACGGAATTGTTTGAAATAGAACTTCTTGATCATAAATTGTGTGTAAACAAATTACTGATATTTGACTGAATTGTTAGTGATACATAGCAATTCTTGGAACCATTTAACTTTGTTAGCATGCTAAACTGAATTGTTTGAATAAAAATTGTTTGATCAATAAAGATTGTGTAAACAAATGACTGATGTTGAATAAAATTGTTTGTGATACATAGCAATACTTGAACACAAATGAATGATTAATAACTAAGAGTAAAGTCGGCGACTGTAGTCGAGGACGACCAGAAGGCTCCCTTTTCGATAGCTACTACGCCGAGGTGTTGGGTGGGTGCTACTCCTTTCCCAGAATTGCTCTACTTTACTCTTGATACGTTCCTTATATTGCTGAGGGTTAAACAAGGAGGTATCAAGTACCATTTTTAAAGTCTTTGGTATGACGCGACCTAGGATTGAACCCAGGTCTCCCAGACCATTGGCGAACACTCTTGGATTAAAATAAGTGAAACCATTCAACTGTGTGCAAAAAAAATGGAACTATTTAAAATGTTATCTTCAAAATCTGTTTAGAAGTCATCTGTTTTATATATATGCATAAAAAGGATTTGACATTAAATGACTTACAATGGTTGATATGCCATAAAACCCAACCAAACCAGATCTTATATATTTGATACATATGTATGAAAAGGATTTAATATTAAATGACTTACAATGGTTGATATGCCATAAAAACCAACCAAACCAAATCCTATATATTAGATATATATGTATAAAAAGGATTTGGCATTAAATAACCAACAATGGTTGATATGCCTTAAAACCCTATCAAACTGAATCCTATATAAGAAGGATTTGGCATTGAATAACCTACAAAGGTATATATGCCATAAAACCAAACAAACCATATCATGTATATTTAATATATATGAATAAAAAGGATTTGGCATTAAATGACCAACAATGGTTGTTTGCCATAAAAAACAAGTCCACCCAACCAACCAACTAACCTACGAAAATAAGCAAAAAAAAGCTATAGTTTCAAAAAGCTATTCTTAATGCAAATGATTTACTGGGGGAGTTTCATGGCGTAGTGGTTAACGTTCTGGACTGTAACATTGTAGTAATCAAGTTCGAATTTCAGTCACGCTATTGCATTCACTATCGGACTTGAGAAAGATAGGAACTCCCTAATTCCCTCAGTTATGGATTGATTAAAACCGCTACCATCTTTCTAAATGGGTGGCTTTAGGGATTAAATAACCCATGAAAGTTGATATAACATTCCCCCCCCAAAAAAAAAAATCCCCAATAATTTACAGGTCTATGGCATCAAGTATTCTTATCGAATACGACTAATTTTCAAAGAGATTACCTTTTGATGATATTCTAACAGGTACTACCAGTTCGATTCAAAGTGGACCTGAAAGTGTTGGCAATGAAGGGGTACTCCACACTACCCAGCTTTTTTAGAACTAGAGCCTCATAATCAGATACAGCTAAATGTCTTACTTAAGACACCTTTGGAGGTTTGGTTAGCAAACTTGACTAGCACACCTGCAAGAGGAAGTTGGAGTCTCATTCGGTGCTCCATTCATTCGGCCTTGTGCCACATCTAAGCAAAAAGCTTAGTAAATTACTATTCATAACACTTTTTTGTGAGTAGGTGTCTGACATAATCTTCCAGGGATACGGACAACCTTTTCTAAAGCACCGTTGACGAGCGAACTAAAAAGACCTGACGAGGATTGAACTCCAGTGAAAACCACCAGGGAAAATACGCCAAGAGTAATCTAATGAGGAGGAAATATGCAAGATATGTTTATTTGTTCTGAAATAATGATGTACTTAATGAAACATTAATCCTTTACGTCGTGTCATCCGACAGGCCAGCGCCAGAATAAGGTGATCGCTGTCCATATGGTACATCTCCTACCATCAGTGTCGTGCCTAGAGGGGGTGTTGGGGGCATTAAAAAACAAATGTTTGTTCGAGATATTTCAACGGTATTACTGGCCTTTTGGGGTCGACGGCTTGCCGAGTAAACGAGACTTAGTGTAAATTGAGAGAATTTACCAGGGGTGCCAAAACTGCCCAACCCAATTCGCTGCTTGATTTGACAGAGGTGGCGTTCGGGTGGTGTGCTATGGTTTCTTGCTTATTCTGTGTCATGTATTTTGGGCGTTTTTCCTTTTCAAGTGGTTTGTTGTTGTCACTTAAATACACTAGCTTGCATAAATTTGCTTGTAAACAAACAGGCACGTATTGTGGGGTTACAAACGCACTTCAGCCGTTTTGTTCTTTCTTTCTTTCTTTCTTTCTTTCTTTCATTATCTATCTATCTATCTATCTATCCGATTATATCTATGTATCTCATTTTTTTCATAACTATCGATCTATCTGCTTGCCTGTTAATCTTATTCTGTTTATATCTATCTAGTTTATGTATCACATATTATCTATCTATCTATCTATCTATCTATCTAATAGTTTTCCTATGTAAAAAAATCAGTATTCTCTAATGATACAATTTGTATCCCCAAAGGAAATCACACATGCAAAAAATGCATTCATGAGACATTTTAGCTTTCTCATAACAGAACGATCAGAGATCCCTTGAGCTTTTTATTGAAAAAATAAACAAGTAAAAGAAAAAACAAAAAAAGCAAAACAAAGAAAACAAAAACAAAAAACAAAAAACAAAAAAAAAACTTCATAACACCACGATAGTCTTCACAAATCAAAATGGACGTATATTCAATGCAATTTCCTCTCGCCCTTTTTTCCGAGTTGAACAATGCAGATCTTTGTTTACAGTTCTGTTTTGAATTTAGAATATTTATTTTTATTGAGACCTTCTCTAATATTGCAACAGTTTCCTGGGGACGATTGTGCAGTCCCCAAAGTCACGTCTTGTGCCTGTGTTTCAAATAGAGAATAAAAAATGTATTAATGATGATTCCAAACCTGGAAGAACTTCCACAATTACAAATAATAATCTGATTGAGAACTTTCAACAAAACATGAGACAACACTCCTTTCCCAGTCGCCTTTCTCAACAGATTTGACCCCGGCCTATACTTAATTCCACTGAAGCTGAATTTCCTCGAGAAGTAGAAGAGATTGAACAAGTTTCGCTACGTGATCTGCTCACTATCCCTTGAAAAGAGACTTAATATCGATTAACCAAAACAACAGAGTGAAAATAAAAGAAAGTGAAAATAAATACCTTGATCTTGCTAGAGAGTTGAAGAGCTATGAAACAAAAAGGTGATGGTGATACTAATTGTGGTTAGAGCCCTTGGGAGGTTCCCCAAACAAAGAATCAAGACTATCAAGATTTTTAAGATCAGCTAAAATACACAGAAGTGTCCTAAGAAGACTTGCTGTCACACGGACTCCAGTGAAAACACCACCTGTTAAAACTGACTTTAAAAAATTGCAATGAGATAAAAGAAACAATTATGGTTGGTTGGTCGGTTTTTGTGGAATGACAGACGTTGCTGAGTTATTTAAAGCCAAAATCAGACTTTTTTTGCAAGTAAGTATATAGTTCTAACTAAGTGACGCCAATAATTTCTCAGCGTTTACATGTGACCCATATAGGGGGATATGAATTATGCTGCTAATTAGGAGGAGAGTGGAACTAGAAGTAATGGAAATGAAGAGGTGACTCTACACTCAACAATTTTCACAAAAAACATTCAGCTTTTTCTTTCTTTCATTGTTTTTTAATGGTATATCATCCTTGTAGAAGAACAGTGGGGTTACTATTTAAACCATAGCAGTGAGGAAAAAGGGAGTTCTTACATTTCCGAAGAGTATTAGTCTGAAAGTGAACGTAATAACTCGACTGCAGTTCGAACTCACTTTGTAGGATATAGCATTCTATCATGTTATCCACTATGTTCCGGAGGCCCAGTCGACTTCACCTCTGCAGAGGGGTAACCCCATTCAAAGAGTGTCCTCGATAGGACACTAAACAATCTGATGGTGAGAATCCAGTTATGCTGGGGCTTTGGGGAATGAGGAGAACCCCTTTATTGCCATTGCTCCCAAGTCCACTCTGGCCTGGAGTGGTAGCACCTGATAGGACCATAGCTATGCGTTAAATAGAACTAAACTGCGTTCTATTGCTAAACTAAATCGTTTGAAATGGAACTGTTTTTGACATTGAAACTGTACTGACACTAAACTGAATTTATTGACATAGAACTGTTTCGACATTTAACTGTGTGTAAACAAAATCTAAACTAATACTTAACTGAATTGGTTTAATTAGAACTGTTTGAATAGACTAAATAGCTTGAAATAGAAGTGTTTTTGACGATTTAGCGATGTCCTCATACTAAATTGAACTGTATGAAATAGAACTGATTATTTGTATAAAAACTGATTTGGAATTGAATAACCTACAAAGGTTGATATACCATAAAACCCAACCAACCAAAAATCAATGTCCCAGTGATTCCTCTCTAAAAATAAGTTTGCTTTCTTTAATTTCTTTGTTTAATGATGTATTAACTTTCGTGAGTTATTTAATGCTAAAGTTACCCTTAAAAAAGATCAATAGTGGTACAAAACAAATAGTTGAAAAGATGAGGAGGTTCATATCTTTTCCAAAGGTATTCGTCAGGAAGTGAATGGAACGAATGGAGTAAGGACTCGCTTGGATGTCGCAGTCGAGAAGGTCAGTCACAAATACCACGCGAACTCACCGCCCCCCCCGACTACCAACAATAAACCACATAAAACACAGGACCCAAAAACTATTCCTAGAAACCAATGTCAGAAACTATTCGGCAAAAGAGAAAAACGCTGGGAAAGTCTTAGAAGGAATATTCAGTTATTTTTGAACAAGCACACAAGAATGTTTCCTTTCTTATTTTCTAGATTCTACCGGTAAAAAGTCTCTAGTAAATGATTTTGCGAATTGACTACATGTTGTTTAGTCACAGAGAAACAGCAGGTGTTATTGAAGGCCGGTTCCGACTTGTAGGTTATCAACAACAAAGCAAGTCATTCCCTGATTTAGGTTGTCCTTCGGACACTGAAACACCGAAACTTTGATCAGATAATGATGTTATCAAAGTATTAGCCCGACCCACACGCAACACTCATGCACCACACACACACACACACACACACACACACACACACACACATGCTAGTAGTAGTAGTAGTAGAGAGAGAGAGAGAGAGAGAGAGAGAGAGAGATTATAATCAAGACAGAGACAGAAGGTAAAGGGTAGATAGATAGATGCTATAGTTAATTGATAGATTGTGTTGTTTTTGTTTTCGTTTTTTTTTCCAGGAGTCATTTGGTGTGAAATGATTTATGATAACTACTGGTAAGTCATAACAGATCTTGGAAGTCATACTGAATTCAGATAACCTGTACAGTTACAAAGGTCAAGTATTCCTGATACAAATAATTTGTCCTTAGTTATATGGTTTCGAGTATTCCTGACGAAGATCAACAATAATTCAAACGGGCACATTTTATGCATAGGTAGATTGGCAGATATGTATGTTTTCAGATTTAAGTGAAGACATAAACAAAAAATTATATGAGACAAAATATACACATATGTAACCATAAACAATATATATATATATATATATATATATATATATATATATATATATATATTTGTATGACATATACATACATCATCATCATCATGTTGTGCCACAGGCACAGATATCCCTGACCCTCTCTTGCCACTTCTCCCAATCGTTCATCGCCTCAGGGCTACATCCCGTATCCTCACATAGCTGCGGTATGTATGCTCGAGCTGGTCGTCCTGTTTTTGCCCGGATATATGTGGGGGTCCATAGGAGTACATCTCTTATGAGCTCGTCCCTGCTTCTCCAGCATGTCTGGTTCGTCTGACTTGGATAGTTTTCGTGATGGGAGGCAGGTGGCCGTGTAGTTGGTGCCTTGTGGGGTGTTGCCGTCAGGAGCTGTTCAATATTGCTCGCAACATTCTTGTGTAATTGCCGTCTAGCTTCTTCTCCAGCCATTTAGTTAGCATCCAAGTAGTGCATCCATACAGCAGTATCGATACGACCGCTGCCTGGAAGAAACTGCGTTTCATTTTATCGGTCAGGTCTGACTGATTTCCATATATATATATATATATATATGTCGTGTTGATACCATGGATTTTTTTACTATCTCGTCATTCATTCCTCAAGTTCTCTAAACGAAACCCAGTGTCCAAGAAGTTCTGGCTGGTTGGCTAACACTGGTGCGTCTATATAAATGAGATTATAGGAAAACATCCATTATGAGTTCGTCCCTGATTCTCCCACCCTTCCCAGCATGTCTTGTTTGTCTTACTTGGATGGCTTGGGAGATAAAAGGTGGGGAAGTCGTACAGTGAGTGTTTTATGGGGTGCTGTCACAAGGATTTTTTCAAGGATTTTTGTGTAGCCTGCATTCAGATTTTTCTCCGAGCGTTTCGCAAAAGTGCATTTGGTATAACCATAACGAATTTCTGACTTGGCTACAGGTTCGAATAATTCCTGTATTATTTTATTAGAGAGATTAGGTTACTATACTGTCGATAACATGTGGGTAGATGCCCATACCATTTCTATACCAATGCAGACAACGCTTTCAATAGATAAGATATTGCCACCGATGTAGGAATGATGGTCAATTAATTCCAGAGGCTTGCTATTCAATATGTAAATGGCTCGATCTTGATTAAAAGATTTGAACTCTATTTTATCTGAGTTCAATTCGAGACCAATGCCTCTTGATACCTGCTCCAGGATATGCTAAAAATGTTCGGCTTGAGAAATGGTACTTACAAAGTATTCGCATACAAAGAAAACATATATATATATATATATATATATATATATTGTCATCCACAGACAGTTTCGTTTTATCACAACTCTTCAGTGTGGCTAGACACGCCTATTCCCGAAGCTGGGATCGAAACCCGACAGACTCAAACGCCATTCCAACATTCTACCACGAGGAAACTAGCGCAAACGAAGGAAATTTAAACGCTTATGTATCACATTTGTTTTGTTTACATATATCTGCTTAAAGGCTACCGAGAGCTCGATTCATTTGAAGAGCCTTGGTTTACGCTAGTGGCAACCATTACTTCCCTTGCTAGAGAGCTCAACCCTACCAGGGTAGGGGAGCATATATATACAACAAAACAGTCTTTATATATATATATATATATATACATATATATATATATACGGAACTTTTCAGTGTGGCTAGACACGAGAGATGCTTCAAACTGTGATCGAAACCTGCCTTACTTTACGTCAGTCGGGTATCTTGCTTCAGAGCCATCGTCTTTCTCTGGGTTAGTGAAGGAGTTTTTTTAAACGTTTTATCTTTTTACATATACTTTATCGGCTACCAGGAGAGCTCAAATCTTGAGAAGAACTTTTGCGTTTCAGCTTATATGGTAGCGGGCAAATTCCCCACTAGTGAGCTCAGCCCACGTAGGGAGCATGTATATAGTCATCCACAGATAGACGGTTTCGTTGTATCACAACTCTTCGGTGTGGCTCGAAACGCGAGATAATTCAAGCTGTAACGAAACCCCGCTGACTTTACGTCGTTCTGATATCGTAACAGGATTTGGTATTAAATAACCCACAAGAGTTGATATGCCATTAAGCACAACCAAATCAAACTATCAACTTGTGAAAAATATGTAAGATGCATATGATGATAAGATAGCAAACATCTGTACCTCGTTATATTATAGTGACATTTGCTTGTAAAACACATTTATGACTCTCTGCATTATCCTTAACTACAAGCCAATGACAAACGAGGTAAGAAAAAATGGAGATCATGCAAACAGCGGGTTTTATTTCTGGGAATCTAATTTTATACATTGTCTTTCAGTGAATACCTATATGTCAGCAGATGTTTGATGCTTGCGCTCCCATCTCCAATTTTGATTGAGGAGTTAACTTTTCCTTGAAGGGTTGCCTTTATCACAATTTTATTATTAAGAAACCGAGCTATTGTTTTGTTTCTTTACATTTCCCAAGTTCTGCGATCAGCTGCCGTGGTTTAATGATCATTTTAAAATAATGCCACAAAATTGCTCGAATATCCATCGAATATAGTTGGATAGTTTTATTGCGCGGCATCTCTTGTTTTTTGTTTGTTTGTTTGGTTGTGGTTTCTTTGTTTAATAGCATATCAACTCTTTATAGGTTATTTAATGCCAAAGCAATTCTCCTAGAAGAACAGAAGTGGTACTATTTAACCCATAGCTGGGAGGATAGGGGGGTTCATACCTTTCCCAAGGGTATTTGCCCGAAAGTAAACGTAATAACGCGACTGGAGTACGAACTCGCGTACTACGATTCCACAGTCCAGCGCTTTAACCATTACACCACGAGGACACCCCCTTATTTGCTTGGGTTTTATAGCATATCAACCGTTGAAGGTTATTTAATGCCGAATCTATTTTTACACAAATAAACAGCTCTATTTCAAACAATTCAATTCATCACAAGTATACACTTTAATTGTCAAAACGTTTCTACTTCAAGCAATTCAGTTTAGTTATATAGTTTTGATTTAAAAAAAAATAGTTAAGTATAAGTATAGTTTTTGTTTACACACAGTTTACACACAGTTAAATGTCAAAACAGTTCTATTTCGAACAATTCAGTTTAACTTAGTACAGTCTCAATGTCAAAAAGTAGTTCTATTTCAAGCAATTCAGTTTCGCATAAGTACACAATTTACATGTCAAAACAGTTCTATTTCAAACAATTCGTTTTGGCATAAATACGCATTTTAGTTCTCTTTGAGCCATAATTATTTGTATTAAGAATAGTTACTTGAAGGTATAATTTCTTACAAATGAATTCTTGAAATTATATAAATGTTTAAAAAACTGACTTCGGCATTAAAGAACTCAAAAAGGGTTGACATGTCATAAAACCCACAAAATCAAACCAAATGATGGCCCCGGAATATCAGACAATGCTAGAAAAATATAAAAAAGCGAATCAATAGAACTGGTTTAAGTATTCAACAGAAAACATTATCGTTGGAATAATTCACAGAACAGAGAAAGAGAGAGGGGGAGAAAGAAAGAGAGAACGAGAGAGAGGAGAAAAAGAGAGAGAGGTGGAAGAGAGAGAGAGGAGGAAGAGAGAAAGGGGAGGAAGAGAGAGAGAGAGGAGGAAGAGAGAGAGAGAGACAAGGAAGAGAGAGAGAGGTGGAAAAGAAAGAGGAGGAAGAGAGAGAGAGAGAAAGAGAGAGAGAGAGGGGTGCGTCTTTGGGCGTGTGGAATAGACTTTAGAGGGATGATCGGTCAATCGTCCATTATAATAATCACAATCGAACTTTGACCCCATTTTTCATATCAACTTAATCAGCGTTACGTTTGATAATTATAATTTAAAAAAATCAACGGTCAAGTGCCCTTGATATGTTGAACAATTGGAAATAAAAAAGACTATCGTCATCCTTGTCATTAATTAGGTTCCTTTATGATCTGAATACTAATACGCAACTTCTTACACACCCTTATATATATATATATATATATATATATATATATATATATATATATATATATATATCGAAACAGTCTGCCTGTGCATGACAATATATATATATATATATATATATATATATAAGTTACGATTGCGTGGCCATCGAGACAATGGAGCTTGATCTCTTTTTTTAACCAAATTCTTTATTTAATCAGTATTTATAAGTTGGGGAGTGGGGATGTTTTTCAAGAGTCGTTGAATTTGTTTGTTTTCTTGTCAGCAGATATCGAAATAAACAAAGTTAACTCCTAAAATTAATTCAAACAAAAAATCGAGAATTTTATTTAAAAAAAACCTCGTTGACACTGAGTCTAGGCTATCCTTACATAGATATATCTATATGCTCTAAAACTGATATTGAGGAATCTTTATTCAAATATATAACAAACAATATAATATATATATATATATATATATATATATATATATATATATATATATATATATATATACCCCCAACCCCTTCGTACAAGCAAAGCGAATTAACTGGTTTGAATTTAGAGTTGTCCTAGAACGGTTGCCTGACGAAAATTAAACGTTTAGTCAACCCAAAATATTTACTTGGAGATTTAATACGTCGATGACATAGCGCTACTGGCGAATACACCTGCCTAAGCCGAACCCCCCCTACATAGTCTGGAACGAGCAGTTGCAGGCATAGGTCTCCATGTCAATGCACACAAGACAATATATGTGCTTTAATCAAACAGGTGTAATCTCCACACTAAACATTAGCTTTCTGAAACTATTAGACATGTTCACCTTCCTAGGAAGCAGTGGGTCATCAATCGAAACAGACATCAACACGCGATTAGCAAAGATAGGCCATCGGTCATATGGAAGTCAGACCTAACCGATATAATGAAACGCTGCGTATCGATACTGCTATATGGATGCACAACATGGACGCTAACAAAACGAATGGAGAAAAACCTTGACGTCTACTACACAAGAATGCCACGAGCAATATTGAACAAGTCATGGAGGCAGCATCCTACAAAACAGCAGCTGTACGGCCATCTACAACCCATCATAAAACTATCCAAGTTAGACGAACCGGACATGCGGGACACTGTAGAAGTCGGGATGAGCTCATAAATAATGTACTCCTGTGAATCCCTTTACATGGAGGAGCAAAGTTAGGACGACCAGCCCGAACTTACATACAGCAGCTCTGTGCCGATACGGGATGTAATCCTGAAGACCTGCCGGAAGCAATGGACGAGAAGGAGGGTTGGCGAGAGAGGGTCAGGGATAGCCGTGCTGGTGGTGTGACGTGATGATGATGATGACTTTAAGCCATACAATTTGATGTCAATCATTTGTATGGGAGAGGTCTCGTTTGGTTGGGTTTTATGGCATTTCAAACTTTGTAGCAGATGCCACTTTATAGCATATCAATCCCGGGAGCAATGGCAATGAAAGAGAACTCCCCATTACCCAAAGCTCCAGTATTACTGGAACCTCACCATCAGATTGTTCAGTGTCATATCCAGGACACTTTTTTGTGGGGGGGTCTTACCCCCCAGCAGAGAAGCAATTGGTGTATTCTACAGCCCTAGCCGACAGGGCCACAAAATGTGTTTAGAAATAATATATTTAATTCGTTTAATTTAGATGGTTTTCATGATGGGATGTAGGTGGCCGTTCTCCTGCTTGCTTTGTAGGATGGTGCCTCCAGGATTTGTTCAATATAGCTCATATCATTTTTTGTGCAATTGCCGTCAAGCTTTTTCTCCATACGCTTAGTTAGCGTCTATGTGGTGCATCCATATAGTAGTATTGACACGACTGCTTCTTTTTAAAAACTGCGTTTTGTTTTATTG
>OY757918.1:30593628-30606128 GCA_963585895.1 Sepioteuthis lessoniana
TTTACAAACAAATGATTAATAATATTAACTATGTGCCGACAGATAATTAATATTAGATTAGATAGGAATACTTGAGAACATTTATCTGTGTGCAAACAAATAATTAGCATTGAATGAGATAGGAATATTTGATCAAGAGATTTACTAATGTTAGATAGCAACCTTTGAAACCAATTAACTGTGTGTAAACAAATAGGCTCTAACTTGTTTAAAAATGAAGTTAGCAATAAACTATACGCTTACAAATCCTATATGTATAAACAGTATTTGGCATTGAATAATCATGAAGAGTTGATATATCATTAAATCAAATAACCTTACTTATTTATTCGATAATTCGTCTATTAGTCGTTACACAAATCATATTGCCCTATCTGCAGTTGACACACTCACTGGGAATATTGGAGAACAAGATACAAATGAAGGGTGATCCATTATATTTTTTTGACTTGGCCACTTACGTGAGGAATGACTAACATGGACATTGTATGGTGTACACGTTGCCAATATCAACCATTGAACAAAGGGCTGATTAGAAGGCCCAGACAGACATGAGAATTATAATAAATGCCGTTGGTTTTTCATTGGAGTTTCCTTCTTAAAAGCAAGAACTGAAATGTGTTTTGGCTTTTTAAAACTGTTAAGAACATTATATATATAATCGTGACAAAACAAAATTGACGCAAATTGAGTCATCTTTTAAAAAAAAATAGAACAAGACACATAAGGGATTCTAATTTGGAGGATAAAAAAAATCCTAACACTCTTTGCGACCGAATGATAGATTTGTGGCGTTTTCCTTAGTGCTGTACTCCGTACATAATAGATTAACCCTCCTCCATAAATACACATCAACGAAGCGTTGACCGGAGTTCACCCGAGTCGATTCAACCTCACGTGACAAAATGACATGTAATACCACTTGCGTAGAAGACAATAGTCGCTACCCGACTGGACTCTCAGCTAACTACAGTCTAACCCAGTTCACTTGTATCTTGTTTCTGTTTCTTGAATATATATGTTTTTCTGTCTACCTTTTTGTGTTCCCCATGTCTTTCTTTTACCAGCATCACAACACTGTTATTATTTTTAATCATTCACATTCTGAATATTACGGAAATAATAGGAATTGTCACTTAGAATCCTTCCATCCCTACATAGAAACATCAATGATATCATGAACCTTAGTTTAAACGAGAAACCAACAAGTTCATGAATTTTGCATAAAGGTGATAGCTGCCGGACCCTTGAAAGACTCTTCATAGGTTTAAGTCTGCGGAGAATGTAGGTCCCACCTCGAAAACCTAGTATCAAGAGTCTTTACCAAAGACTCACCATTCACTTTATTAGATGATGTAAGTCACCAAAAAATCTCGGACTTATACCAACTTGCCCCATCCTTGTGGCTGAAACTTAGAATATGTCGTCAGTATCCCTTACAAAATAGTAACATCCGTTAAAAGGGGATTCCAGGATATGAAACTAAACTGCATTTTATGTTTTGAAGCTTTTGGGAATGTGTAGCAACGTTTTATTTCCACTACTCACAGGTCCACTCTGGCCTGAAGACGCAGTATTTGTTATGGTTTCATCTGTAAATCAAATAGATTATTAGGATTTGATAGAAATACTTGAAACTATATTATTGTCAGCAAACAAATTATTATTATTATTGACATTACTTTGCCCCGTGTTAATTTTTTTTAAAAGCATTAGCTGTTGATCTTTCACTGGAGTCTGTGAGACTGCAAGTCACCTCAGATCAATCGAACTCTTCTTAGTATTCTAGTCGATCTCAACAATGCGGTAGACTGGATAATTTCAATCAGCTGAATCCAGTTGATGGGATACACTCCGGCCGGCCGTGGTTTCAGCGGCACAGAACTGGTCGGGTCTTTCTCGTCACTGGACATACCTCGAGCCTCAGGGAGCCGTCTCACCAGGCCTTAATCCCTCTCAGAGGGTTTACGTGTATCGCCTGGCGTCAGAGGCGCTTCTTTTTAGTGGAATGCTAACGGGGCCTAGGGCATTTTTGGAGCCGCCAGGTTCGTCTGGATCACGGCTCTGCGCCTGTAACCACCTTAAAAAAGGACAAATACCATTGTAGACTGGATGGTCTTGATTCTTCGTCAGATTTCCATTTCCTCCAGTCTTCCTTCCAAGACTTTTGGGACTGTCCCAAGTGCAACAATTATAACTGGTATCACTGTCACCTTCATGTTCTATTACTTTTTCAGTTCTCTGGCAAGTCCTAGAATATCTTGATCTTTTCTCTTCCTTTTTTTTCACCCTGAAACGGCCAAATACACTTGACGGCAAGTTCTCTTTCTTTTCTTTTGCTTTTTTTTTGTTAATCAACTCTAGTTCTGGTGTTCTGGCAAGGATTAAGTGTCTTTATATTTTTAAATTTCAGTGAATCTTAAGCGTCTCATTCTCTAGGATGGATTCTAGTTCGTGCATATAGTTAAATTTCATTCTCTTGCACAATTCCCTGCGAATCGGCTCTCCCACCCAGTCATGCCTATTCTTGTACTCCTTTTGTGCACGTCTGTACAATTAGCTTATTGTCTGATTAGATATAAAATCTCTTTCTCCGCATAACCGACACTACCACTTCTGTTACGTATTATAGATTTGCGCTTTGATATATTGAGTCCTTATGGCACCTCCTATGCTGCTGTTCGAAGCGATTTAGTTTCTCTTTTGAGATTTCCCTTTCGTAGCCATGTCCATGTCTTCTCGTATGCAATATTGCTAGTTTGTTTCTTGAAATATCCATGCTGTTGTTTTTTTTTCCAACACTGTATACCTATTTTGTCTTTTTTCTGTCAGTATTTATTTTGCCAACGCTGTTATTAACTGCTTTATTTAGTGTTTCTTTGCTCTGTTTAATGTAGTCTTCGAATCCTTGTATTGATGAAGTGACGTAATCTTCAATGCTGGTGTGTCCTCTTCCTCCTTCTTTTCTTGACACATACAGTCTACCTCTGTTTTGTCTTGTTTTGTTTTTGCTTGTTTATATCAACATTCGTGGGCTATTTACTGCTAAAACCATTCCTCATAGAAGAACAGCCGTGATACTATTTAACCCATAGCTGGGAGGATAAGAGTGTTCATAACTTTCCCAAGGGTATTTGTCATAAAGTGAACGTAATAGCGCGACTGGATTTCGAAATCGCTTACTACGATTCCGCAGTCCAGCGCTTTAACTATTATACCATGAGGACACCCCACGAGTCTGCCACTGTCTTCTCACGGATGTAAAGCCTTGGGCATAGGCAACAACTTCTTTGTTCATTTGTCGATAAGTTTGAATTCTTCATTTGTCCATTTTTAGAATGGTCTCCAGAATCTTAAAATGGAACTGACCTGGTGTTTATTCCTTTGATACTATTTACCAACCCCTCCGCTCGGGCAGGATATGACATAAGGTCAATTTTTCAGCGGAGTTTTACAGGTTTGAATTCAGAGTTTTCCTTCTCATAAAGGCTGAAGAACCTAGTCTGTCCTACTATTTACCCATAGCTGGAAGGAGAATGATTGGATTCATACCTTTCCCAAGGGTATTAGTGCTATGTGTTTATTCCTTTGATAAAGAGCTTTTTTATTCATCTGAGATACTCTTTTCTTAATTTCTTTCCATCGTCTCCGCTTATTTGATGGTGTCCGCATTTAATATTCCCAAGTTCTTGTAATTTTCCTTCTCTTCGAGCGTTCTAATGCTTTCTTGATTTTGTAGTTCTATTCCTTTTGCTGTTTCTCTCACCTCATCTTTCATTATTTTACGCTTTTGAAAGTTTTTTCTCGCCTGTGTTGGCTGATGGTTTCTCACAGGAGCTTGAGCGACATCAAGTCACAACGAGTCTCCAGGACTCTTCAGTATGTTGGCCGATCTCAACAATAATGTTGTTTGGATAGTCTACATTCGTCCTCTTATTTCCAAGTCCGTCAGTCCCCTTATTTAGGTGACAGTACTGATTCAACGTCACATTCCTGTTCTATAGTTTTTTCAATTCTCTAGCAAGGTCCTAGTATTTATCTCTCTTTTCGTTTTCCTTCAGTGACCCTGTAATCAACCGGAACGGCTAAGTCCACAATTCGGCAGGCCCTTTTTTTTGTTGACTATCACTAGTTCTGGTCATCCGGCCAAGATTAGGTGATCCATTTGTATCTCAAAGTCCCAGAGAAGTTTATGCGTCTCCTTCTCTAGGACAAATTCTGGGTTGTGTACATATCACCTGTTCGGATAGTCAAAATAAAAATTTCTTTCAAAATTACCAGAGGATCTAATTCTCTGCCTTCTCTGAGATTTTGAGAAACAAACTAATCACCTAATCTCAGCCAGAGGTAGTAATAGTCAATTTAAAAAAGAGAACTTGCCGAATATCTTTGAAAAAAGAAAAGAAAAGAAAAACGCATATGAAAACAATGAAAAATCAATGTTCATTAGAATTTAACTCAAATTGTATAAACAATTACTTGCTACCTATATATATATATGTGTATATCACATTCACTTCGTACATTGGTGTCTGTATATCTATCTTTCTATCCACTGCCCAGTGGCAAAAGCTACTGGTGGCCCCAAGGGTGACTGAATCACGTTAGCCAGTCAAACCCTGGTATCCACTCCTAGTCGGAGGCATTACTCGTATTTTTCAGATGTTGTATGATATATATATATATATATATATATATATATATATATATATATATATATATATATAAGTGTGTGTGTGTGTGTGTGTGTGCCATCTCCACACGAGGTGGATGCAATACAAAGCCATTTTAACGGAGTTTAACAAGTTCGAATTTAGAGTTTTCCTTTTCCTGGGCCAGTTAACTTACCTAGTTTAATGATACTAGTCTATCCTACTAGTTACCAGTAGTTGAAAAGAGAATAAATGGATTTATACCTTTCTCACGCGTTGTAGCACTATCTGAAATGCAAACAACCTTGTCCAAGATTTGAACCCGTATCGCCGTATCCATTTCCTAAGACGACAACCATTACAACAACACCGGCACGTCTCTCTTTCTCGGTCTGTCCGTCGATCTGTCTATATATATATATATATATATATATGTATAAAAGATTTTAAAGCTTTCGAGAGAGAATAGAAAACAAAACTTCAAAACCATACCTTGGTTGAAGGGAAAAAATGAGTTTGGCTCACCAACGTCAAAAGAAATTAAATCGGAGATCACAAATTTGTCAGAGGTCTTCTTTATGCTTTGATTTGGGTAATCGTCTCATTTACGCACCTTCAAACTTCGAGTCCTTTCAGTGATATATGGGTTTTAATGGCGGGGTCAACGAGGCAAGAGGTAAATTTTTAGATATTGTTTTATTTAGGGCTTAAGCAATATTTATTGTGTGTCGATGTGTGTCCTGGTGTTTCCTGGCACACACAAGATTAAAGTGGTTCGGCTTTGCTCTGATTTATCGTTATTTAACCGTATGTGTGTACACAAAAGCTCGTCGATAAGGTAGACAGGTTCACACATACACTTACTCCTCAGTTCGATTAACCAAAGAATATGAATATGAGCGATATATCCATTTATTTGTAGAATATATATATTAACATAGTGCCTCTAAAATTTGTTAGAGTTTTGATCAGAAATTGGCCCAAGATCAAAGTGTAGTGACTGTGCGGTGATTGAAGTATCCAACTGTTGGTTATCGAGAATTCTGTCCAGGATCAAAGTGTATAATTTTCTAGCGTAGTCATTAGTGACTGCTATATCGGTAATGTCTACTCGTCAGATTTCAACTGAAACCCTGGAACACAAATCGTCTCTTCAGCATTCGAACTCCTTGCTTTATAATCTTCGTTCCGTTTCTGAAACCGAGTAATCAGGAAGAAATGAATAACGGACAAAACGTGCGGGCTAATTTTTTAGTTCTTCCAGGAATAGGACTCTGCTCGTATCCTTGATTCGTTGCTAGTTCTCTGTTCATGTGAACGTCTAACTCTTCACACCCAATCCTCCAAATAAGAAAAATGGGATCGAGCCATGAAATCCTTCATTTTAAATTGGGGATCACAAAACTCACCATCCCCTTTCTGTCTCGAGTAGGTGACATCGACCGGTCAACCACAGTCATCCCTAATGCTAATGACTTTGGAAGGGACCAGCGCTAGATCAAGCATATTTTTTTATACCTATCTCATGGGACAAGATGTTGAACTCTGTCAACTTGTCTTCTTTCCAGTTACTGGCTTTTTTATAACTTGTGCTTCGGTACCTTTTCCTTTCAATGTTGCAATCTGCTTGTGTAGAACTTGAACAGTTAATGAAAAAAAAAAAAAAAAAAAAAAAAAGAGAGAAAAAAGAAAAGACAGGAAAATAGTAAAGCATTCTAGACTGGTGAGCAACCAATCTAAGGAAATAATAAATCTGAATTTAAAAGCAGAAGCTGTAGTTTTCTATGGTAATCGGACGTTGTCGTCAGACTAGTTCGAGTGATTATTTTCATGAGGCTAGTGGCAAGCTGTGTCGACCCTTACTCTTAGTATAATCAACATTTATGAAATGATAAGGGAAGACTTACTGCATTCTCAAGTATCGGTATTCCATAAAATCATGCCCAGGCTTGTGCTCAGATACAAGCGCAAATTCATTGTCTATAAAATTAAAAAAAAAATCCAAAGCTCCCACGAAAGAACCACCACCTAAAAAAGAAAAGAAAAACAACAAAATTTTAAAAAAATAACACAAAAACAAAAAAAAAAAGCAAAGATTAAATATATAGATAATTATCTACAATGATATTAAATCTATGCGTCTGTTTGTAACATGATTATTGGGAAAACGAGACGTTTTAGCATAAATTTTTGCTATCATCATATTTTCAAGGTGATGAAAATAAAATTGGTCTCGAGTCGTCTACTGGGGGCTGAGATAAAGATACCTTTCAGAAAACGGGTTGATGGATTCAGTCGCCCCCTAGGTTCCTCAATCCTCTAAAAATCAAAAGAAAGTGAAGAAATCAAAGCAGGAATGCATTTATACATCTAGAGTGACGTACTGTTAATGCACTTTGATTTTATTTTCATATATATATATATATATATATATATATATATATATATATATATATATCTGTGCGCGCACACGTGTGTCCTGTTATTTCTGGCGTTATTGATTCATACCAATACCCATAACAGGATGGAAATAAATTTATAATCCTAAGGTGACCGGTTTTTGTTTTTCTTAAAGAAATATATATATATATATATATGTGTGTGTGTGTGTGTGTATATATATATATATATATACAATAGTTTTTATTACTTTAAAGAGAGAGCCATTAAAAATAAACCAAGAACGACAAAAAAGAGTGTTCATATATATATATATATATATATATATATATATATATATATACGAACACTCTTTATATATATATATATATATATATATATATATATATATATAAAGTGTGTTCGTATATATATATATATATATATATATATATATATATATATATAAAGAGTGTGCCTATATATATATATATATATATATATATATATATATTTACTAATCAATTATCTACCAGTATTCACGGAACCAGAAAAAAACAAAAAACCCCTGGCCAGGAACAAGAGAAAAAAATATCTCGAATCACGGTCCAGAGGAAAAAGAAAAAAAGTTTTTTGGGGTAAAAAAGAAAGAAAAGACCAACCTCGTCCTACTCCTTGAAAAAAATCAAGGGGTACAAAGTCAGTGGCCAAAAGAAAACCAAAAAACCCTCCGCGAATACTGCAATGCTATAATTACTAAAGTACTCAACATTAAACAATGGAGCCAATTATAGAATTAATTTAAATCGCTAGTCGAAAATCTTCTACTAAAGTTTCACCTTAACGGATCATCAGGAAGTCTCGCCTAAACTAGTTTAGGCGAGATTTCCTGATGATCCGTTAAGGTGAAACTTTAGTAGAAGATTTTCGACTAGCGATTTAAATTAATTCTATATATATATATATATATATATATAAAGAGTGTTCGTATATATATATATATATATATATATATATATATATATATATATATATAGTGTTCGTATATATATATATATATATATATATATATATGTATATATATATATAAAGAGTGTGCATATATATATATATATATATATATATATATATATATTATGTAAATGTAGGAGGAGGAAAAAATGACTTGAAATCTCATAGAAAAAAGCCCTCTCTCTCGTTGGACGTTTGAATTCATTGATTTTATCCTCTGCTGATGAGTAACCCCGGCCTAAAGAAGGGGTCCTAGGTATGATACTAAACTGCATCTTGTTATGTTCCAGTTGGAGGGATTTGGGGATTATGGCGTACCTCTTCTTTGCCATTACTCCCAGTTCAACCTTGCTTCTGTGTGGCAGTACCTGCTTAAAAATAATTCATATTCGATGAGAATACTTGATGCGATATTACAGTAAATTATTTGTATTAAGATAACTTATTTGAAGCTGTAATTGTTCAAAAAGTCTTATTATTAGTTACTTGATATCATATGACTGTGTTCAAATAAATTATATATATATATATATATATATATATATATATATATATATATATGTGTGTGTGTGTGTGTGTGTGTGTGTGTGTGTGTGTGTGTGTGTGTGGAAAAGAGATAGCATTATATATAGGTGTGGGTGTGTGAGTCAATGGGCACGGGTCTTTATGTATTTTCGGGTGACAGAGAAAGAGAGACTGACAGAAATAGACATAGATAGATAGATAGATAGATAGATAGATAGAGTGAGTGAGTGTGTGTGTGTGTGTGTGTGTGTGTGTGTGTGTGTGTGTGTGTGTGTGTGTGTGTGTATGTGAAAGAGACAGAGGGGAAGGGAGAGAGGGAGGGTGGGAGAGACACAGACAGAGAGACAGACAAACAGAAATTGGGATATAGTGAAAGAGAGAGAGAGAGAGAGAGAGAGAGAGAGAGAGAGAGAGAGAGAGAGAGAGAGAGAGAGAAACAGCTGCATGTCTGAAGCAGTTCAGCAAAAAGAATATCAGTCTCAGCGAAAAGTTCGATAGATGGATGTAAAAAAAAGTTGGTGCTTCTACTTACCCTCATAAAAAGATTTATACAATCTAAGTGAAGAAAACGAGCGGGAGTTTGTTTAAATTTTTTTTTTTTTTTTTTTGCTTTTTATTCATTTATTTATTCTCTTTTTTTGTGAAAGATATTATCGAAATATTGCAAGACCGGTGGGCCTAGTCAAGAGGAAACACCCACCATTCGCAAGTGTATGGGTCTTCATTTGAAAAAAAAAGCAAAAAAAAACAAAACACACACACAGTTTTATTGACTATAGGCAAATAGACGCTACAAAGGATACTATTTTTATCTATCTACCAATCGATTTATCAAATTGTGCTCGTCTCTCTCTCTCTCTAACTCTTTCTCTCTCTCTCTCTCTCAGTCTGAGATAATCTATTTATATCACACACACACACACACACAGACACACACACACACACACACACACACACACACACGCACACATATGTATAGATGATAGATTGATTGATATGTATGGAATGTTTAATATATATATATATATATATATATATATATATAGATAGATAGATAGATAGATAGATCTTTATAGTCATTCTATATCAATCTGTCTTTTTCACTGTCTTTGTATATATTCAAATTCATTTGCATGAGGCCACAGGAATAAGTTCTCGGTCAAACCATGACGAGAATGTTTTGAGAATATTCTATTGTAACCAGTAAAATAATAATGAAAAATATGAGGGAAAGAGAGAAATAAAGAAATTACTTGATTGACAAAATAAGCAAACAGATAAATAAATAAAAGAAGAAAGAAAAAAAGAAAAGAAAAGGAAAAATAGGAAAAAAAAACTTGCAAGAAGGAAAAATGTATAAAGGGATAAGTTATAAAAAATAGAGGCAGAAAGCAAACGGTGTGGAAAAACAAAGCAAAAGGAATAAATTAATAAATAAGTAAATAAGGGAAGGAAGGAAGGAAGGAAGGAAGGAAGGAAGGAAGGAAGGAAGGAAGGAAATTAATAAAAAAAAAAGATATATATTATAAAAGAAAGGAATAATAAAGAAAATTATACTAATTTAAAGATGAACAGAAAGAAAAAATGAAAGTGTAATAAACGAAAGTAAAAACAAACAAAATAAAACCAATTAAAAGAAAGGAAAGAAGAAAAGGGACGAAAAGAAAGAAAGAAAGAAAGAAAGAAAGAAAGAAAGCTACATAAAAAAGGAAAAAGGTTTGAATTGAAGAAAAAAGAAAACAGTATGTTTTCAAATTTTAAAAGAAAGAAAGGAAGAAGGAAAGAGATACGCCATGAAATAAATAAGAAGAAAACTAGTAAGTGAAAATAAAGGAAAAAAAAAAAGAAGAAAGAAAGAAAAAAAATGAACGGACGAGATACAGATTGAAAAGAAAGGAGTATAATCTAATTAATAATAATAATAAAAAAGTAATCGAAATCAATGAGAAATACAATGAATGAATAGAATAATGACTTTAAAAAAATAATTTAAAAGAAAAAATCAGATAAAAAAGAACAAGAATAAATGACTGAAAAAAGAAAGACAATAAAAAAGGAATTTAAAAGAAAGGAAGAAATATGAAGTGTTTCAAAAATTAAAATAGAAAGAAAGAGAGAATAAAAGAAAAAGAAAATGGAAAAAAACGAAAACAAAACAATTTGAAAGAAAGAAAGAAAGAAAGAAAAGGAATATATAAGTAAACGAATAAATAAAGGAAAAAAAAAGGATTTAAAAGGAAGTAAAAACGATAAAAGAACAAAAATTAAAGATTTGATAAAAAAAATATGATAAAAGAGGAATTATGAATAAAAGAAGGAAATAAAAATTGTTTCGAAAAGAAAGAAAGAAAGAAAGAAAGAAAGAAAGAAAGAAAGAAGCATACAAATGTATAAAAGATTCGATAACTAAATACAATTGGAAAGGAATTAAAAAAGAATAGAAAAAAAGCGTTTTAAAAAGAAAAAAAAAGAAAGAAAGAAAATAAGACAGAAAGAAAGACATTTGGAAAGAATTTCTTCTCATAAATCATTGGACGCATAAAGAAGCTTTTATGTTTGGTGAAATGGGTTTTTGGCGTAAGAAGAACCGTAGTTATATAACGCAAACAAACCCGCTTCCAGCCTCACGTCAAGATACGAATTTATTTGTACACACACTAACATGAGCACAAAAACATGACACCAAATTTCAAAAGAAAGTAAATATAATAATAATAATAATAACAATAATAATAATCGGAAGGGGAAAAAAAAGAAATGTGTAAAGCGGGGACATAAAATTTCAAGAGTTTAAAAGAGATATGGGAGGGGAGAAATCCAGTTTTATGTTACTACGTCAGTGAGAAAAGGTAACATTGTCCGACCGCCAGGACCGTAATCTTAAAAATCAAGTGATCTATTTTTCAAATGTTTTTACAAACAATTTAACACTTCTGTTTATTTAAATGCTTGTTTAGATTTTCCTTCTTTTTTTAAAAAAAATATATTTTACTTGACGTTCACTCTTTTTCCTTAACGATTGATTTTCCCGGCTTTTCGTATCATTCAACTGGGAGGCATCAAACATCTAAAAAATGAGAGAAAACACACACACACACTCACGCACACACACACACACACACACACACACATATATATATATATATATGTGTGTGTGTGTGTGTGTGTGTGTGTGTGTGTGTGTGTGTGTGTGTTTCTTTTTTTTATTTCGGAATAAACAAAGCGTGCTTGTTATTTTCTAAGATTAGCTTACTCAGGCACATAGAGATTAGAGAGGGTCATCAGCTGATGCGGGAACCTCCTTGCAATCGTAAATTGGCATGCAAGATCAGCTTACTACATTATGCTCTGGAATTATATATATATATATATATATATATATATATATATATATATATATATTGTCATCCATAAACATACTGTTTCGTTGTATCACAACTAATCAGCGTAGCCAGACACGCGAGATGCTTCGAGCTGAGATCGAAAACCTGGATAACTTTACGTTAGGTTGATAACATATATATATATATATATATATATATGTATATATATGTGTGTGTATGTGTGCGTGTGTGTGTGTGTGTGTGTGAAGGGCCTACTGCAGACATTATGAAGCATGAGCTGATCTGACACAAGGACAGAAAAAAGGATCGAATTTACTTTAGTAGTAGTCATCAAGTAGGATCGGTTACGTGGCTAACCTATAGTGTGTTTTGTCTGCGATAATTATATGAATATGGAAGACACTCGTTCACATTATACTCTCTCGCTGTGGCTATATATATATATATGTGTGTGTGTGTGTGATCATTTCTTTCGATTTTTCAATTACAGCTTGTAAAAAATAAAAACGCTGGATGGATTGCTATATTGATATGGACATGCTGTGATAGATAGATAGATAGATAGATTCATGCATTAATCTATCTATAT
>OY757918.1:30611128-30618628 GCA_963585895.1 Sepioteuthis lessoniana
TAAGATACAACAGAATACTAAGTGTACATATAAGACTGGGTGGGCAAGGGGATATACAGGGAATTATGCAAAAAATTGAAAATTGAACATTCTAGCAAATGGTACGTACTCAAATCAGAATCAGTCCAGGAAAATTAGACACTAAATTCCCTGGGGTTTCGAGATACAAACAGATCACCTAATGTCGACCAGAAGACCTGGCCTAGTGATAATAAGTAAAAAAATGGTGGCACTTTTCGTATAGTTGACTTTGCCCTCCAGGTGAAAGTGAAAAGAGTGACAAGTACTTGGACACTGCGAGAGAACTAAGAAAGCTGTAGAAAATTAGGATGAGGGTGATGCTGATATTGGTGCTCTTGGAACGGTCCCCAATAGCCTGGTAAGGGGGCTGGCAGAATTGGAAATCGGAAGACAAACCGACACCGTCCAGTCAACGGTATCGTTGGAATCGGCCAGAATACAGAGAAGAGTCCTGGTAAGACCATCAGCTAACGCTGGTGTGAAGAACTGGCAAAGAGAATAAACGATTAATGAACAACATCTCACACGACGAAACCTGGACATGGCTAAGAAATGGAAAGTTTAAGAGAGAAAAATAATCTCTGCTAATAGCTGCACAAAACAACGCCGTAAGAACCAATCATATCAAAGCGAAAATAGATAAGACGCAACAAAATAGCAAATGAAGGCTGTGCGGTGATAGAGATGAAACCCTCAATCACATAATAAGCGAGTGCATAAAATTAGCGCAGAAGGAATATAAGACTAGACACGACTGGGTGGGCGAGGTGATCCACAGTGAGATACGCCAGGAATTTAGATTTGGCCATATCAATAAATGATATATGTACAACCCAGCACCTGTCCTACAAAATAACACACATGAACTCATATGGGACTTTGACATACACGTGGATCACCGAATCCCAGCCAGAAGACCAGATTTAATAATAATCAACAAAAAGAAGGGAACTTGCAAAATTGTCGACTTTGCTGTCCCGGCTGACCACACAATGAAACTGAAAGAATGTGAAAAGAAGGATAAGAACCTTGACCTTGGTAGGGAATTGAAAAAACTGTGGAACTTGCAGGTGACAATTATACCAATTGTAATCATATTTACCAACCCCTCCGCTCGGGCAGGATATGACACAAGGTCAAATTTTAAGCGAAGTTTAACAGGTTTGAATTCAGAGTTTCCTTCTCCTAGACTAGTTGCCTTACCAAGGCTGAAGAACCCAGTCTGTCCTACTATTTACCAGTAGCTGGAGGGAGAATAATGGGATTCATACCTTATCCCAAGGGTATTAGTGCCATTATACCAATTGTAATTGGTGCGTTTGGAACAGTAACTAAAGGATTATTAAAGGGACTAAAGAACTTGGAAGTTGGCGGTCGAGTGGAGACAATCCAAACAGCTACATTATTGAGAACGACCAGAATACTGTGATGAGTCCTGGAGACTTAAGGAGACTTGCTGTCTCTCAAACTCCAGGGAAAAACCATCAGCTAACGCTGATGTGAAAAGCTCTAATGAGTAAATGATAATAATAATAATAATAATAATAATAATAATAATAATAATAATAATAATAATAATAATAATAATGTATTGTAACCGAGATAAAGTCATAAAAGTATGCTCGGTGCTATCATTGCAGAGTAGGTCTAAAACCTAAAATGTTCCAACTATGTGCCCTTAAATTCGGTTATCTAAATTGATCATACAATTATCAGGCGGATATATATATATATATATATATATATATATGTGTGTGTGTGTGTGTGAGTGTGTGTGTGTGTGATGGGGAGCTTTGGTGAGCTAAACAGAGCTTAGACTGATAAAACTGTCTTACACATATGTACATTTAAATATATAAGTGTACCATTATCTATCTATCTATCTATCTATCTATCTATCTATGTTTAAACATGTGTATGTATGTCTACTTTCATTTGGATTTATGGTAGTGATTAAATATAAAATGTCTTTGAAAATAAGTCACTAGTAAATATGTGGCTGTGTATATGTGTGTACCTCTAAAAGTAGAAGCCACTGATATATCTATCAGTTTACAGCGAATAATCTCATGCAATATACATGTATTTTACATGATTTTAAAGAATTCATGATGCTCTCATTATCAATTGAATAAAAAAGAAGATAAGAAAAACAAAAGCAAAAACAGTAGATAAGATCCTAATCAATTTATGAAATAGGAATTTAATTCAAATATCAAACAAACGATTGATGCATTTCATCAAGGGATGAATTCTGCTTGTACACCATATTGGATGCTCACACACACACACACACACACACACACACACACACACACACACACACATATATATATCTATCTATCTATATATATATATATATATAAAAACAATATTTTCTTTTTTAAATGCATTTGATTTAAATAGGACACACTACCTGTTTTATAGTTGATATTTGTCGAGTGCCCCAACAAACAAAGCTTTTCAAAGGTGGGTCCAGGGGCAATGCCGTAGCCATGACACACCCGACATTACCAAAAATGTCTTGAACCCCGTCGGCACTCCTCTAAAAAGGGTTGCTTCAGGCACCTCGCTATAAACCTAGCCCCTCCGGAGAGGGGGATTAGAGCCTGGGGGATGGCCGCTGGAAGCTCGAGAAGAACCGGACTGAGCCCGTGTGGAAGCGATCCGTGGAACAAGAAACACGGTCTGCGTGTTATTCGATTCGCGAGCGAGCCTTCTAATGATCCATAGCTGTTTGGGTTCTGATAAATACGCCGTGTTCATTTCCTTTGACAGAACCTATTACATCAAAAGCGCCAACTCGTGGTGAAAGCAATGTGCTGTACAGCTTTGAATTAGCATCATCGTAGAATTTGCAGGGTCAATGTTGAAAACAACGACAGAAGGCCATAGAAACTCCAATTACTGGTTTCTATACAATATATATACGAGGTGCATACGATAAGTTTCCAGACTTTTTTCGTATGGACACTTTTATTGATAGTACACACATGAAACTCTAGTCCCCTTCGAAGTAATATCCTCCGGCTGCAATGCACTTGTACTGTTCCAACAATTTCTGGAAGGCCCTATGGACGTCCTTTTGTGTGAGCGTGTCAATGACCTTCGTCACAGCCTCTTTCGTCTCTTCAATTGTCTCATAACAACAGCCTGTGAGCTTAGGGAATAACAAAAAGTCACAGGGAGCAAGGTCTCGACTATTGGGAGGGTGATGAACTGTCTTGATGCCCATCTTGATCAAATAGTCTGTGCCAAAGATGGAGTTGTGAACTGGTGTATTGGCCTAGTGGAAATGCCACTGAGCCGATTCGAAGAGTGCTGGCCTCTTCCGACGGATTCTCTTCCTGAACTTCCTTAAAACCTCAACATTGTAGCGCTAACCCTAACCCTTTAGCCAATCAACTCTGGTGTATTGACCTCCTTATTCCTCCCACACCTCTCATCATACCTCATAGAACCCCTGCCTTCCCTGAATCTCTTATGTCACTAAAAAACTGATGCTCGATTCATGCAAGATGGTCGAAAAGCAGTCTGAAGCATTCCATACGTTTCTGTAGAATTTTTTCCAAGTTTAAAACACAATTTTATTGCATATCGTTCTTCTAAAGTGTCCTCACGTCCAGATTGCATTTTTGAAATTCACCAGCTGTGACAATTAGATTTTAGTAGAGTTTATTCCAATTGCTGTTGTAGCTGTTTATTTGAACCTGAAATCATAAAAATTGGTCTGTCATCTCATAAGATGTATAGCAATAACATAGTGAATTTTCAAGAGTCTACGACAGTTTTAAATACACATACGAACAAAGTCTGGAAACTTATCGTATGCACCTCGTATATATATATATATATATATATATATATATATATATATATATATGTGTGTGTGTGTGTCTAATTTTCCAGCTAATCTTATTACTTTTCTCTTTTTCATAAACCGTTCGTATACGCATTTATTCCGCATAAATAAAAAAAAAAAATCTTTAAGATGAACCATTGAAACTCATTTGTCTATAAATGTTGTATAGCCATGAACACTATACATACACATAATACTTATGCATGCAGAGTCATAACAACGACACAGTAAAGACGAGTGACACAGTTCTTTAGAAAAATATATCTCTTACTTTCATTAAAAGGGTGCGAAATGGTTACTAAAGGTTTTACTGTGAGAGGGAGTTGGAGTCCGAACAGAACTGCAACATATTGACCCCCAACTCTTATGGCCATGATAGCGTTTCTTTCCCGTTCTCCTGGGCTGCTCAACCGGGGGTTTGGGGTCCCACCCTCTCTGGGTGCTGGTTCTCTCTACCGCATCTTATCTCCAACTGGTCTGAGATCCAACTCATTGAACTTCCTGCGCACCGAGTAATATAATTGTTCGACGTCCACAAGAAGAAGGTGGGCGTCACAAATCGCACTCATTCAACCCGTCCACGGTCAAGGTTATATCCTGATATTCCTCGACCGGATGCAACTGTTATTTACACAGGTGCATTTCCTATTTTGTCAGCTTGGCCGGGGTCAATATGTTACATAAAGATACAAATTTAGTTTGACTATAAATGTACAAAGGAGTATTGGAAATTTATCATTTCAGTCAAGAACAGAACGCTTAATTCCCAGAAACGTATATCCTATTCCATATAATCATTCACTAGTTAAACATGTTAAATGATAGATTGGCTAAATCTTATTTAGCCCAAAGTTTAGATTCATTGGCATAATGATTAGAGTGTTTGCCAATGACCTGGAAGACGTGGGTTCAATTCCAGGTCGAGTCATACCAAAGACTCAAATAATGGTACTTGATGCTACATTGCTTAATACTCAGCATTATAAGGTTAGGGTAAAGTGAAGGAATCCAGGGAAAGGAGTAGTGCCCTTCCCCACACCTTGCTGTAGAAGCTATCAAAAAGGGAGCCTTCTGGATGCCCTCGACTACGGTCACCAACTTACTTATGATCGCCAGCTTTACCTACTTATTATTTCATTCTGGCTCATTTGTCTAGTGGGTAGAGTGTTCGCCAACGGTCCGGAAGACCTAGGTTCAATCCCAGGTCGCGTCATACCAAAGACTTTAAAAATGGTACTTGATACCTCCTTGCTTAACACTCAGCATTATAAGGTTTGTATCAAGGGTAAAGTGGATCAATTAAGGGAAAGGAGTAGCTCCCTCCCCTACACCTCAGTGTAGAAGCTATCGAAAAGGGAGCCTTCTGGTTGCCCTCGACTACGGTCACTTACTTATGATCGCCAACTGATTATTTTATACCGGCTCATTGGTCTAGAGGGTAGAGTGTTCGCCAACGGTCCGGGAGACCTGGGTTCAATCCCAGGTCACGTCATACCAAAGACTTTAAAAATGGTACTTGATACCTCCTTGCTTAACACTCAGCAATAAAAGGTTTGTATCAAGGGTACAGTGGAGCAATTCAGGGAAAGGACTAGCGCCTTCCCCTACACCTCGGTGTAGAAGCTATTGAAAAGGGAGCCTTCTGGTTGCCCTCGACTACGGTCACCAAATTACTTATTTACAGAGAAATTGTTATATCTAGCAGAGATCAGCTGATTTTCATTGGTTAATCGAAAGCCTAGCTCTCATTGCAGAATTAAAATGAGATGTTCATTTTTTAATTAGTTAGCTCAAGAGTTAGAAAAGTGTGTAAGGTATTTTTTTCATCGGTGTTTCGAAAGGCTAACTCCCATTTTGTGTTGCCGATAATGTGAAAGACGTCTAGAGTAATGAAGAAAGGAATAAGTGGATGCGTTCACACTAGTAGATGCCTTCATTTTCATTCTTCCCATCGAGGATGATCGACACTCCCCCCCATCCGAAGAAGATGGATCAGCGAAGAGGTTAAGAACAGGAAGAAGATGTCTATAGCAAAAATACACTTGGCACATTGTTTCTCGAATTTCGATGAATACGCCTTTTACCGGAAGTTTTATTGTTCTCATTGTAGGATTCTTAACACTTTCGTATTTTGAAGCACTATAAATAATGCTTGTCTATTTCTGGTTCTACTTTTAATAGATCACCACCCTAAAAAGCTTAAAAACAATACGATCAAATATTGTCAAATTATTTGCAGTTGCTGAAATCTATTAACAGCTTTGGTAATTCTAAGACCAGGTAATACATAATGCGTCCAAACTGTGAGAGACACAATGTATTTGTCTACCATTATCTAAAACAATTAATATATAATATATCTTATAATATAATTTAATTTTGTTAAGAGGTTTTTAATACTCAGGTGAGTTGTTTATAGCAGATAATTTTCTCTCCCCAAATCTATTTATTCCTTTATTCTATATTTTTTTAAACTTATATCCTTCATTTGGGTTTAAATGTTTGTTTGCCATTAGGTTTGGTTTGGTTTCTTTGTTTAATGGCATGTCAACACTTTTTAGGTTATTTAATGCCGAAGCCATTCTCCTAGAAGAACAGTAGTTTTACTATTTAACCCATAGCTGGGAGGATAAGGGGGTTCATACACTTCCCAAGGGTATTTGTCCGAAAGTGAACGTAATAGCGCGACTGGAGTACGAACTCACGTACTACGATTCCGCAGTCCACCGCTTTAACCATTACACCACGAGGGCACCCCTTTGCCATTAAAAAGAGCTGAAAAGGAAAAAGAAGTCATAAATTGAGATATCTTGATACTGTAATTAAATGTGATTTGTGAACCAGGCAAGAAAAAAACAAATGGTCTGGCCTTTACATAAAAAATAAATAAATTTGGGTTAGAGAGATAAGGCGGCTGCAATTTTGTCAGTTTTTCTAAATTTTCATTCGAAATTTCTCATTATTTCTTTGTCTGAAGATGCAGATCTAACATTGTAAAAAAATACAGGGTATGCTGATATAAACATTATTACAAAAATATATGAATAATTCTTAAAGGTTTATGAAGGTCTAACCTGACCGATAAAATAAAACGCAGTTTTTTCCAAGCAACGGTTGTACCAATACCGCTGTATAGATGTACTACATGGATGCTTACTAAACGTATAGAGAAAAAGCCTGAGAGCAATTACACAAGAATGCTGCAAGCTGTATTGAACAAGTGCTGGAGGCAACACCACAGAAAACAGCAGCTGTACGGCCACCTACCACCCATCACAAAACTATCAAAATTAGACGAACCAGACATGCGGGACACTGCTGGAGAAATAAGGACGAATTCATAAGCCATTTACTCCGGTGGACCGCTTCACATGGATGAGCAAAGTTAGGACGATCAGCTATAACCTATGTAAAACAGCTCCGTGCCGATACAGGATGTGGCCTGGAAGACCTCCCAGGAGCAATGGACGATAAAGACGGAGGGCAAGTGAGGGTCAGGGAAATCCGTGCTAGCAGCGTGACATGATGTACACACACACACACACACACATATATATATATATATATGTGTGTATATATATATATATATATATATATATGTGTGTGTGTATATATAT
>OY757918.1:30623628-30651128 GCA_963585895.1 Sepioteuthis lessoniana
AAATCAAAAGTTAAATGTCCTTTCATATCCCTAAAATCTATCAGTACTATCTTCTTTACTGACTCCTGCACCCGGAATTCCCTCTTTACGCGACTGTCAGTGTGTTTTTCCATTCCAGGGACTATCTCAATTTATTCAGGATCGTTGCTTCAATGGCATATTTAGCCAATTTGTAAACATTTTGTTTAAATAAAATTCACTTTTGCGCACACATCACCCACTCTTCTGTAAATTTCATATAGATTGCATTGATCAGCGGAAAGAATTTGATGATAGAACTCTTTTGAAAATTGAAGTATTTTGCCCCTATTTTGAATAGCGTCAAAACAAATATTTTTCTGATGTTATAACTTTTTTTTCCCGAAAAGCCATTCTAAACAATGCAATAAGAAAAAATCGTAAAAAAATTATTTGACCTTTTTCATAAAATTCCCCTAATTTGTTAAACATGCCATATATATATATATATATATATATATATATATATATATATATATATATATATATACACACACACACACACACACACACACACACATATATATATATATATATATATATATATACATATACATATTATGTTCGTTTGTCTGTGGGTGCGTGAATGTGTCTTTATATATCAGAAGTCCTTGTTATTTGCTTTTAATTTTTTTTTTTTTTTTGTGGTTCGTTTTTATAATTCCAAATGATCTGATTTTGCTAAATATCTTTAAGACATAAAATATTGATTAGATTTTTTAAAATATTCTCAGAAATAGTTAATTTCGACCTCGTGTTTACTTAAACCACTCACCAGATCTAATATCGCCTATATTTATTGTATCATAATGGGTACAAAATATCCAGGTATAGGCACATTTTGCAAAAGGTCCACTTCTTCCACTTCATAGGTTGCATGATAACGTCCTCTATTATTAGAAGGGTTCATGTCATCAGAAAAAAAAAAGTTACACATAGCTTGCCCAGTCGGCTAGAGCTGCAGAATACTCCAACTGCATCTCTGCAGAAGGGTAAGAACCCCCAAAAATTATCCTAGATATGATTGCATTCTACATAGCACTAATACCCTTGAGAAAGGTATGAATCCAAATATTCTCCCTCCAGCTATGGGTAAATAGTAGGGTACACTAGGTTCTTCAGCCTTGGTGAGGCAACTAGTCTAGGAGAAGGAAAACTCTGAATTCAAACCTGTTAAACTCCACTTAAAAAATGACCTTGTGTCATATCCTGCCCTATCCTAGATATGACGCAAAATAATCCGATGATGAGGGTTTCGGTAATGCGGAGAACTCTTTCATTGCCATTGCTCCCAGATCCACTATGACCCGGAGTGGTAGCACTTAATAGGGTCCTATCACTAGGTCAAATAGAACTGTGTGATATTTAAACTGTGTCTTTATCCGACCGACCAATTCACCTAGTGGGTAGAGTGTTTGCGAAAGACTAGAGAGACCTGGGTTCAGTCCCAGGTCGAGTCATAGCAAAGACTCAAAAAATGGAACTTGATAACTTCTTGCTTATGAGATACGTATCAAGACCAATCCAGGGAAAGGAGAAGCGCGCTTCCCTACACCTCGGTATAGTAGCTATTGAAAAGGGAGCCTTCGGGTCACCTTCGACTATGGTTGCCAACTCTACTTTACTTACTTATGCAAAACTGAATTGCATGAAATAGAACTGTTTGGTTGTGTAAATGACTTGTTTAATTAAATTAATAGGGATAAATAGCAATACTTAAAAACATTAAACTCTGTGCAAACGAACGATTAATACTAAATAGAATTATTCGTACAAGATAGAAATAAGTGAAACCATTTAACTGTGTGCACAAAAAATGAGCTCAGGCTCTATTAAAAATGTTATTTACAAAATGTGTTTAGAAATCAAATATTTAATATATAAGTAAAAAGGATTTGGCATAAATAGTTGATATGCCATAAAGCCCAACCTAAGCCAATCATACATATTTAATAAATATGAGCAAAAAGAATTTGGCATTATATAACCTACAATAGTTTGTATGCCATAAACCCAACTTAACCAAATCATATATATTTAATATAAAAAAAAATATTTAGTATAAAAAGAATTTGGTTTTAAATAACCGACAATGCTTGATATGACATAAAACCCAACCCAGCCAATATTATATATCTAATATATATGTATAAAAAGAGTTTGGCATTAAATAACATACAATGGTTGATATGCCATAAAACCAAACCTAACCCAATTATATATATATATATATATATATATATATATATATATATATATATATATAAGGATTTAGCATTAAACAACCTACAATGGTTGATACGCCAAAAAACCAAACGAAACGAAACTTGCAAGTAGTGGTGAAAAATGTTAAATAATTTCTATCTATTGATAGATTCATTAAAATTTTTAACATTTATTATTTATCATAAATTTTATTTACTAATAAATCATTTAGATGTGACCCCTTCACATAGTCGAGCAAAGGCAAGACGACCAGCTAGAACTTATAATCAACAGCTCTGTGCTGATACAGGATGTAGCCTTGAAGACCTACCGGGAGCGATGGACGATAGTGAAGGGTGGTGGGAGAGGGTCAGGGAGATGCTTGCTGGCGGCACGACATGATGATGATGATTCAAGTTTGCTTCATTTGTTTAATGGCATATCAACTTTCGTGGGTTAACTAATGCTAAAGCCATCTTTGTTGAACAGTAGTGGTACTATATAACCCATAGCTGGAGAGGATAAGGGAGTTCATATTTTACCCAAGGGCATTAGTCTGAAAGTGAATGTAATGAGTGGAGTTTGAAGTGGAGTTACTACGATTTCGCAGTCCAGTACGTTAACCATTTCGACCTGGTAATTCCTACTACGCTGATTCAGTCACCCCCACTGTTAGCAGAGCTTGGAATACACTTTCAAAATGGTTGATTCTATTAAAGAACTCATTTTTGTTAATTAAAGATTTACAATAGATTGCATTCATGAGCAATTTTAAATTTCTATGAGTATAGAGCACAAAATTTATGGAGGTGCCCGTGGTGTAATGGTTATCGTCGTAGGAAATGGACACGGCGACATGAGTTCATATCCTGGACGAAACTGATAGCATTTCCCATAGCACTAATACCCTTGGGAAAGGTATTAATCCAATTATACTCCCTCCAGCTATGGGTAAATAGTAGGACAGACTAGGTTCTTTAGCCTTGGTGAGGCAACTAGTCTAGGAGAAGGAAAACTCTGAATTCAAACCTCTTAAACTCTGCTTAAAAATTGACCTTGTGTCATATCCTGCCCGAGCGGAGGGGTTGGGTAAATATGATAGAGCACAAAATTATGTATGATGACCATGCCTTATCTGTGGTCAATTTCAGTTTCCCTAAATACTGACGTCAGAAATACAAGGCCTCATAGTATAACAAGAACAGTGGAAACAATTAGTCAGTTTGGCTAGGAACAGTCCAAATCTGTTCTTCTCGGATTTTCACTTGTTTGCCCTCCCACCAGCCGGCAAAAAAAATTCTCCTTGTAAAAAAGTTTTTTGAGCAAAGATGAAGTGAAAAGCACAATGAACAATTCAGTTCTAAGATTTTTATGCTGAAGGAATACAAAAGCTTGTTTTTCGATTGGAAGAACACGTTTTAAAGAATGCAGATTTTATTAGAAAATAAGGCAACATTGTTTTTAATGTGTAAAATATGTATTACTCTATAGCAAAATTCACATATTAACAATTGAATTGCCTTCGTATTTATACAGATTAATATACAAATCGTTACAAAAACTTTTTTCTGTAAATCAGATACTGGACATTACAGCAGGATAGAAGTAAAATATATTGTGGTCCCTCCTCCACATTTCAGCTTGGTTTCTTGGTTTAATGGCATATCAACCTTTGTAGGTTATTTATGCCAAAGCCATTCTCCTAGGAGAACAGTATTGGTACTATTTAACCCATAGCTGGGAGGATATGGGGGTTCATACCTTTCCTAAGGGTATTTGCCCGAAAGTGAACGTAATAGCGCGACTGGAATACTAACTTGCTCACTACGATTCCGCAGTCCATTGCTTTAACCATTACACCACGAGGACACCCCCATCTAAGCTTTTCTAGAAAACGTTTCATGCAGTTGTAAAAGGTTTGTTTCTTTGGGTTTTATGGCATATCAACCTTTGTAGGTTATTTATCGCCAAATGCATTTTTACGCAAATAGTTCTATTTCAAACAATTCGATTTAGCATGAGTACAAAGTTTAATAGTCAAAAACATTTCTATTTCAAGCTATTCAGTTTAGTTAAACAGTTCTAATTTAAACACCTCAGTTTAGCATAAGTACGCAGTTTAGTTCTATTTAAACCCTTGATAGGGCCCTATGAAGTGCTACCGTTCCGGGCCAGATAAGACCTGGGAGCCAATACAATGAATAGGTGCTTTGCATTCCCCAAAGCTCAAGCATCACTGGAACCTCACCATTAGATTGTTTAATGTTATATCCCGGACACTCACAAGGCGGGGGTCTTACCCCTCTGCAGAGGTGCAGTCGGTGTATTCTACAGTCCCAGCCGACTGGGCCAACAGTTGCAAAAATAAAATCTTCCAATGAAACATATATATATATATATATATATATATATATATATATATATATATTGTTTTGTCATCCACTGACAGACCTGTTTCGTTCTATTAGAACTCTTCAGTGTGGCTAGACAGGCTGTCTATGTGTGTAGGGAGGGGTGTATGTTACGTGGTGGTTTGAACAAATTTTGGAAGCATCTAATTAAAAAGCCACTTTCCTCTCATCTCACAAACCATTTAAGTAAGAAGAATAAGACACCGAACAAGGAAGTAGGGACAAACTCATAAGCGACATTCTCTAATGAACTCCTTCACATGGACGATTCAGTTTAGGATTTACACTCATCAGCTCGGAACTGACACTTGATGTAGCCTTGAAAAACTAGCAAAGGTGATGAATAATATGGACAGATAGATAGATAGATAGATAGATAGTGGAAGTCTGGGGACACTGTGTTGGTTGGTTGGTTAGTTGGTTGTTTTACGGCGTATCAACCCTTTTCGGATCATTTAACGCTGAATTAAATTTCAAACAATTCAATTTAAAAATATACCATTTAGTTTACTAAAAGTTAAATGGCAAAACAGTTCAGTTAAAAGTGAAAACAGTTCTATTTCAAACAGTTTAGCTTAGCATAAGCACACAGTTTCAATGTAAAAAAACAGCTCTATTTCAAGCAATTCAGTTTAGCATAAGAACACATTTTAGTTCTGTTGGACCCATACATAGGACTCTATAAGGTGCTACCACTCCAGGCCTGAGTAGACCGGGGAGATGACAAGAAAGAGTTACGCCGTATTCCCCAAAGCTCGAGCATTGCTGGAACCTCGCTATCAGATAGTTTCGTGTCATATTTCGGACGTTTGGGGGTTCTTACCCCTCTGCAGTTGGTGTATTCAACAGCCCCAGCTGACTGGGCAGGAACTCCGTGTTGTCAGCGCGACTTGATGATGATGAAGATGATGAAGATGATATCTATCTATCTATATATATATATATATATATATATATATAGAGAGAGAGAGTAACGCCAACAGAGTCTGATTGTAGGCTTTACTACTCTAAATTCGCACTACTCAGTATATCGAATACTTCTCTTTTGCTTAATTGATGCTGCCGGTTTTTTGGCTTGGCATCCAAGCTCAATTTGATTATTTTAGAATGCCGGCAGTCTTTCCTTTTTTAATCGAATATTTTCTCAGATATCAGTTTATATAATTTTTAATAGAAAATTGCATCATCTGAGTTTTTTCACAAACTTATAAGTTAATATATATATATATATATATATATATATATATGTGTGTGTGTGTGTGTGTGTACATAAAAAAAATATACATACATTAGATATATATTTAATTCATGGAATTTCAAAAGAAAATATACATATATTTCCAAATAAATATATATATTTCCCAATAAATAAATACATGTATCTAATATACGTTTATTTATTATTATTATAAAATAGCTCAATCCTAGATATTGAGCACTCTCTATATCATATTGCACTTGGTTCGACATAAACCCACAAAGTGATAAAGTGACAACCAACACTGTTATAATATATATATATATATATATATATATATATATATATATATACGTATAAATATATATACATACATATACATATATATGCATATATATATATATATACATGCATATATATATAAATATGTATATATACATACATACACACATATATATATACACATACATATATATACATACATATATATACATATATTTATACATATATATATATATATACACGTATACATATACACACACACACACACACACACATATATATATATATATATATATATATATACATTAATATATATATATATATATATATGTGTATCTGACTTGATTCTTTCCGCAAATTGGCTCTATATTTTTTTAAATTCTTATACCATTTCATTTTAGCAAAAGATAACTGAGTGTCTGAAGTACAGGTTTTTGAAGAAGTGTTCACTAAATTGTTCCTTAAAATTGGTAATAAATTCACTGAGTCATCTTAAAGTATATATATAAAGATATTACTGAAACGATTATGTTAAAATCAATAAATAATGATATTTTGTAGGGGATTAATATCTATTAAGTGAGCAATCCATACTAAGCGTCTAAGGAATACACGCCACTGGACTCCAGGCAAAGAGAAATAATGTTCTATAAACAACGAATTTTTCCATCTTTTAGCACCAATCTTGTGACCTGGGCAAAATTTCAGTGTTTTTCAAGGACGTAAGATTGCAATCAGAATCTCCGAGAGTCAACATATTACCAAACAGCATCTCCCTGTCTGTGCAAAAGCAAAAGAAAATATGTCTCGCAGGATCAAACACCAGATGACTGATTTTGACATTTACTCGGGCAGTTTAGGGACATACTGTTCGGCGTTACCGCTAACGCATGCAAATAGATTGGACATAATAGTAAGCGACAAATGTTATGAATTGTAACAATTTGCCGTTTTATTTTGACAGATCCTGTGGAAGAGGCAGATTCATTCATGAACACACGCATATACACAGACACACGCAAAAAACGTCCACACACACACACACACACACACACACATATATGTATATATATATATATGGTCTGTAAATTATTGGTTTTGTTTGGTTAGGTTTTATGGCATATAAACCGATGTTGGTAATCTTAAACCGGGTCCTGTTTTTACTGGGGCCCCGAAGTAACGGTGTTTGAACTCTAGGATCGTTATTACGTTCACTTTTTGGAGTTTTACCCTTTGGAAATGTATGAAAACCCTTATACTCCTAAATTTGGGTTAAATAGTTACTCTGCAAGGATGATTTTGGCATCGCATAACCCACGAAGGTAGAAATGCCATTATACAATGAAACCAAATCAAACGTATTAAAACTTAGTATTAATGAGCCTTAACCTATTACGCAGGCTCATGACATGTTCATTGGGAGTTTTGATTAAAAGTTGGCTCCCTAGAGCATCGAGCCCTACCAAGGTTAAAGAGTGAGTACACATTACTATGTTGTCAATAGTCGGAGATAGAGAAATTTAATTCATGTTCATAGGGAGTTTTCATTTAGAGTTGGCTCCCTAGAGCATCGAGCCCTACCTAGGCTATAGAGTGAGTACACATTACTATGTTGTCAATAATCGGAGATAGAGAAATTTAATTCATGCCCTTTTAATGGCATTTAGTGAAGTGAATGCAAACAGCATCTTCTTGGATTTTAATTTGCTTTTCTGATTTCCTTTTCCGGGCCGATATCTGTTAAACTATCTGCTCAAATAAAAAAGTAGTGTTGATCAGCAGAATCCTTTTCATCCCGACCAACGCAAGGTAACCTTGACGTTTTAAATTCGGATAGATAGAACCGTTTCTAAGGTTGGGTGTACGTACACGCGTGAGAGTTTTTGGTAAGGTGTGGTGCCAGTTTCGCTCTTTTCTTTTGTAATTCTAAACTCAGGCGATCTGAAAGTGAGTCAGAAGACAAAAGGTTCTTGCAATGAAGGGCGATAAATAAAAAAAGGGTGGAAATTACTTGTGGTAAGACAGGTCTAAAGTTAGACCCCGACTGGAAAGAAGATTAATTTGGCCTCTAACAACGCGAAAAAGAAAAGAAAAACGTGGTGAGAGGAAGCTCTAAAGTATACACAATAACAAACATTGTTAGATTGAGAGGAATACCAAAAAAATACTCTAGTTTTGAAAAATCACGCGAGGGAAGATAACAAAGACCATATAAACACACAGCATCAAAATATGCGATCTTTTGGTCCTTGTTAAGGCTGGCAATAGGTGTAACAGTTTTACAGTTATTATTGTCTGTGTGGGAGCTCTAGAAGTGTTAGGTTGATTGATTGATTTTAACAGAATATCAACCCGTCAAGAAATATTTTATGCCTGAAGATTAGAGAATCATTTAAGTTTATATATAATTTTTTTTTGTGTAATTGTTTTTAAAGAGTTTTTGTGCACATTTATCTGATATTTAGTATTCCTATCTTCAATAAACAATTAGCACACAAATCTATTGTTTCCTGTATTCCTATCTAGTAAGTTGGTGACCGTAGTCGAGGGAAACCAGAAGGCTCCCTTTTCAAAAGCTACTACACCAAGATGTAGTGAAGGGCGCTACTCCTTTCCCTAGATTACTCCACTTTACCCTTGATACGTACCTTGTATTGCTGAGTGTTAAGCAAGGAGGTATTAAGTACCATTTTTAAAGTCTTTGGTATGACGCGACCTGGGATTGAACCTAGGTCTTCCGGACCGTTGGCGAACACTCTACCCACTAGGCCAATGAGTCTATCTAATATTGACAATTAGATGCTTTCAAATAGATATTTTTCTACAATATTATTCATTTGCTTACACTAAATTGTATGTGTAGGTGTTTTATTCTTTGTGTTTGACGGCGTTCATCTGAATGTGAGTTAAACTGATTCCATACGCGTATTCTCGGTGGTTGGTGTCCAGTGGTGGTCTCCAGCCACATTTGTGTAACAGGCTCTAATTCAGGGTTTCATTCCACTAAACCGGTTGCTATACCGTGGTTTAAGATCCAAGGTTACCTTACTATTTACCCATAGCTGGAGGGAGAATTGTTAGATGCGTATCTTTCTAAAGGATATAAGCGCAATGTGAAATGCAAACAATCTCGTCCAGGATTTGAACTCAGATCATTGTGTCCATTTTCTACGATATTAATCATAATACCAAGAGCGCCTTCACACAGTTATATGTTTCCAAGTAAATAATAAGAAGAATCCATATTGAATAATTATAGCCTCAAACAACTGTCGGATTGTTGTGTTTTATTGCATATCAACCCTTCATCATCATGTCATGCTTCTAGCACGGATTTCCTTGGCTCTCTCTCTCTCTCTCTCTCTCTCTTGCCATTTGTCTCTATCATCCATCACTTCCGGTAGGTCCTCAATACTACATCCTATACATTGTAGATAAGTTCTAGTCGATCGTCCAACACTTGCACGTCCGTGTGAAGGGGTCCATAGAAAAATGTCACTCATGAGTTCGTCTTTACTTCTGCAGCAGTATCCTGCATGTCTTGTACGTCATATTTGGGTGGTTCAAGAGATGGGAGATAGTTGACCATTCAGTTGCAGTTTTGTGGGTTGTTGCTTCCAGAATTTGTTCAATATAGGTCGTAGCATTCTAGTTTAATTCCCATCAAGCCTTTTCACTATACGCTTAGTCAGCGTATCAACCATTACAAGTTATTTAAAGCCAAATCTTGTTTATACATATATATTAGATATATGATTTGTAAACGAATAGTTTGTTGGTAACATTTCAAACAAGACAGGGCTCATGTGTTTGCATATAGTTAAAGGGTTTCACATATTGTTATTTAAAACCAATGATCCTATTGGCACACAGTTAAATGTTTTCCAGCATTGCTATCTTATACAAATAATTCATCTCAATTTAACAGTCATGTGTTTGCCCACTATTAAATTGTTTCAGGTAGACAAAATGATTGAAGATTTCTATTTGGCCCATTGATGAGACCCTAACAGATTCAAGTAACTGTTCTTTATACGAATAATATAGAATTATATGGTATGAAGTATTCCAATCTGATACAAATAATTTGCACACAATTTCATAGTATCAAGCAATTATTCCTATTTAATAATAATCATTTTTTGAACTTTTAAATTACTTTAAGAGTTGAAGAAAAATTTCTCTTGGTGAATTTGACGCACAAATTTATCTTGTATTTTACGATACAAATGGATCACCTAATCTCCGTCAGATGGCCAGACCGAGTGATAGTCAACCAAAAAAAAAAAAAAAAAAAAAACGAAAAAAAGAGAACCTGCCGAATACTGGACTTTGCTATTCCGGCTGACCACAGGGTAAAAATGAAAGAAAGTAAAAAGAAAGTTAAGACCTTGCTTAAGAACTAAAGAAAACTATGGAATATGAAAGTGACAGTGATACCAAATGTAATTGGTGTGCTCTTTACAGTCACCAAACCATTGGTAAGAAACCCGGACGACTTGAACATAAGAGGACAAATGGAGACCATTAAAAAGACACCATTATTAAGATCACCCAGAATACTGAGAAGAGTCCTGGAGGCTTGAGGAGACTCGCTGTCATTCAGACTCCAGAAAAAATATTAACTAAACCTGGTGTGAAAAAATAATCCGTCCTTTAGAATGGGACGAACATAGTTCTGTAGGATTTTGTGATGCAAACAAAATGTAATCTCGGTCAGACGACCAGACCTAGTGATAATCCACAAAAAAATTTAAAAAAAAACCGAAAAAAACAAAAACAAAGAGAAATTGCCATCCAGAGTAATATTAAAAGAAATATTAAAATATTAATATTAAATATTAATATTAAAAGAAAGAGAAAAGTGAGATAAGTACTTAGACCTTGCTAGAGAACTAAAAGAAACTATGGGACATGAAGATGACAGTGATATCAATTGTAATTGGTGCGCTCAGAAAAATCCCCTAAGGATTGGTAAAGTTACCGGAAGACTTGGAAATGGGAGAACAAGAGGAGACCATCCAGATCGTAGTATTGTTAAGATTGGCTAGACTACTGAAAGAGTCTCAGAGACTTGAGGAGACTTGCTGTCATTGAAACTCTTGTGAAAAACTATCACTAGATGGAATAGCTCTCAAACGAATGAAATAATAATACTTTGTAAACAATTATGTCTTCAACTAACTTTTATTAGTACAAATAGCTTCCAGTTATTTGACAGCAAGTATTATCTAATACAAATGATCTATTCGGCCCATTGATGGGACACCGACGGGTACTATCAGTTCGGGTCTAAGTGAATCATGAAAAGGTACTTGAGACAGGCTAAATATCAAGAACTTGAGCCTCACCATCTGATGAGTTTAGGACACTTCTCAAAATCACCTTTTGGCGGGAAGTTTTACTGCTCTGCAGAGGATGAAGTCTAAGCCCAGACGACTTGGCGAAGAAGGATTGTATGACAATGTGCTCATTCGATCGTTCTCTTCATTAACTATAGTAGCTAGCCAATTAGAGCCTTGAGATGAGAGGGCTTGTAGTTTGCTTGTGAACAGACTTACGTATTTGTGCGCATGCTCGTCGATAGGTAACCCCCCCCCAAACAGACAGACTGACAGAGCAAGAGAATCAATGCAATAAGGGGAGATAGTGAAAGAGAGAAAGAAAAAAGAAACCAGGATAGAGCACAGAGAGAGAAAAAGATGCAGAGAGGGCAATAGAATTGCGACAGAGAGAGAGAGGGGGGAGAAGGAGAAAGATAGAGATAGAGAGAGAAAAGAGAAGGAGGGATAGATCAATAGAATGAGTGAGAGGGAGAAAGAGAAAGAGAAAGAAAGAAAGTGCAGTTGAATGAGTGTGAGACAGAGGAAGAGAAAGATACTGAGTAAGAGAGAGTAATAGAATGAAAGCGAGAAAAAGAGTGGAAGAGAGAGAGAGAGAGAGGGGGGAGAGAGAGCAATGGAATAAAAGTGGGAGGAGGAATGGGAAAAGGAGAGAGAGAGTGAGCAATAGAATGAGTACGGGAGAGTGAGTGAGAGACGGGGATAATTATGACAAGATTTGTAGAACAACGGGTCCATGGACTTGCAATGGTGCACAGGACATTCTGTTAGGGTCTGGACGTGTAAGAGGGTTTCCTTCGTATGTTTTCTTTGCGTCACATCTGGTTTTGTGTTCTCTGAAGATAATGCAGGGCGGAAGGATTCGGGCGTCGTGATTCGGCCACCAATCTACGGAAACATAAGTCTGGCTTAGGTCAGTTCACTTGCCATCAACTGTCACTAAACACTTACCAAGAAATCCTATGAGAACTAAAACAACATACAGACAGCCAGCCAGACAGATAGACAGACGGACAGACAGAAGGTCTGAAAGAGACAGACAGACAGACAGACAGAGAGACAGACTGAAAGAATGAGAGAGAGAGAGAGACAGACAGACAGACAAACTGAAAGATAGAGACAAAGAGACAGACAGAAAGAAAGAATGACAGACAAGCAGACAAGCAGAATGAGACAGACAGACAGACTAAAAGAAAGAGACAAACAGACAGAAAGAAAGAAATATACACAGACAGATGGAAAGAATGATAGGGACAGACAGACAAACAGAAAGAAAGAGAAAAGAGAAGAGAAGAGACAGACAGACAGACAGAAAGAATGACAGATAGGCAAACAGAATGAGAGAGAAATACTGACAGACGGACGGACTGAAAGAGACAGACAGATAGACAGACGGAAAGCCTGAGAGAGACAAACAGAAAAACAGAAAGAAAGAGAAAAGAGAATAGAAGAGCGAGAGAGATAGACAGGTCTGAAAGAGACAGACAGAGAGACAGACTAAAAGAGAGACAAACAGACAGAAAGAAAGAATTATAAACAGACAGACAGAGGGAAAGAATGAGAGAGACAGACAAACCAACAGAAAGAAAGAGAAAAGAAAAGAGACAGAGACTGAGAGATAGACAGACTTACAGACTGAAAGAAAGAGAGAAAGACTAACTGACAGATAGACAGACATACTGAAAGATAGAAAGACAGACAGAAAGAAAGAAAGAGACAGACAGACAGACAGACAGACCAAGAGAGAGAGAGAGAGAGAGAGAGAGAGAGAAACAAATGTACATGTACATACCCATGCACACATACAAACGATGCTTTAGTTCGGTTTGGATTATTTGTTTAACGGCAAATCAACTCCATATGGGTTAGTCAATGCTGAAGTGTGATTCATTTCCAGAATGCTAGCTTGCAATCATGACAAAATAATCAAAGTCCCCTTAAAGAAAATATCGGACATGATAAACAGAGAGAGAAAGAGAGAGAAAGAGAGAGGAGATGGTCATATAAATGAAGCTTCATGAAGTCCACAGCCTGACTCGAAAGTTTTTTTTTTATCATTTAGTTTTCCGGCTATTATCTTTAACTCTACTGTTATGTAAACAACGTTTCGACTGATGCACCCTTCGGCCTTTTTCGGGCGTTTCTTGTTGGACTCGGATGCCAACACGGAACTTCAAACTGAACACATTATTTAGTTCAAAGTTTCCTGGAGGCTCTCTTCGACGAGAAACACCCGAAGAAGGCCGAAGGATACATAGACCGAAAAGTTGTGAAAATAGCAATAAAGATGAAGAATGTACTCTGAATACACTTATTAAGCTTCATCTTAGAAATTTAGACAAATAAAGTTATTTTTTGTCGAAATTTTATCTTAGGATTTCACTGTATACTGTTTGATATGAAGAAATGGTAGATTTGGTAAATCCAAAAAGATGAGAAAAAATTGCCCACTAACACATACAACAAATCTCTTAATGACAAAGTACTAAAGTAAGAATATCGATTATACAAACCATTAAAAATCTCAGATCTCGAAACGCACCAATAACATAACCACTTCTCACGCAGGTAACTATTCAATTCCATGTAAAGATAATGGGAAATATTACAGCGGCGAAACCCAAAATAATCTTGAAAAAAAGTGAAAGCACTATGACAAAGCACTAAAGTAGGAATATCGATTGTACAAACCATTAAAAATCTCACATCTCGAAACGCACCAATAACATAACCACTTGTCACGCAGGTAAATATTCAATTCTATGTTAAGATAATGGCAAATATTATAGCGGCGAAACCAAAAATAATCTTGAAAAAAAAGTGATTTACGAACTCAAAGTATCAATCAAATTAAATGACGACCGAAATGCCCCTTTTTCCCAAATGTTAGATCTCAAACACACTTTCAATTTTTCCCAGGCCATTTTAATCAAATATATACATTGCAAAAGATTTCGTTGACAGTTAAAGTCTGCAGTCATCTCCCAGTCCAAACACACAAAACAACGGCCCAGCTTCTACCAGTTTTCACCCTCCTGGACAGACATAATTTCACGTGAAAATGATATTGAACTAGAAATTTAATGAAAAATATATATATAACAAAATTAAAACATTTTTCCCTCTACACGTCCATACTTCTGACGGTTTTTCATTTTTTTATTTAGATATTCTTTCTGTTGGTCAAGTCTTTGACTAAATTTGATACGCTTGAAAATGGCTGTAGTCTCCCCTCTGTCTATTTAGCCATGGCCTAGATGTTCCAAAAATGAATCACAGTCTCAGCCAATGACCCCTACCACCATCACTCTGATATATATCTCTATTTTCCCTTTCTTTTCTTTCTCGACTTCTTATGATCTTGACGAATTGTTATTTTTTACTTATCTATTTCCTCCTATGCTGAACTTTAGGAAAAAAATATAACTCGTGTTTCTGATGAAGTCTTTCTGAAATAAAGACGAATATCATTTTGAATCCGTTGTCAATGTTTCGGCCTATCACTTTTCCATTTATTTCCACACACACACACACACACACACACACACACATATATATATATATATATATATATATATATATATATATATATATATATATATATATCAGCTACTCAATAAATGTTTGTTTACATTTTTTATTGCGTCAAAAATATTCATCTGTCCCCTGTTGAAAAAAATTCACTAGTATACTCGTAAAATTATAAATACATTAATTTCTCTGCATAATCACCTATTCATACAGATTTTGCATTCACAAAATTTATTAACCCGGACTTAGACCACACTAACTACTACTTCGAATGCATCATGTTTTACGACATAAATATTGGCTAACATTTACGTTCTGACTAAAATTCTTTTTTTCTAACAAGAAAAACTTCGAAACTTCTATTTTTCGTCAAAACTTTTCACTCTATTCTAACAAATTAAATTTATGATTGCCCAGTCGGCTGGGGCTGTAGAATACACTGACTGCACCTCTGCAGAGGGGTAATACCCAACCCCAACGAGTGTCCTGGATATGACACTAAACAATCTGATGGTGAGGTTCCAGCAGTGCAGGAGCTCTGGGGAATGCGGAGTACCCCTTCATTGCCATTGCTCCCAGGTCCACAATGGCCCGGAGTGGTAGCACCTGGTAAGGGTCCTATCTATGGGTTAAATAGAACTAACAGCATACATATGCTAAAACGAATTTTTTGAGTAAGCTGAATAGCTCGAAATAGAAATGTTTTTGACAATTAAACCGTACTTACATTTAAACTGCGTGCTTATGCTTAACTGAATTATTTGAAATAGAACTTTTTTTCGACATTTAAACTGTATTTACACTTTACTGAATTGTTACATATAACTGCTTGAATAGTTTGAAATGGAAATGTTTTTGACAATTAAACAGTGTACTTATGGTAAACTGAATTGTTTTAAATAGAACAGGTTATTTACGTAAAAATGGATTTGGCTATAAATAGCCTACAGGGGTTGATATGCCATAAAACCCAATAAACCAAAACCAAACCGAAATTTATGAATTTAGAGATCGGTGTTTTATTGAATTATTTTACCCCTGTTCCAATTGCCCTGTTGGATGGGGCTATAGAATAATACACCGACTGCATCTCTGCAGAGGAGTAAGATCCCCCACCTCAAAGGTGTGTCCAGGATATGCCACTAAATAATCTGATGGTTAGGTTCCCTGGAGATTTGGGGAATGCAGAGTAGACCTTCACTGCCATCGTTTCCAGGTCCAATCTGGCCCGGAGTGGTAGCACCTGATATGGTCCTATCTATGGGTCAAATAGAATTAACGGTGTACTTTTAATCAACTGAATTGCTAGGACAGTTTTGACATTTAAACTGCGTACTTTGGCTAAACTAAACTGCTTGAAATGGAACTGTTTTTGTATCCTAAACTGAATTGTTTGAAATAAAACTGTTTTTGACATTGAAACTGTGTACTTGTGCTTAACTGAATTGTTTGAAATACAACTGTTTTGACATTAACTGTATGTAAACAAAAACTATACTTATACTAAACTGAATTGCTTGAAATAGAACTGTTTCTATGCATAAAAATGGATGTGGCATTAATAACCGACAATAGTTGATGTGCCATAAAACCAAAGAAAATGGTTATCGTCGTAGGAAATTGACACGGAGACACGAGCTCAAATCCTGGACGAGACTGATTGCATTTCACATAGCACTAATACCCTTGGGGAAGGTATGAATCCAATTATTCTCCCTCCAGCAACGGGTAAATAGTAGGACAGACTGATTCTTCAGCCTTGATGAGACAACTAGTATAGGAGAAGGAACACTCTGAATTCAAACCTGTTATACTCTGCTTAAAAATTGACTTTGTGTCATATCCTGCCCGAGCGGAGGGGTTGGTAAATATGATAAAACCAAACAAAACCAATCCTTTTCCAATATATCAATGTTTGATATCTAATCAGTCGAGGCTCTGAAAATAACAGTATTTTGGTTTCAATTTCCTAGTTTAATGTCATATCAACCTTTATGAATTATTTAATGCTAAAGCCATTCCTGTTGTAGGCGAGTTGTGGTACTTTTAACTTGAAGAATAAAAGAGTTTATACGTTTCCTAAATGTATTTGTCTGAAAATGAATGTGATAGCGTTACTGAAGTTCGAACTCGTTTACAACGATGTAACAACATTTAAAAGGAAGGTGATTAAGCATAAAATTACGAACTGGTGTGAATTCTTTTTGATCACTAGGCTACGGTCCTATTTATATACGTACGTGTATATAGATATCCGTCTGAAAGTGATTCATTTCCGGGTTGTTTCGTTCGTCCTGATACTGGCACTAAATCAAAGGAATCAATAAAAAATAATCTCAATTTACAAGCTGAGAACTAGTAATTAGCTGAATTTTCGTCTCAAATGTTCACAGTGAAATATTTTATTTGGTTTGGTTTGGTTTGGTTTTATAGCATATCCATATTTACCGACCCCTCCGCTCGGGCAGGAATAAACATAAGGTCAATTTTTAAGCGGATTTTAACACTTTTGAATTCACAGTTTTCCTTCTCCTAGATTTGCTGCCTCACCAAGTCTGAAGAACCCAGTCTGTCCTATTATTTACCTAAAGCTGGTGGGAGAATAATTGGATTCATACCTTTCCTAAGGGTATTAGTACTATGTGAAATGCAATAAGTCTCGACTAGGATTTGAACTAGTGTCGCCGTGCCCATTTCCAATGACGATAACCATTACACCACGGGTTGATAAACCATTACAGGTCATTTAATGTGAAATCCTTTTTCTACGTATATATGGTTTCTAAAAACATTGTGTAGATAACATTTTTAAACAAGCTTGAAAAGATTTTTTACCAGTTAAATTGCTTCCCTTATTTCTATCAAATATGAATATATCTATTCACTCTCACTCATTTATATCACGAACAAGTAAAAATTAGTCATTAGTTTACTTTCAGTTAAATAATCAAACAGTTCTATTTCAAACAATTCAGTTTAGCATAAATACACAATCTAAATGTCAGTTCTATTTTACCAATAGATATGACTCTATCAAGTGCTACCACTCCAGGTCAGAGTGTAATTAGGAGCGATGTCAATGAAGGGGTACTCCGCAGTCTCCAAAGCTCCATGATTACTGAAGCCTCACCGTCTGATTATTTAGTGTCATATCAAGGAAACTCGTTGGGGGAATCTTACCCCCTTGCAGAGATACAATTAGTGCATTCTGCATATCTGGTCAACGGGGCCAATGTAATATTTGGTGTATTAAGTCTAACCACTGAAATAAGTGCATCGACAAGAATGGATATTTTGTTGAAAAATAGTTAATTGTTGTGTACACCATAAGAGATTTTATCATTTAGCAAGACCATCATTGATCTATCTAGATAATGAAGTTTTCTGTATTTATCAATAAGGTGAGCTTATTATAAGTTATAAGTAAAGTTGGCGACCGTAGTCGCAGGAGACCAGAAGGCTCCCTTTTCAAAAGCTACCACACCGAAGTGTAGGGGAGGGCGCTACTCCTTTCCCTGGATTGCTCCACTTTACTCTTGATACGTATCTTATGTTGCTGAGTGTTAAGCAAGGAGGTATCAAATACCATTTCTAAAGTCATTGGTATGACGCGACCTGGGATTGAACCTAGGTCTCCCGGACTTTTGGTGAACACTCTACCCAATGAGCCAGTCTTTAGCAGCAATAGAGCACATATATTTTGATTTGAATTGCATAGATATAGAGTCAACGATTCTTAACAAGTCTAAGTTTCTCACCTCTGTGATCTTCTTGATCTGATGAACGTATGGGCGAAAAACTATATATATATATATATAAGGAGTTTCAGTTGTTATGGTTACCGTTACAGGAAATGGACACGGCAATACGTGTTCAAATCTGGGATGAACCTGCATTTAACACAGTATTACTACTCTTAGGTATGGTATGAATCCGATTATTCTCCCTCCATTTATGGATGAATAATAGGGCAGACTGATTTCTTCAGCTTTGATATGCCAACCGGTCTTGGAAAAGGAAAACGCTGAATTCAAACTTGTTAGACTCTTCTTAAAAAACTGACCTTGAGTCGCATCCTGCTCGTGTGGAGGAGCAGGTATATATATATATATATACGTGCCCCTCCGCATATATATATATATATAGTTTACCCAAAAGTTGACTTCCTTTTGAACGCAATTATCTAGAAAACTACTAGGTCTAGCTCAATGTTCAATATGTGCACCGTCTTTGACATAGCACCCGTCACGTCGGTAGTTAAGCTCTTGCCAAACATGCTACAGCATGTCTCCGGTAACATTATACAGTGCGGAAGTGATTCTCCACTTGAATTCATCGACATTAGTGGGAAAAAAGAGTACATAGATCAGTCCCTTTTCATATCGCCATAAAAAGAAGTCACAGGGGAACAGGTTCGGTGACTGCGGTGGCGGCAATTCATCAGAAAACTGCTTTTCATCTCGACTACGCCAGATCCATCTCTCTGGCTGATTTACACTGAGATAAGCACGCACTGACCTTTTCCATTAAATGAAGAATATTGATCTGTTTTTTCTAAACTTTAAAATTTTTTAGGTTATTTCAATCAATTTTCTTTTTAACAAAAGATATCATAATTTTATTTATTAGTGCATCATTTTACAATCAAAACGGATATTAATAGTTATTATTTGTGACCAAAGCCTACAACGTTCCTTTCCGACTGTATCCAGTCTTTCAAATGTGCCTTGTTGGATAGTCACCGTTTCTATACTTTTCATGTGAGTACAATGCGCAAGCCAAGAGTGCTTAGTGCAACGGGTATCATGGTATGAAACTAATGCATTTGGGAAAGGTATGGCCATGTGTTCCGTACTAGCTATGGGTAAGTAGTTGAATTGACTGGGTTCTTAAGCCTTGGATAGGTAACTAGCTTAGGAGAAAGAAAACCCTGAATTAAAACCAGACACTGAATCCTGCTAAAAATATTGACCTTGTGCCACATACTGCTCATGCCAGAGGGGTTTAGTTTATAAAGAGATAACACAAGTGCTTGATCTGCTTTATATCACATACTTTAAAGGTGCCCGTGTTTTAATCGTAATTGTTCAGAAATGACACAGTGATCTGAGTTCAAAACCTAGACAAGGCTGTTAAGCGCTTATACTATTGGGAAAGGTATATATCTGACCATCTCTTTCCAAATATGAATAAATATTCAGGTAGACTGAGCTCTTTAACTTTAGTATGGCAACCGGTCTTAGAGAAGGAAAGCTATGAATTCAAACCGGTAATACTCTGCTACTGATTGACCTTGCTTGTACAGAGGGGATTACTAAATACATGTATATTACATGCTTTTGGTTATGAGGTTTCAGTCAAGAATTATACCGAAACGCTTTACTAAGAATCAGCTTCGAGATTATATTTCATTTGTGTAGGAAAGCGAGAAAGGAAAGATAAAATGGAGACCATTAATTAAAAAAACGAGATAACAAAAATCGCAATAAATAAATGATTAACTAAAAGTAAAAACATGGGATGAAGAATATAGTCGTTCCTTTGGATGTCAAAATCTTTTCAACGCATAAGGACTTTCTTAAGCTATAATGGGTTTGGTTTGGTTTATTTGTTTAATGGCACATCAAGCTTCGTGGGTTATTTAATGTCAAAATCTTCCTTGTAGAAAAAAAATCAGTTGTACTATTTAACTCACAGGTAGAGGAATAAGAGTGTTCCTACTTTTCCCCAAGGGTATTAGTCTGAAAGTGAACGCAATAATGTTATTAGAGTTCGAACTCGCTTTCTACGATATTGCAGTCCAGTATGTTAGCCACTACGCAACGGGGCCTCAGCCCAAGCAATACCTTTTTTTTTTATTCCACGAACACATGTTTCCTTTAGTCATGTTGGACAGAGTCCGACAGAAAATCTACCAAACAACCTACCATTTGTTTTCGTGTATTTGAACATGTGTCATGTTATGACAAAATCTGATAAGGTCTTGACCTCACTGCAAAACATAAAAAAAGAAGAAAATTATGTATAAGGTCATGGGAACGTTGCTCTTGAAGTGATAACATTTCGGCATGTTTCATTTGTTATTTAATTATTCAACGCGAAATTTCCATATATTTTTCTAATTTTAAAATTATAAGAGAAATGATATATTAAAAAAAAACGCGCTCCTGTGCCTCCAAATATTCAGTTAAATTACGTCAATTCCATTTGTAAAGAATTCTTCGTTTAAAGAAATAAAAAATAACCTTTTCAATACAAATAGCACAGGTCCAGCTTGAAGAAATTCTCTTGATTTCTTTGCTAAATAGCATGTCTACATTAGTGGCTTATCTAATGATAAAATCACCCTCGTAGAAGAACAGCAGTGATGCTATTTAACTGAAAGCTGGCGAGATAAGGCAATTTATATTTTCCCCGTGGGTATAAGGCCGAAAGTGAACTTACTAGCATGGCCGGAGTTTGAACTCGCTTACTTCGAGGATGCAGTTCAACACATTAACGATTACCCCCAGATATTTTCTTCTATAAGGAAATAGTTTAGATGCTTCAAATTATATCTCACGCAGACTGTTTCCCTTGCAGAAGACTATGACAGCGTCCCGCAATCCCCAAAATGGTGTCCATTGCGATGACACTAACTTACATCCGATGGTAAGATTCCAGTTCTGGACATCTGGGGTGTAGAGTACCCCTTTTGTTGGCATAATTATCATGCCAACGCTGACCCGGAGTGGTCATGCATAGTAGGGATCTATCTTTTGCTGTAATAGATTTATTTAAAAATAAATCATATTCTGTTGGACCCTGTGCAAAAAGGAAAAAAAGAAACGATAACACAGAAAATATCAGTATATCAAATGTAGTTCGCTTAAGTTGAAGCAAGAAAATAACCCCAGATCGATTGACATGAGGTGGAAATTAATCAATCAATCAAATAATATAAACATACACACGTTTATGTAAAGTCATTTGCCGACAGACTGTTTCGTTATATTACAACTCTTGGAGCTGGGATTGAAACCCACCCTACTTTATGTTGATCGTAGTATAATACCGCTCAGCTATCAGTCGACATACGCGAGACAAATACATGTATATATATATACACACATACCTATATACTCACAGACATATAAATACAGATATATATATTTACACATATATATGCACAAACATATGTTTACACACACACACACACACACACACACACATATATATATATATATATATACATGTCAATATACACATACAAATATATACATAAATGAAAAGATATATATATATATATTGTCATCCGCAGACAGACTGTTTCGTTCTATCAGAACTCTTCAGGGTGGCTAGATACGCAGGAGGCTCGAAGCCGGGATCAAAACCCGTCCAACTTTACGTTAGACTAAGTCTCAGAACTCTCGGCCAGCAAGCGGACCACTAGTGAATTGGAAGGGTGATATAAATTATTCATGTTCAGTTGATGTAACAAAACTTTTTTTTGCAACATACCAATACTTGTTATTGATGTTTCGTTTTACGCCACGCCAACCCTTGTTGGGTTATTTAATCATTTTAACTTACTAATCATAAACAGTTTAAGTTTCAAAAAAGAGTTCTTAATACAAATAATACACACAGTTATAACATTTCAAGTATTCCTTTGCTAATCTGTTTCGTTTAGTGTTATGGCATTTCAAATCTTGTCGGGTTATTTCATGCCAAAGCTTTTTTTGTACATATATATTAGATATATATGATTGGGTTTGGTTTGTTTTTACGACATGTCAACCTTTGTAAGTTATTTAATGCCAAATCATTTTATACACATATATTAAATATATAGGGTTGGATTTGGTTTGGTTTAGTTGTATGGCATATCAACCATTGTAGGTTATTTAATGTCAAATCTTATTCATACATTAAAATTAGATATGTAGGACTTGGTCTGGTTTGGTTTGGTTTTACGGCATATCAACCATTTAAGGTTATTGATTGCCAAATCCTTTTTATACATATATATTAAATATATAGGATTCTGTTGGGTTGGGTTTTATGGCATATCAACTATTGTAGGTTATTTAATGCCATATCAATTTTATACATATGAGGATCATTAAGTTTCCAGACTTTTTTCGTACGTGCACTTTTATTGATAGTATACATATGAAACTCTAGTCCCCTTCTAAGTAATCTCCTCCGGCTGCAATGCACTTGTTGTACCGTTCCAACAACTTCTGGAAGGCACCATGAATGTCCTCTTGTGTGAGCGTGTCAATGACCTTCGTCACAGCCTCTTTCATCTTCTCAATTGTCTCATAACGACAGCCTCTGAGCTTAGAGAATAACCAAAAGTCACAGGGAGCAAGATCTGGACTATAGGGAGAGGGAGGAACTGTCTTGATGTCCATCTCGGTCAAATAGTCTGTGACAAGGATGGAGTTGTGGACTGATGCATTGTCCTGGGGAAAATGCCACTGACCCGATTTGAAGAGTGCTGGCCTCTTCCGACTGAATCTCTTCCTGAACTCCCTTAAAACCTCTACAAAGTAATCCTAACCCTAACCCTTTCGCCGATCAATTCTGGTGTATTGACTTCCCTACTCCTCCCACACCTCTCATCATCCCTAACAGACTCCCTGCCTTCCTTGAATCCCTTATGCTACTCAAAAACTGATGCTCTATTCATGAAAGATGGTCGAAAAGTAGTCTGAAGCATTCCATACGTTTCTGTGGAATTTTTTCCGTGTTTAAAACACAATTTTATTTCATATCGTTCTTCTAAAGTGTCAGATTTCATTTTTGAAATTCACCAGCTGTGACAATCAGGCTATAGTAGGGTATATTCCAATTGTTGTTGTAGCTGTTCATTTGAACCTGAAATCATAAACATTGGTCAGTCATCTCATAAGATGTATAGCAATAATATAATGAATTTTCAAGAGTCAACGACAATTTTAAAGGCCCATACGAAAAAAGTCTGGAAATTTATTGAAGCACCCCGTATATAATAAATATATATGATTTGGTTCGGTTTGGTTTGGTTGTATGGCATATCAACCATTGTAGGTTTTTTCATGCCAAATCATTTTATACATATATATCAAATATATAAGATTTGTTTTGGCTTGGTTTTACGGCATATCAACCATTGTAGGTTATTCAATGGCAAATATTTTTATACTTATATATTAAATATATAGGATCCCTAAATGAAACAAGCATTTTAAAGTGGTCGAATATCTTGTACTACTTTTATTTAATGGTAACAGGAGTCTTGAAAAACATTCAAAAATTAAGTAGGGGTAATTTGAAAGTCTACATACGCCAAAGTAATTACATTTAATTTCTCCTCTTAAACAGGAAACAATATGCATGTTACCCTGAAAAGGAAAATAAATAAGTAAATAAAGAAAACCAAAATTTATCAATAAACAAAATGTAAACAAAACCTAGGAAAAAAAAAGAAATTAACAACCAAAAATTAGCAGACCTACGAAATAACAAAAAATAATTTTTATGAATATTGAATTTAATGATTTTTCGTTAAAAACAACAACAATAATAATAATAATAATAATAATAATAATAATAATAATAATAATAATAATAATAATAATATCAATAACGGAAACAAAAATAAATAAATTAGTAACGATAAATAATTAAAAAGTTTAATTTGAATTTTTTTTTTCAAATAAATTAAAAAATCTAATATCAAGAATTAATTATTTAAAGTTTGGTTACTTAAACAAAAACTGATAAAAGTTGAAAAAAATAGTAAAAATCAAAAAACTGATAATTAAAAAAAAGTTAATTATGACAAAAATGAATAAAGGCAACGTCCATTCAAACGACTTAAACATTTTCAGATATAACGGCTATTTTCAGGTCACCCATGTTTGTTTAGAAGTGAATCTGATTGTATCAATTGGCTGTAGAGTGGTATACACTACTGAATTTTATTCTAAATCCGTTTCAATTGTTTTTAAATCTATTTCAGATTTGATTTAAATCAGAATTCCAGTTACCTTAAAACAGAAAAAAACTGAGAAAAAAAGAATATTAAGTTTGGTATATCATATGCCATTTTATTCAATGGCAAATTAGCCCCCAGAAATATTTGTTTAACCTATAAACTCTATCAGTGCTATTTGCTTAAGCAAATATTTACAAGTCGGTGTATAACTTGAGTGAATTTGTGTGTTTGAAAAGGAAGATGTATATCCCTTGTAGATATGCTTATATATTTGAGTGCATGGGCGTATATATATATATATATATATATATATATATATATATATGAGAGAGAGAGAGAGAGAGAGAGAGGCAGAGACACAGAAAGAGAGAGAGAGAGAAAGAGGTTTGAGTTTGATCTCAGTGTAAGAGAATTAAATTATGGGTAATGTGATTACGATATATATACTAACCGAAGTAATTACTCCCGCCCCAATTCTCAACATTTACCGGAAAGCGATCTGCACATCACGTTAAAAAGCAAGAAAATACAAAGCTGAGAACAAAAACTTGTCAAATAATCAATTTGAGAGCTAAGTTTGTTTTGATTTCACGATTCCAATCCAGTTATCAAATGTGGTCTCATTGTTTAAACAAATAATAATAATAATAATAATAATAATAATAATAATCATATCGTGCTGGCAGCACGGATATCCCTGACCCTCTCTCGCCACTCCTCCCTATCGTTCATCGCCCTAGGCAGGTCTTCAGGACAACAACCTGTATCCTCACATAGCTGCTGAATGTACGTTCGTGCTGGTCGTCCTGCTTTTGCGCGGCCGTGTGTGGGGATCCATAAGAGTACATCTCTTATGAGTTCATCTCTGCTTCTCCAGCAATGTCCTGCATGTCTGGTTCGCCTAACTTGAATAGATTTCGTGATAGGGGGCAGGTGGCCGTACAGTTGGTGTCTTGTGGGGTGTTGCTGCCAGGACTTGTTCAGGATTGCACGCAGCATTCTTGTGTAATTGCCATCTAGTTTCTTCTCCAGCCGTTTTGTTAGCGTCCATGTAGTGCATCCATATAGCAGTATCGATGTGACCGCTGCCTGGAAGAAACTGCGTTTTATTTTATCGGTTAGGTCTGATTTCCATATAGTCGATAGCCTATTGATAGTTGTCCATGCTTTCGTTAACCTCGTTTCGATGTCCTTTTCGGTTGATTCGACGCTGCTTCCTAGGTACGTGAATTTGTCTACTAGTTTAAGAGGGGTTCCTTAAGGAGTATAAGTCTAAACATGGCTGGGTGGGCATGGTGATCCACTGAAAGATGTGCAAGATTTTTTAATTTGACCATACAAATAAATGGTATATGCACAGCCCAGCATCTGTTCTAGAAAAGGACACACACAAACTCCTATAGGACTTAGACATACAGAAGGATCCCCCAATATCGGCCAGAATACCAGACCTTATAATACTCAACAACAACAAAAAAAGAAAAAAGAAAATCTGCAAAATTGTCGACTTTGTGGTCCCGGTTGACCACAGAATAAAACTGAAAGAATGAGAAAAGAGAGATAAGTACCTCGACCTTGCTAGAGAAATGAAAAACTATGGAACGAAGGTGACAATTATACCAATTGTGATTGGTGCTTTTGGTACAGTAGCAAAAGGATTATTAAAGGGACTGGAGGACTTGCAACTTGACGAACGAGTGGAGACCATCCAAACTACAATATTATTGAGAACGGCCAGAATACTGAGAAGAGTCCTGAAGACTTGTGGAGACTTGCTTTCACTCAAACTCCAGTGAAAGATCATCAGCTAACGCTGACGTGAAAAACACTTGAGGGGTTAATTAAAATAATAATAATAATAATAATAATAATAATAATAATAATAATAATAATAATAATAACAAAAGAAGTTGCAGAATTGTGAACTTTGTTGCCCTGGCTGACCACAAAGTAAAACTGAAAAAAAGTGAAAAAATAAATAAGTACCTCGATTTTTCAAGGGAATTGAAAAAACGTGTGGAACGTGAAATTTACGGTTATATCAATTGTAAGTGGTACTCTTGGTACAGTCACCGAAGGATAAACAAAGGGATTGGACAACTTGAAAATAAAAAGACGAGTGGAAACCATCCAAACTACTGCATTGTTGAGATCAGTCAGAATTTTGTGAACAGTCCTGGAGAATTGAGGGGACTTGTTGTCACTCAAACTTCAGTGAAAGACCATCTGCTAATGCTGATGTGAAAACTCTCTAGGAGTAAATGATAGTTTCACCATACTCCCAAATGGTATATGCACAAACCAGAATCCGTCCTGTAGAATAAGAAGCAAAAAATTCCCTGGTATTTCGGGGTACAATCAAATTACCTACTCACGCCTAGAAAACCAGTACTAATGATAATTTACAAAACAAACAAACAAACAAAGAATTGGCCGTATTGTGAACTTTGAACAGAATTATTAGTTTTAGGCAGCAATATTTTAAACCGTTCAGTGTCCTGAGTAAGATATTAAACTGTATATGATTGTGAAACTCCGGTCTTAGA
>OY757918.1:30658628-30661128 GCA_963585895.1 Sepioteuthis lessoniana
ATGAAAGTCTCTCTGGATAGGCAGAGAGCAAGGCGTCTATCAAGCAGTGGCTGTGAGAGGCAGAGGTCTGAATCTTAGTCTAACGTAAAGTTGGATGGGTTTCGATCCCGGCTTCGAGCGTCCTGCGTGTCTAGCCACACTGAAGAGTTCTGATAGAACGAAACAGTCTGTCTGTGGATGGCAATATATATATATATATATATATATATATATATATATATATATTATATAAGAAAGACAAACGGATCTACATATGAGGGAGAGGGGAAAAGGATATTGTTTAATGGAATATCAAGCCTTCACGGGTTATTTAATGCCAAAGCCATTCTTGCAGAAAGAAACAACTGTAGTACCACGTAATCCATGGCTAGGGGGTGATATACAAGGGGTTTAATACTTGTGTCAAGTAGTAATTTTCAAATTGTTTTTTGCTCAGATTTGGCACAAGGCCGTATGAATCGAGCACCTTCTAAGAATTGAACTCACACATAAAGGTTTGCTAGTCTAGCTTGCTAACCATTACCCCACCAAATTTGCCATGCCATGTTCGTCCCAAGCGTATTAGTTCCTATGTGAAAGTAATAGCCCGGCGAAAATTCTAACTCGCATATAAGGAAGTCGGAGTTCAGAATGGTAACCACTACGCCACGGAGACTCTCCCATGAATTAGTGTGTGCCTGCCTGTAAATGTTTGCTGGGAGTGTGAATATTCATTTATGTTTGTATATGTTATTTATATATGTGTACATGTATGCACGTGTGTGTCTGTGTGCGTTTCTCTGTGTTTAATCATAGCATGTATGCATATCAATTGAATGTAAAATACAAAAAAAAAAAAAAGCGTATTGAAAATTTAGCTTAAATCGCCACAGAAAAAATCGTTAAGTGCAAAGAAAGAATTTGTTGCGCCAACAAACTATAGGTATTTGAAAACTAATCTGTTGCGTGACTTCATTGTCATCGACATGCAACAGTAATAATGGTTAACAACAAACACACCAAATATCTTTCTTCACACACACACACACACACATGCACACACGTATATATATATATATATATATATATATAGTACAATTTAATCGAGACTCAAACTCAGTTAAGTCGTCATAATAAGTTTATTTCGGCGGAGAATATTATTGCTATACTCTCAGTCTCGTCAGATGACTCTTTACACATATATATGTATTGTTAGATACATATGAGAGGGACAACCCGGTATTTCCCAGGGGGTGGAAATAACACTGAAATAACTGTATAGTAAGAAAAAACTATGGAAAAAGTAAATTTTTCTTGTTGTTTAATGAACCCAACGTAAATTGGATATATAGATATTTCTCCATGAAGAATCACACACACACACACACAAATATATATATATATATATATATATATATATATATATATATATATATATATATCATAGAGAAACGAAAAAATCAATAAGTATATTCCATTGTAAAATTATTTCACCCAAAGATCCCGACAAGTGGGTGAAATAGATTTATAATGAAATATACTTATTGATATTTTGTTTCTCAATGATACTCTGCTATGCATAAGCTTATATATATATGTTTACGTATATAATAAACTTTACACTGAGCACTCAAATTGAATAATTCTGTTTCCGTTTAAGTATACCTATATAACACACACACACACACACACATACACACACACACACATATATATATATATATATATATAATATTACACGGTACGGGCTGTGAACCTGGGTTTCATGCATCTTGCTTTTATTGGACAGAATTTTAACTAACCAATGAGCTATTAAGAACTATATATATATATATATATAGTATAATATAATAATAGAAAAATAAATATTAGATTTATATATTTAATGCCATGGAAGCTTGTCTGTGACTCCTGTGTTTCATAAAGTTTTTACAAAACAACAATCATCAGGCAGATAACAAAATGAAATGAATCGAAAATCGAAAAATACAGTCAAACACAGTTGGGATTGTGTAGGAGTCTTTATGTGTGCTTGTGTGTGTGTGTGTGTGCGTATATGTGTTTGTGTAGGTTATAGTTGCGTATTATTGTGTGTGTATGTGTAAGTCATATATAGTGTACGTGTATGTGAAGGTTCATGCGCAGTGCGTTGTTTTAACCGGATGCTAGACGTCAATGTACCTGATTTTGCTACAGTAATAGCTCTATCCTAGATATTGAACACTCTCCATATTGGTTCACCACAAACCCACAAATTGGATTAGTGACAACCAACACTGCAATATATATATATATATAAATATATAATCAAGTTACTCTGGCAGAATTTATTTTTCTCGCCATCTGCCCCTATCATTCATTGCTTCTATTCGGTCTTCTAGACTGTATCCCGTTTCTGCACACAACTGGTATAGGTCGTTGGTGGTAAGCCAACACGGGAATATCAATGGTTAGAAGTCTATAAAAGAACGTCGCTTATGAGTCCGTCCTTACTTCTCCAGCTGTACTCCATATGTCTAAT
>OY757918.1:30666128-30671128 GCA_963585895.1 Sepioteuthis lessoniana
TTTTATTTAAACGTTCTTTCATTTTTTAAACGGCAAATAACTTTGGCACCCCCTCTCTCTCTCTCTCTCTCTCTCTCTCTCTCTCTCTCTCTATCTATCTATCGAGATAGATTGATAGATAGATATATCGATATAAGCATTGAGGTAGATTGATGGACAGACAGGGATATTATGATATTGTTTGAAAGAAAGGAAGAAAGAAAGAAAGAAGCAAAGAAGGAAAATGTGGCCCATGTGAAGTCACTTAGGAATATGGTTATTAATGCTTCTTAGATGGTTTATCGTTTTCTATTGGGAGGACAAGGCTGGGCTAGTAGAGACGGGCCATCATCGCGAGTAGCTAAAATATCCAAACTGCGAAACATTAGACTGAGCCAACACTTGATGTTCACCCTGTGTCAAGTAAGGCCACAGACAAGGCTTTGTAAGCAGCAACCTACCCTAAATAGATGCCTCATCATGATTATTGTCCAGTCTTCACAACCTTCTCTAATTACTGCACATCATCATCATCATCATATCGTGCTGGTAGCACGGATATCCCTGACCCTCTCTCGCCACTCCTCCCTATCGTTCAACGCCCTAGGTAGGTCTTCAGGACAACACCCTGTATCCTCACATAGCTGCTGAATGTACGTTCGAGCTGGTCGCCCTGCTTTTGCGCGGCCATGTGTGGGGATCCATAAGAGTACATCTCTTATGAGTTCATCTCTGCTTCTCCAGCAGTGTCCTGCATGTCTGGTTCGTCTAACTTGAATAGTTTTCGTGATAGGGGGCAGGTGGCCGTACAGTTGGTGTCTTGTGGGGTGTTGCTGCCAGGACTTGTTCAGGATTGCACGCAGCAAACACGCATTTAAAGCATAAACATACCTTTATGTGAACGTTTGTCAGCGTTTGCAACTCTGTATTCGTCTGAATATGTATGTGTTTGTTTGTACGCACATCTGTTGATGCTGAAGTTAAATATATGTGTGCATGGTTTACACATTTGACTGTATGAGCCTCTGTATGTATGTCTATGCGCATGTGAATACACAGATATTCTCGCTAAAGTTATTTACTAAACTTTTATTAGATATGACACCAAGTCGGAAATATAGGACTCTCAGTAAGACTCTAACTCAAGACAAACGTTCCGAGAGTCTAGCTTGCTGAGCATTAGACAACATGAGGCGCCTAAATTAGATTCGTGTTTATATCATAATTGAATAAAAAAACTAAAACGCTCATTCAGAAATATATAGAAGTATTTGGTGTACGAGGACTATTTGTCGCTGCCTCCCACCAGACAGGACTTGACACAAGGTTAAAAGCCCGAAGGCCGATTAAAGTTGGGATAAAGCGGGGAGGGAAGGTCGGAAACGAGTCGAGACTCGAACCATACTGGTCTGTGCTGCTCATCGGCTCACTTGGGGCAATGTGAGCCTGATGAGGCAAGCAGTTTCACGAACCCAAATGTGGGTCCGGGCACATATGCCGGGTTATGGCTTGAACTAGACACCAAGGTCTAGTGCCATACATAGGTTCCTGAGAGCGTCCTAGGGTGTACGAGGGTCGTTTAAAAAGTTCTGAACATTATCCAGGTTATTTTTGTTGTAGCAATACATTATCAATACTTATGAAAATAGATAAAGTTATTCAGGAGGTGCCCGTGGTGTAATAGTTATCAGCGTTGGAAATGGACGCATTGATCCGAGTTCAAGTCCTGGATAAGACTATCTGCATTTTACGTAGCGCTAATACCCTTGGGAAATGTATTAAACATGCTATTCTCCCACCAGCTTTGCATGAATAGTAGGGCATACTCAGCTCTTTAGCTTTAGTAAAACAGACGATTTAGAAGGAGGAAAACTCTAAATTCAAACCTTTTAAACTCTGCTTAAAATTGATTTTGTGTAGTATCCTACATGTTCGAAGGGGTTGGTATATATATATATATATGTTTGTGTGTATTTACCAACCCCTTCGAACAAGTAGGATCCTTCACAAGATACTTATGATTTGTAAGCGAATAGTTTGTAAGTAACAATATTTTAACGAGCCAGAACTTACAGTTAAATGGTTTCAAGTATTGTGTGTGTGTGTCTTTAACGTTCCGAATATGCGATGTTGTCTCTAATATTAGTGAACTAAGAATTTCCTCTTTGCGTCCGGTTAGGCCACGGAGATTGTTCCACCGCTCAGTTTCTGGGAAAATTATGTACATGTCTTAGTCGTTATCTTTTTAATGAGCAGTGAATATCCGAAAGCGCTTGTGCCCAAATGAAAAAAGATGATACATAGTTCCTAAAGTCTATTTATTCCCTTTGGAAGAAAGAAAGAAAGGAAAAGTTGAATAGGTTTTAAAAAATCCTTCCTTGACTATCACATCTAATAAAAAGTATCTATCTATCTATCTATCTATCTATCTATCGTTCCTAAATTCTATTTATTACCTTTGAAAGAAAGAAAAAAAAATGTTGAATAGTTTTTTTTAATCCAACTTTGACGATCACATCTAATAAAAAATATCTATCTATCTATCTATCTATCTATCGTCCCTAAAGTCTATTTATTCCCTTTGAAATAAAGAAAAAAAAGTTGAATAGTTTAAAAAAAAAACCCTTCCTTGACTATCACATCAAATAAAAACGATCTATCTATCTATCTATCTATCTATTCATATCAACCAATCTATCTATCTATCTATCTATTAGGAGATCATGCTTAAATATTGCTGCATTTGTCTACGGTTTGTAATTCTCTTTCGTTGAACAACATGAATTGTGGGTAATTGTCGTCAAAGTGAAACTTGATTATAATGGAAAAGGAAGTTATTTGAATATAAATGCAAATCATGTCATTTATAAATCAGTTTTATTATACTACCATTTTGTTGGCTTAGATGACTTTTCGTTCAAGGTTACATCTAACAGCCACTTATTTAGAATCGAACTCACTACTCAGTGGATCAATGAACTTAGCTTGTTATCCATTACCAGACGAATTGGTTACTAAATATTATGTGTTTTAAGCGATTTAAATCGTATAGATTTTAGTAATTTCGAATTAGCTTACGAGTAAAATTTCCAATAATGTCAAATTGCAACGTTTCAAAAAGGTTTGTTTGTAAAATTTTTAATTCTGAAATATTATAAGGTTTCAGATAATTTCAAAATAGATGTTTTCAAGTAATTTTAAATAAATGTGTAAAATTTCAGACAAACTTTGTGTGTAAAATTATTAAACTTAAAATGTATTTGCTCTGTAAAATTGCAAAGTTTAAAAAAATTTTCTCTGTAAAATTTTTAATTTCCCAAATATTATGTTTTCAAATAGTTCTAAATTAGATGTTTTTTGGTGATTTTAAATAAATGAGAAAATTTCAAATATGTTTTATATGTAAAATTGAAAAGTTAAAAAATGTATCTTTGAAAACAATGTAATTTCCCAAATATAAAATGTTTTCAAGTAATTTCAAATAAGACGTTTTTAAGTAATTTTAAATAGATCTGAACATTTCAAATAGGTTTTTTCGTAAAATTTTAAATTCTAAAATATCATAAGGTTTCAGGTAATTTCAAAAGAGATGTTTTCGAGTAATTTTAAATAAATGTGTTAAATTTCAGACAAACTTTGTGTGTAAAATTATAAAATTCAAAACACATTTGCTCTGTAAAATTGCTAAGTTTCAAAAATTTTTCTCGGTGAAATTTAAAATTTCCCAAATATTATGTTTTCAAATGATTCTTAATAAGATGTTTTTAGGTGATTTTTAAATAAATGAGTAAAATTTCAAATATGTTTTATATGTAAAGTTTAAAATTTATTTTATATGCAAAGTTTTAAAATAGTTTCTTTGAAAAATTTTTCAATTTTCCAAATATCAAATGTTTTCAAGCAATTTTAAATAAGACGTTTTAAAGTAATTTTAAATAGATATGAATATTTCAAATAGGTTTTATATGTAAAATTATAGAATTATATGTAAAATTGTAAATTCGAATGTAAAATTAAAAACATTCAAATAGCTTTATGCGGAAACTTTCAAGTTTTTAACAATGACGTATTTTCCATTAATTTCAAATATGATACTTTGCCATTAATTTCAAATATGATACTTTGCCATTAATTTCAAATATGATACTTTGCCATTAATTTCAAATATGATACTTTGCCATTTTTAAATACGTTTTAGGCGAAAAAAATTTAAGTATGAAATTTCAATTAATTTTTATTAGTCAAATTTCAACAAAATTTTATGTATGAAATTTCAAATTAGTTTTATGAGTAAAATTCTAACTCCCTAAAGAATATACAGTATTGCATTCCTCTTTTTTTTTTTTTTTTAATAGCGTATAAATCCTCGAGGGTTATTCAATGCTATCCATGCTGAACAAAAGCAGGGATACCCACAGCTTGTAGGGTAAGGGCGTTCATATCTTTCTCTGGGGTGCTAGTCCAAAACTGAACGTAATAGCGAGAGTAGAGATTGTACTCGCTTACTTTGAGGCTGTATTCCAGCCATTACCCCAATGCAACGAGCCAGTATTGAAATCTTGAAGTAATTCATTATATGACTTCAAGCATGGAAAACCAAGCGCTAATAAAGGGCGAATAACTCTAATTGTTATGGCGGTGTTAACGGCTTATTCGACATTTACGCTCAAAAGCTTGGAAACGCGATCGTGTGCATGCATACTTTCTCTTTCTCTCTCTCTCTCTCTCTCTCTCTCTCTCTCTCTCTCTCTCGCTCTCTCTCTCTCTCTCTCTCTCTCTCTCTCTCATACACACATAGATTCTCTCTCTATCTATCTCTCTCTCATACACGCATAGATTCTTTCTCTCTCTCTGTCTCATACTCGCATAGATTCTCTCTCTCTCTCTCTCTCTCTCTCTCTTTCTCATACACGCATAAAAGAGATAATCTTTGCATGTATGAACATGCAAAGATTATCTCTCTCTTTCACACACGCAGAAATTATCTTTCTCTCTCACACTTTCTCTCTCTCTCTCTCTCT
>OY757918.1:30673628-30676128 GCA_963585895.1 Sepioteuthis lessoniana
AATATATTATACATACACACACAAACACACACACACACACACACACACACACACACACACACATAAATATGTTGAAATATAGAAAAACAAGTATATATTTACACAAAGAGAGTGAAAGAGAGAGATAAACATGGAGTTTTGAAAATGTTGTTCTCTATCAATCTATTCATATATCTTCACACTTTCTTTCTCCATCACAGCCCCCCTCCTCCTCTCTCTCTCCCTCCGAAGGAAGAAATATATTACTCATTATGCGATTGAATGTAAGTAAGTAAGTAAAGTTAGCGACCATAGTCGAGGGTGACCCGAAGGCTCCCTTTTCGATGTAACCTTCTAAATCAAGTACCATTTTTAAAGTCTTTGGTATGACTCGACCTGGGTTTGAATCCAGGTTTCCCGGACCATTAGGTGAACGCTCTACCCACTTGACCAGTATTGCGTTATCATTATTTTTTATTATTATTTAACCTATCTTTCAGGCAGGTGTCATAATACTTAACCTCTATCTCTGTCTGTCTGTGTCTTGCTCTCTCTCTATCTATCTCTCACTTTCCCTCCCACTCTCTCTCTCTCTCTATATATATATATATATATATAATTGTAAGGTTGTAAAAAAATTCTAGCTGTGTTTCTAGTGTAGATGTGTGTCTCTGCATATGCCCATACGTAGTTTATAGGAGGCAAGCCAGGGCCAGTCAACAAAAGTGTTGTTTTTGCTCTTAAATCCAACTGTTTCTAAAGCCTCTATAAATTTTGCGCGCGCTGGTGCACACACACACACACACACACACACACACACACACACACACACACACACACACACACACACACACACTCATATATATATATAATATATTGCCGTAACATCATTGTTCAAGTCCTGGAGGAAGCAATTTTCATTTCCTATAGCGCTAAAACCCTTTGGAAAGGTATGAATTCAACTATTCCCCCTTCAGCTATGAACAGATGGTAGCGGAGACTTGGCCCTTTAACCTTTGTATGGCAACCAGACTAGGAGAAGGAAAACTCTAAATACAAGCCTGTTAAGCTCCACTTAAAAAAATGACCTTGTGTCACATCCTGATCGTGTAGAGTGGTTGAATATATATATATATATATATATATATATATATATATATATATATATATATATTTCTTTTTTTTTTTTTTTTGGTGAGTGATTGCTCAAAATGTACCAAACATTGTTTTAGAAGAAGTCGATACACTTATGAATCAGATCCAATAAAAAATTAAAATATCGAATGTTAGTGTCTCTCATGTTTAATGAAACCTGTCTAAAAAATTCGTATGTATACATGAATATATATATATATATATAGAAAGAGAGAGAGAAAGAGAGAGAGAGAGAGAGGAAGTGTGAAAGAAAGAGATAGACAGATAGACTGAAAGAATGTGGTGACTTGTGAGGGAGAGACTGAGAGGGAGAGGTGGTGTCTTAAACTGTGTAAATTGGTTGCATATTGAGTTGCATTCCTCCGTCTACACGACTAAATTCAAATGTGTGCAATATCTAATATTTTCTAGTCATGCAGTTTTTTCCCTCATTTATTTTAACGTTGTCTACTCGACTCTTTGCCAATGTCATTGGCAATTGAATTAGAAGTAACTAGTGTCCCTGTGAGGCAGGTCAAATGACTGTGTGGACCGGGTAACCAAACAGCGCGGGGCCCCAATCGAGGGCTCAAGTGATTGCTGGGGGCTTTGTGACTTAAAAATCACAATTTACTTTCCTGTTTGCTGAAATGAGGTTGAAGTGCTTCAGCCTGAGATAAATCCTGCCATCAAACCAGACATTGTACACCTTAGTAAAGTTAGTATGCCTGGAAAAAGTATAGACATTTATTATTTAAGTGTTGGGAAGGTGGCACCAAAAGATTTTCTCGTAATAAAAGCACACAACACAGGCAAAATACGTGTTGGTAAATAAACGCGTGTACTTTTTTAAAAGTAATTTATATATAGATAAATATCTACCCGCAATATATATATATATATATATATATATATATATATATATATATATATAGCGGTCGTATCAATACTGTTGTATGGATGCACAACTTGGACGCTAACTAAACGGCTGGAGAAGAAGCTAGACGGCAGTTACACAAGAATGCTGCGAGCAATACTGAACAAGTCCTGGCGGCAACACCCTACAAGGCACCAACTATACGGTCACCTGCCTCCCATCACGAAAATTATTCAAGTTAGACGAACCAGACATGCAGGACACTGCTGGAGAAGCAGGGACGAGCTCATAAGTGATGTACTCCTATGGACCCCACTTATGGCCGGGCAAAAGCAGGACGACCAGCTTGAACATACATTCAGCAACTATGTGAGGATACGGGATGTAGCCCTGAAGACCTGCCTTGGGGCGATGAACGATAGGGAGAAGTGGTGAGAGAGGGTCAGGGATATCCATGCTAGCGGCACGACATGATGATGATAAATTATTTTTCAGTGTGGTATGTCAAAC
>OY757918.1:30681128-30706128 GCA_963585895.1 Sepioteuthis lessoniana
CCGTGATGAGTTTTTATCCTGATTGATAGACAGACGCATAGATAGATAGATAGATAGATCGTAATTCAAGGGTCATTTGATAAATAACGAGAATTTTGCCAAAGGAGTCGACAATAAGCAGCACTGTTTGCAGTTTCAACTTTTCAAGGAAGTCTATACTGATGGCTCCTTTCATGACTATGTTTACGGATCGCTGCGCTTGTAACTTTTTCTTTACCGGAAAATCAGTGTATTTCCAATCCATCTTCTATCTTTTTGACTTATCCTTTTTGTAACTAACCCATGTTTAGTCCATGTGTCAACATTGTTTTTTTTTTTTTTCTCTCTAAATCATACTTCTCTGAACCTATCAAATAAATTTCGTATTGTTTTCACTTTTCAACCCCATCGCCCCAAAATTATTGACATACCTCTTTTGATGTTTCGAACACTCTGCTTCATTTGTCGCCATAGTAAATAGCCTCAAAAAGAATATTTTTCCATGATTAAAATTTATTTTTGTTGCTTAAAACCAAATCAAAATAAAGCAGAATTCAAATTTTTGGAAAAAAATACTTCTGAAAAAATGTATTTATTTATTTGTTTATGGTATGACTTTCACACACACACACACACACACACACACACACACACACACACACACACACACGCACGCACACACACACACACACACACACACACACATATATATATATATATATTTATATATACTTTTTGGGTTGAAAAGCGCAAATAATGCAAAATCTATATGATATATACGGAGAAATATATATATATATATATATATATATATATATATATATATATATATATATATATATATATATATATATATATACACGTTGATAGATAAAGAGATAATACACCAAGATCAATCCTAATTTTTCATTTCTTTTCTATTTTGAAGGATATTCTAAGACTGACGAATTGCAACAGCGACTTTTGAGTAAAGATAATTACTCGTGGAAACCGAAAGGTAAGTAAAATTTATTTTAAAATGATAAAAAAAGCAAAATAAAGCTTAAAACAAATCTTTATTTAGCAAGAAGCTAAAATTTAAGTCATATTTGTCGTATTCGGCTATGTATTATCATGGCTGAGCATCATTGATGATAAAAATAAAAAAATAATAACAACTGAAAAAAAATCAAAATGGTATTTAATTCAATCAATTAAAGTCAAGATCGTTGATTTGATGTCCTGCTGCTTCCATAGTTTCAAAGGGGGAATTGTCTTACCTGATATAGTTCATCTATTCTGTACTCAGAATGTTAAAAATTAACTTGTACCTGTATGAAAGCGTATTACCAGCCCAAATATCTTCGATAAGCTAATTTTAGACTTTTCCAAAAACTAATCCAAAATGAACACACATTAAGAATCAAAAGTGGATATTAATTTGCCCTTACGATTCTTGCAGTTAAACAACATCGAAACCCTACGTGTCTGACATGCTTACTAATAATACTTTTATATACTTAGAATATACATTTTTGATCCAAATAATATAATGATATCAACTAACATGAAATCTGTCTAAGAATAGGTTGTATAGTGAACTGAAACTATACTGACAAATTTTTGAATTTTTTTAATATGAAGTATATTCCCTTTTGCAATTTGATTATTGTTTTTTGAGTCCCCAGTTTTATTCTTATTTTTTAATCCTTGAGAGGCTTTCACTGGAGTTTGAGTGAGAGTAAGTCTCCTTAAGTCTCCAGGACTCTTCTCAGTATTCTGACTGTTCTCAATTATGCTGTAGTTTGGATGGTCTACACTTGTCCTCTAATTTCCAAGTCCTCCAGCCCTTGCATCATCCTTAGTGACGGCATGTATTGCACAATTTACCGTTATTATATCACAGTCATTTTCATGTTTCATATTTTTTTTCAGTTCTCGACCAAGTTCGAGGTACTTATCTTATATAGATGATCCGTTTGGATCTCAAAATCCTAAAGAATTTTGTACTTTTGATTTTCCATGACAGATTCTGGGTTGTGCATTTACCATTTGTTCGTATGATCAAATTTAAACTTTTTGCACAATTGCTCTTGGCCATTTTGTTCTTCTCATCAGCATTAGTTGGCGGTCTTTCACTGGAATCTGAGTAAAAGAAGTTTTTTTCTGATCTCCAGAACTTTTCGCTGTATTCTCTCCGATCTTATCCAGTCTGTCATCAGGCTAGTCTCAATTTTTTCTCGGATTTCCAATTCTTCCAGTTTATTTTCGAAGCCTTTGGAGAGTGCTCTAAGCGGACAGAATACGACTGGTATCACCATCAACCCCATGATACATTTTTTTTTTACTTTTCTGGCAAGGCCTAAACATTTTGTTATCTTTTCAATTCATTTTATTTTTACTCTGTGGTCAGCTGGGACGGCAAAATCCACTTGACGGCAAGTTCTTCTTTTCTTGTTAATTAATACTAGATCTGATCTTCAGGCCGAGATTTGGGGATTAGTTTATATCTCAAAATCCCAAAGAATTTTATGCATCTTATTTTCTTGGACGAATTCTGGTTTGAGCATATACTGTTTATTAGTATGGTCAAATTTAAATCTTTTGCACAATTTCCAGTGGATCTCATTCCTATCCAATCATGCCCAATTTTGTGTTCCTTTTGTACAAGTTTTCTTCATTTGCGTATATGTGATTAACCGTTTCATCTCTTCCCCCCCACAAAAAAAACTATTGTTGCTATTCTGATGCGTATTGTCCACTTTCGCTTTAATACAATTGGATCTTATGGCATTGTTTTGTGTTGCTATTAAAAAAATTCATTTTCTCACAAGAGGTTTCCCTTTCTTAGCTATATCCTGGTTTTCTCATTTGTAATCTTGCCAGTTTGACGTTTGAAATTTCTTTGCAGTTGTATTTCTTCTAAATCTGTTTACGTTTTATTTTCCCGTTGTTCTTATGTTGCCGACGCTGTTACTGGCTACTGTAAAGTGTCTTTCTTTGAGATTTTTTATGCAGTCTTCGAGAATTCGTGTTGTTGCATCAACGCTATCCCCAATGCTATTATAATTCTTATGAGTTTTTCACACCAGCATTAGCTGATAGTCTTTCTCGGAAAACTGAGTAATTGCAATTCTCTTCAGGTATTCAGGATTCTTCGAGGGGTTTTGGCCGATCTCAACAATGTTGTAATCTGGATGGTCTGGGTTCGTCCTCAAAATTTTAACTTTCCCCGTCCAGACCGTTCCAAGTGCACCAATTACTATAGGTATCACCGTCACTCTGTTATATAAGTACGTAATGTTTTTTTTTTATATTAATCATTTTTCGTTAATTATATTTTATCATTCAGTTTGGTTGGGCTTTGAACTATTCGGCTCTTAGTTCAGGTGCACAGGCATTGGGTACAGTCTACGCTCGTGCGCAGAGGATGCGATAATCACGATTGTCATAATAAACCCCAGATAGGAAATGGAACTGGAGTGTGAATGACGTCATGCCCGGAAGCAATGGGCTGAGAATTTGGGTATTCTGAAAAACAGTCAGCTGGAGACAAGATGCCGAAATGAGAGCCAGCGGCATACAGAGAGCTATGGGCTCTCAGTGACCCACGGTTGAGCCATCCAGCCAAGATGAGAAAGAAGTACTGCTGGGTCAATATATCAGTCTGTCCTCAGAAAATTCTAAGGGAACCAACCACGGTTGGTACAACTGTATGTATATCAATGAAACTTTGAAATATTAATGGAACTTGAGAAACTTTCTGCTAAGGTAACTGAAATTCGGATGAATATAGTTTAGTATGTATGGTTCTAAGAAACTGTATTTTTAGCCGGATTAAGAACGTTTCTAAAAACCTTATATATATCTATATATATATACACACTCACACACACACACACACACACACACACACACACATATATATATAAAGAGAGAGAGAGAGAGAGAGAGAGAAATAAATGAGGGACAAACTATTTGTGGGGGATATGAGTGCGTGCGCTCGTGTGTGTGTATAATTCTGTCTGTTTATATCTCTATTGATCACTTATTTTGAATAGATTTTTCCTTCTCTCAGTTTATCTCTCTCTCTCTATATATATATATATATATATATATAGAGAGAGAGAGAGAGAGAGTAAGAGAGAGAAAGAGAGAAAGAATAAAAAAGTAGGTTTGATAGCAGAAGGAGCAGACTGATATGTTGTGTGTTTAGGTGCGTGCGTGCGTGCGTGCGTCCTTAGGTCTGTTTCTATCAGTTTATCCATCTATCCATCGATCGACCATTTAGAATAGCTTCTTTCCTCTCTCTCTCTCTATCTATATATATATATATATATATATATATAGTGAGAGCACACTCTTGAGAGATGCAATGGAAATAACAATATGTAATTTGAAATATCTTTACACAATTTTTGCTCAGTTATTTCGAGTGGTTGTCCATACTACTACTACTACTACTACCAATAATAATATTAATAATAATACTGCGACTACTACTGCTACTAATGATAATAATTATAATAGTTTTTTTTTTATTTACACGCAGTTAAATGTCAAAACAGTTCTAATTCAAACAACTCACTTGAGCATAAGTACACTGTTTCGTTTTATTTGAACCATAGATAGGACCCTATCAGGTTCTACCACTCCAAGCCAGAGTGGACCTTGGAGCGATGGCGATATTGCGGTACTCTGCATTCCCGAAAGCTCCCGCATTACTACAGTCTTACACTCAGATTCTTTAGTGTCCTATCCAGGAAACTCGTTGAAGGAATCTTACCCTTCTGCAGAGATGCAGTCGGTGTATTCTGCAGCCCTAGTCGACTGGGCCAAGATAGATCTAAAGATAGATGAACAGATCTTGATAGATTTAAACATTTCAATGTAAATGAACAAATTTTCATAGATATAAAGATATATGGACACATTACATGGATATAAGCATAGATAGATAGATATATAGATAGATAGACAGATAGATAGATTCATACATACATGCATATTCATGTTAAAGGAATTCAGAGAGGTCAAATGAATCTAAATATATCGGCTCAGGTAACAAGGGAACCCAAGGAAATCATATGATATAAAGTCGCGGGACGTAGTTTGGTGTTTTGTGTCACTTAAAATATTTATATATGTTTTTTCAAACACCCAAGCAGATGATAGACTTTCAAGAAACACCAAGTGTAAAATAGAATAAAATAACTTTGTTTCTTCTTTTTGAATATTCATGTTCGACGTGGAAAGTGTTCTGAATTTTATTTCCTGATTTTTGATTTTCAGCCGTAACTTTGCAATTTGTTACACCCCGGTGAGAAGTTATTCTTTGTCTGATTTTCTAGGAGACGATGTATTGTTAATGTCATATATCATCTCTTTCCTCCCAGTTTAATATGGCTTGTGTTTTTCTTTAGCTCTGTGGTACGTAAATTGTACTCTTTGGCTTCTTGCAGAAAATTCTGCAAATATCGATCTGAACTCTCTTCTATTTAGCAATCGTATATTCTTCTCATTTCATTCTCTGTCTTTTCAGGAGAATTATCAGTGGAATGTTGGTAATGGTAACTCACACTTTCTCAATCATTCTGTTTATCTCTCACTGTAATCCATGAAATTTGTCCATATATCTTTATATCTATGAAAATCTGTTCACATACGTTGAAATGTTAACAGATATCAAGAGCAGTTCATCTATCTATCTTTTCACAGAAAAATCATTTACCGTATGATTTTAACCAACATTTCTGCCACTGGAAGTATGTGACATAAGGCTAGTTAGGTCTGTTTCTATCTGTTTATCTATCCATCCATCCATCGACCATTTAGAATAGCTTCTTTCCTCTCTCTCTCTCTCTCTCTCTAAATATGTCTATTTCTACATATACATACATATATATATATACATATATATATGTGTGTGTGTGTGTGTGTGTGTGTGTGTGTGCGCGCGCGTGTGTGTGTGTGTGTGTGTGTGTGGAGAGAGAGAGAGAGAGATATGCAATGGAAATAACAAAATGTAATTTGAAATGTCTTTACACAGTTTTTGCTTCGTTATTTCAAGTGATTGTCTATGCTATAACAACTATTATTACTACTATTACTACCACTACTACTACTACTACTACTACTACTACTACTACTACTAATAATAATAATAATAATAATAATAATGATAATAATAACCTGGATTGGTTGTTATGTCAAGGCTGAAGAACCCAGTCTGCTTTGTTATATACCTATATTAGAAGGGAAGGAAACATAGATTCATGCCTTTCCTAAGAGCATAAAGCCATCTTCAATTTACCCAACACCTCTGGCATGAGCAAGGCATGACAAAAGACCGATTTTAAAGGAAGTAGAGTTTGTTTAAATCCACTCTTTTCCGCCTCCTAGACTGATTATCACACTAAGGCCGAAGAACCCAGTCTGTTCTATTTCTCCATAAATGAGTGGGTGAGGAGCAAAGATGGATTCGTCCCTTTCTTATAAAAAATTATCTCCCAAGAATTTTTATGAACGGTTTTCTTCTAAACCAGAAATAAAGTAAGTAAAATTGGCGACCGTCGTCGAGGGTAACCCGAAGGCTCCCTTTTCGATAGCTACAACACCAAGGTGTAGGGGAGGGCGCTACTCCTTTCCCTGGATTGCTCGACTTTACCCTTGATCCATACCTCATAATGCTGAGTATTAAGCAAGGAGGTATCCAGTACCATTTTTAAAGTCTTTGGTATGACTAGACCTTAGATGGGCCATTGGCGAACACGCTACCAAATAGGCCAATGGTTCACTTGTTTAAATTCACAGCTATTCTCTTCCTAGACTGATTATCACATCAAGGCTGAAGAACCCAATCTGTTCCATTCCTCCATAAATGAGTGGGTGATTAGAAAAAATGGATTCATGCCTTTCCCATAAAAAAATTACACTCCAAAATTTTTTTACGAAAGTCAGATTTTATAATTGCTTGTAGAATATTATGCAATGAAAACGGATGTTATTAAGTGTTATATATTACCAAACACTAGTTTCGAAACTCTGTAACTCAATATAACATTGCAACATCTTTATGACGAAAAATGAAATTATATATAGTTATTTATTCCTTTCTGATATTTTCATATTTGTTAAACTTATAGAATCACAAAATGAAACCAAAGGAAAGTATAACCAGGGAAAGTGTGTTGGAATGTGTGTTCACATTTGGAATAACCTCCATGTCTTGAAAATCAGCATTATCTTGGCGTGAATATTAAGCACCGGTATTGGGAAGAAATACAGAGCAATTTTCAACCACAGTCTAGCCACTCCATCAAATTTAGTCATAGGTGTCACATAAAAATACCACAAAAGTAACTAAAGTTTTTATCAATACATTGAAATTAAATGTATTACAGGATTCAACCAGTATTTCCATAATCTTCCCTAGTTATAGAGAAAGGAAAATATCAATAGAATCTTTTCCATGTTTTCTATTTACAATTAAGTCATCAATAGACCTTTTTCCCAGGATTTTTGCAAGGTTCTCAAAAAGAAAGAAAAACTCAATTTGCTTTCAAATCCTTTGGTTTTTATATCGAATGTTTCTTACCCAAATAATATTATTACAAAACTACCCATCAGATAGTCATAAAATATAGAATACGGCATAAGTAACGTACTTTTTAAATATGTATTTTTTATTGAATTAAAATTAATAACCTTTTTTTAGATCAAATTTGATTGCAGTAGATTAAAAAATGAAGATAATTCAGTTAAATAGTTAAAGAAAAGACGTTTAATAAAAATCAAGATCCAGAAACCATCAGTATTGTTCAATACTATGCTTTGATTTTAATTGACATGATCAAAATGTTCCATTTCTTGTTCAATACTATGCTTTGATTTTAATTGACACGATCAAAATGTTCCACTTCTTGTTCAATACTATGCTTTGATTTTAATTGACATGATCAAAATGTTCCACTTCTTGTTCAATACTAAGCTTTGATTTTAATTGACATGATCAAAATGTTCCACTTCTTGTTCAATACTAAACTTTGATTTTAATTGACATGATCAAAATGTTCCATTTCTTGTTCAATACTATGCTAAACTCTACCAATAATACATCTATGAAGTTTTTGACACATTCTTGTTGTAATTACAGAAAATTTATCGGAAATCACCAGTTTTAATTCAAGAACTCTTTTTATCTAGAGGCTGTCAACTTGCTCTTTCAATACACTGCACAAAAAGGGTGCCTGGTGGTGGTAGATCTAGAGATCCTGAGAGCCACTCAGTTACTTCTAGTTATTCATTCATATCTTCTTAAATTTAATCAATAAAGAAAAGATATATTATAAGTTATATGTAAAATAATTTCATATCTAACAAAAATATATAAATTTAGGCAGTAGAGATAAGTGGTTGGCGACCGTAGTCGAAGGCGAATAGAAGGTTCCTTTTTCAATAGCTACTACAGCGAGGTGTAGGGGATGGAGCAACTCCTTTTCCTGGATTGCTCCACTTTACCCTCGATACGTACCTTATATGGCTGGGTGTTAAGCAAAGAGGTATCAAGTACAATGTTTAGAGTCTTCAGTATGACGCGACCTGGAATTGAACCCAGGTCTCCCGGAAGAGATAAAAAAAAGAATTTTAAAAAGCGTTACTTTTGCTGCGCCTTATATATGAAAATTTATTGTATATTACCAACAGAAATCATTGCTATTTAATTACCTGCATAATTGCACTCTTCCCTTGTGATGCTAATATTATCTAAATTTTATGACCAATAAAATTTAAATCTTAATTTCTGTCCATAATTCGTTAATAAGGTTTGGTTTGGTTTCTTTGTTTAATGGCATATCAAATCTTTTTAGGTTATTTAATGCCAAAGCCATTCTCGTAGGAGAACATTAGTGGTACTATTTAACCCATAGCTGGGAGGATAAGGGGGTTCATACCTTTCCCAAGGGTATTTGCCCGAAAGTGAACGTAATAGCACGACTGGAGTACGAACTCGCGTACTACGATTCCGCAGTCCATCGCTTTAACCATTACACCACGAGGACACCCCCGTTAATAAGGAAAATGTCCTATATTTAAGGTCAGGATGATGTTACAAATATATTGCATTTTTAAAAGTTTCTCCTTACAAGAGCTATATCTCATAAAGATCTGTTGAAAAGTTTGTTTTGTTTAATGGCATATGAACCTCCTTGTATAATTTAATGCCAAAGACATCCTTCTAAAACAACATCAGTGGTACTATTTAACCCAGAGCTGTGAGGATAAGGGGGTTCATACCTTTTCCAAGGGTATTTGTCCGAAAGTGAACGTAATAGCGTGACTGGAGTTCGAACTCACTTCCTACGATTTCACCGTCAAGCGTATTAACCTTTAACATCCGGTGTTAAGAAGTAGTTCTACATTTAAATAAATATTTCATGTTTCGATTCCTTTAGACTCGGTTTCAGTTTCTGTGTTTAATGCTATATCAAACTCCGTGGGCTATTTAATGACAAAACTATCCTTGAAGAAGAACAGCAGAAATACTATTTAACACATCGCTGTGAGGATAAGGAGGTTCGTACCTTTCCCAAGGGTTTTAGTCTGAAAGTGAACGTAATTGAACGATTGGTGATCGAAATCTCTTACTGCGATGTGAAAGTCCAGCACATTAGCCATTGCAAACTGGAGACTCCTTTTCTCGTATCTGCTAGAGATCGTTCCTGGTTTAAAGACAGCACCTCCCAAGAGCACACAAAAGTGTTGGGTAATGGGCAATTCAAAGATAAAATGCTGTAATAACGGCTTCATACTAGAGCCTTCTGGATTCTTTCACAGTATAAAAGCCTTGAGCCATACTTACCATTGTTAAAGGGTGATTAAATATTCTGCTAGTTCTTTGTCCACAATGGTTTAATTTATATTTTTCTTTGTTTTTATATTTCTAGCTGATTCTCTCTGTCTCTCAAATGAGAATCTTTCTCTCTCTGTCTATCTCAGTCTGTCTGTCTCTGTCTCTGTCTCTCTCTCTCTCTATGTATATATATGGAGTTTCTAATCTGACCGCTTTTTTCCCTACCTATTCCCATCTATGTCAAGGTCAGTGTTGAATTACTTTGAATGGTTAAATTATGTCGGGTCAGAAGTCAAAAATTTAGAGACTTCGTTGCTTGTCTGTTTTTTTTTTCTTTTTTTTCTTTGTTGTTTTCTTTTCTTTTGAAGATCAAATTTCGTAAGATTCTGGGCGAATTAATTGGCAAATGTCTTTTCGCCCGATTTTCGTTCCATTTTTTTTTTGGGGGGGGGTCTCTCTACTTTCTTCTGCTTTATTATTTTTCTCTTTCTCTTTCAATTCCTTGTTCTTCCCACACCACAATCTATCTATCTATCTATCTATCCCATTCTCTTCCTGACTATCCATCTATCTAACTAACTAGCTGTCTGTCTGTGTCTCTCTTTCTCTCTCTCTCTCTCTCTCTCTCTATATATATATATATATATATATATATATATATATATATATATATATCAGTTGTTGAATATTTCTATTGATTTCCTTATTCGATCTCTTTTGTTCCAATTCAAAAATTAAGAACTTTGATTTAATTAATCTTTTATCAACAGTGTATTAGCATCTAGTTGTTTTCAATAAGGATTAAGTGGCTGAATCCTGTCAATTTAATAGCTTTCTTCCTGTCGATTTGATATTACTAACTATTTCGAGTTTTTCAAATTTAAAACAAGACTCTTCTGAATTTAGCCAAGTATGATCTAAAATGAAAGCGTAAGGAAACGGCAGCTTTAAATTCGTTTTTAATTTTAAAGTTAAATATCTGAATAAAGACGATCGCACAGCTGAGACGATAAAATAGCGATGTCTACACGTCTTTTAAGATAGACGTCTGTCTTAATTACTTATTGATGAAAATGTTTCTTGCGAAACACATGATTGAACGAGTGCGGCTCCATCCGTGCTCACTAGACCTAATTGAGTACACAAAGATGGCTATCTTACGTCAAGTAGACTTTGTCAGACATTAAAATGTTTGTTACTTCTTGTTTAATAAGAAAAAAAAAACAATAGGCTTTTGTGTAAGATTTTGTTTATTTATAGAGAAGAAAATGAGTTTATTTAACATAAACATTTAAGTTTCTTTCTTATCTCAAGGACCTTTCACAGTAAATTTGATGGGGATTTGTCTGTATTTTCTAGGTTTTGCGACTGCTGCCGCCGTCACAGTTTTCTTTTGTTGTGTGGCAACGTTTGTTTAACATTTACAAACAAGGAATTTTTATTCACATTATTCTCCTGGGAACAAATTTGAAATCATGTCACATAATAGTATAATTTTGGCTTTTTTATTTCTGCTAATTGAAAAGGAATACTTTCTTGAGTATTAGAAGATTTTATTTTCTATTTATGCAATATTACGTAATCTGTTGTTGTTGTTGTTGTTGTTGTTGTTTAAGAATAAACTTCCATGATTAGTTTACCAAAAACGTAATTCTAATCTTCCGTTTAATCATTTCCACGTTTAATCATTCCTAGAAATGGAAGTAGAATATAGCTTTCATTTCTTTATACCTCTATCTTTCCTTCTATTTTTCCTACTATCTTTTGGTTGGTTGGTTGGTTGGTTGGATTTTATGACATATCAACCTTTGTAGATTATTTAACGCCAAATTCTGCTATATGTATATACATTCGGCCTAAGATTTCTGAACAAACTTTTAGTCGGTAAAATGTTTGATCAGCAGGATTTCATTTGTTTGCACATGGTTAACCAGTTTCAATTCGTCATATTTTTTGGTACAAACCTGTCACTCTCAAGAAGGACAGAGCATCATCAATTTTAAGCAAGAACAGTTAGTTTGAATAACAAGCTAGCTGGCTAGATAGATAGATAGATTGATAGATATAGACGGAATGGTATAGACATACATACACCTATCCATCAATATATAAGTAAAGATAAAGTTGGCGACCATAGTCGAGGGCGACCAGAAGGCTCCCTTTTCAGTAGCTACAACACACCGAGGTGTAGGGGTGGGCGCTACTCCTTTCCCTAGATTGCTCCACTTCACCCTTGATACGTACCTTATATAACTGAGTGTTAAGCAAGGAGGTATCAAGTACCATTTTAAAGTCTTTGGTATGACGCGACCTGGGATTGAACCTTGGTCTCCCGGAACATTGGCAAACACTCTACTTCCTAGACCAATATGTATATATATATATGTATATATATATATATATATATATATATATATATATTAAAATGTTGAGAGATATGGATAGTTTGCAACAGATAAACATACATACATACATACATACATACATGTACAAATCGATAGATAGATATGGAAGGAATGCGATAGATATACATACTGCCAGATAGATAGATAGATAGATTGAAATCTTAGTTTATTTTCTCATGGACCCATTACCGTACCATTCTACTTACCTGACTACTCATAATTGGGCCACAAGAGCACAAATAGGTTAATGTCTTTTCTAAGGACATTGACTCTACAACATTCTTATATTTGGTACTTTTTTATTCGCTGCTTTTAGCACTGAAGTTTAAATTCTTAAACCGGCACTTTTAATTTTTAAATGAATGGTATGTGTTTTAAAGTAATATATATATATATATATATATATATATATATATATATATATATATATATATATATATATATATATATATATATATATAATTGTGTGTGTATGTGTGGAAGAGAGTCTAGTAGGTGTTAGGGAGAAGTGGTAAATTTTACATGTTTTCAACTTGTTCATTCGAAGATCCTGTTGCGCCCGTAATACATTTGATTTTCTTTCATCATTGAAAGATCTAAAATAACACGTGTTCTAGTGAATCAACTGAAAACATTATTGCACATGAAAAATAAACAGATCCTCTCTCCCCTGCTGACAAGGAGAGAGAGAGAGAGAGGGTGTGTCAGAAAATATAGATTTTGATAGATATGAACAGATACAGAGAGACGGGGATATATTAGATACAAGAAAGTTTATTGTGATAGATAGATAGATAGATAGATAAACACAGACAACCTGATCAACGATAGTTAGATGGATATACAGATGGATATATAGATAGACATATTTTGACAATATGACCAAAGATAGATAGATTGAGATGATGTGACCATAGATAGATAGATAGATAGAGAGAAATTGATAAAATCACGCGATATAAATTTACGGGTTGGGCTGTTCAGATACCAATTTCATCAAATCATCGTATGATGATTCGTATACGGGTGCCGAGATACAAAAATGTATGTGTATATGTGGCCCTCGTAGAAACAATGCCATTGATTGTGCTCGCAACTCCATGGGAATAGCAGAAAGGAACGGAATGGCTTATACCGGCAGTGGGTCAAGGCAAAGAAGCCATGTTTGGTAGGGGGCGCAATTAACGCTTTTTGGGAGAGCAAAGGACGGTGCTACGAGGCGTGAGTGGGAGATGGTGGCATCGGTGCGATGAAACTGAAGACGAAAAAGAGTTAATGGCAGAATTGTGGGATGATTCAGAAAAATATCTCTTATACAAAAGTGAACCTGTTCGAGAAAGATATTCTACGGCAGAAGCTGAATAATATGGATTCCGACGTGATGCGTATGTACAAACAGTCACGTGGTATGCGGGTGTACACCCCAGAATGCACATGCACACACACACACACACACACTCGCACTCGCACGCGCGCATATATATATATATATATATATATATATCATCATCAAGTCGTGGTGTTAGCTCCTTGACTTTCTATCTCACCATCCGTACCTATCTTCTATAGCCCTGAGAAAGTCCTTTAGACTGCATCCTGTATCCGCACCGTTCATCAAGGTGGAGGCGTCGTGTCACAATGTTTATCTTCGAAGGAAAGCTGACTCAGCTACCCATGTTCAAGCACGGAACGAGGCTGTTTGCATTTCACATGACGGTAAAACTCTCGGGAAGTTATAAATTCAACTATTCTTTCTCTTGCTGAGGATGAATTATTAGGCTTACTGGGTTTTTGTAAGTTAGTATAGCAACGTATCAAGGTAAATGAAGACTTTAAATTCAAACAAGTTGTTGACCGGAAGAGAGATGGGTTCCGCTTGGATATTCCAGTTCAAGATACGATATAGGAGTTGCACTTCCAGAAACAGCTGAGGAGATCACCGAGGGAGATAAATCAATATCAAAGAACACCCCACCACCAAAAAAAAACAAAACACTCCTCTCATAACCTTAAGATTCACAATCTTTTGATCGGGGAATAATATTTTTTTAATTGAGCCCTATTTCACTTCAGCTCTATCCCACTCAGTCGTTTGAGGCTGTAGAATATGCCGTCGGCATCTCATCAACGAGGCCATCTGTTGGCTGTGGGTGGCAACCCATAATGCTTCAGGAACGCAACCTAGTGGCTGTGCAGTCCTTGACCCGTTGACCTAAGTTTTAGGCTCTTACTGACCTAGGCGGAGAGTCGGTGAAGCCCGATCCGCAGGTCATGTCAAGCTCTAACACATGTATGATTCGGTTGGGTTGGGTTGGTTTGGGTTGGGTTTTATAGCATATGTAGGTTATTTAAAGTCAAATAATATCTATACATAAATATTAAATATATAAAGAGGTGCCCACAATGTAATGGTTATCATCGTTGGAAATGGACAGAGCGACACGAGTTCAAATCCTGGACGAAGCTGATTGCATTTAACAAGGTACTCATACCCTAGTAAAAAATTATGAATCCTCTTATTCTCCTTCCAGCAATGGGTAAAATAGGAGGGTAGACTAGGTTCTTCAGATTTGGTTAGGCAGCCAGTCTAGAAGTAAAACTCTGAATCCAAACCTGTTAAACTCCGTTTAAAAATGACCTAGTGTCACATCCTGCCTGTGTGAAGGGTTTAATAAATACACGTATATTAATACAGACAAACTGGCTCATTGGTCTAATGGGTAGAGTGTTCGCCAATGGTCCGGGAGACCTGGGTTCAATACCAGGTCGGGTCATACTAAAGACTTTAAAAATGGTACTTGATACCTCTTTGCTTAACACTCAGCAATATAAGGTACGTATCAAGGGTAAAGTTGAGCAATTATGGGAAAGGAGTAGCGCCCTCCCCTACACCTCGATGTAGTAGCTATTGAAAAGGGAGCCTTCTGGTCGCTCTCGACTACGGTCGCCAACTTAAATACAGACCAATACTAAGAGAAATATGCAATTAAGAAGATAGCAATAAATGGAGAAACAAGTTTTTATTGGAATTGCAAGGGCCCTTTCATTTGATATTTGTCAAGCGACAACATCAGAAGTCGTTTAAAACAATTTAAATAGATTAAATTGATTAAAAAGTGGGGATGAAAATGAGAATGGTTGCAAGACCAAGGGGGGAAAAGAAAAATAAAGAATTATAATGATGAGTGTTTTGGTGTCTTTCACAGAGCTAGGAAAAAACAATATTTATTTGTACTAGAGGCCCTTTACATCCTACTTTATAAATCAACTCTGTGCAAGCAAAATTCTAAGTACTCCTTAAATTTATTTGGAGATAATTGTTACTTGACTAAGGGTGTTTTTAAGATAGGAAAAGTGAAGAAAGTAATCAATCAGTCATATTTATACAATGCTACAAAGTCACGTGTTAAGATGGAAGTTGACATAGCGAAAAAAAAAAAACACACATAAACACACGCATACACATACAGATGTATATATGGCAAAATAGAGGAGAATAGATAAGTGCTATATAATTAGGGACGCTGGGTGATTATTTTAGTCATAAGTTGTTTCCTAGCTAGACTTGGAGGTTCCCCATGTCTAGGACGGGATAGCAGCGTATGCTCTGGTTAAATAAAAGAAACGTATCAGCAGCAAATCGTTACCGGATTCTGATTGGCTGAAAGAAGCTCAAGAAGAAGACCCGTGGAGAGGATGTAGGATAGAAAAAAGGAAAAAGAAGAGTTGAGCACTTGACGCGACGATGACACTAAAATTAATCGACGACTCGAGTTCAAATCCCGGACGAGACTGATTGCATTTCACATAGCACTAATACCCTTGGGAAAGGTATGAATCCAATTATTCTCCTTCCAGCTATGGGTAAATAGTAGGGCAGACTTGGTTCTTCAGCCTTGGTGAGGCAACGAGTCTAGGAGAAGGAAAACTCTGAATTCAAACCTGTTAAACTCCACTTCAAAAATTGACCCTGTGTCATATCCTGCCCGAGCGGAGGGGTCGGTAAATAGGATGACACTAAAATTAATCCAGGTTTGAACCTCCTGTTCTGGAACTCCGGGAAGCATAGGAAATGGATAGAGCGACACGAGTTCAAATCCTGAACGAAGCTGATTGCATCTCACAAGGTACTAATACCCTAGGAAAAGTTATGAATCCTCTTATTCTCCTTCTAGCAATGGGTAAAATAGTAGGGCAGACTGTTTTCTTCAGATTTGGTTAGGCAGCCAGTCTAGGGGATTGAAAGCTCTGAATTCAAACCTGTTAAACTCCGTTTAAAAATTGACCTTGTGTCACATCCTGCCTGTGTGAAGGGGTTAATAAATACACATATATTAATACAGACAAACCGGCTCATTGGTCAAGAGTGGTTGTTCTAGACAGGATGCCATCCATGCATCAAGTAGATCTCCTTAAAAGTTACCAGTATAAGATAAGCAATGAGGTGCTCGTGGTGTAATGGTTATCGTCACCGGAAATGGACACGGCGACACGAGTTCATATCCTGGACGAGGCTGATTGCATTTCACATAGCACTAATACCCTTGGGAAAGATATGAATCCAATTATTCTCCCTCCAGCTATGGCTAATAGTAGGACAGACTGATTTCTTCAGCCTTGGTGAGGCAACTTGTCTAGGAGAAGGAAAACTCTGAATTCAAACCTGTTAAACTCCGCTTAAGAATTGACCTTGTGTCATATCCTACCTGAGCGGAGGGGTTGGTAAATAGGACTATTCAAAAAAAATTATAAGTTGGCAACAGAACACTTTAAAAGACAGCGGGTTTCTCTGGTAAACACACTCACTCCAAAAAGTCGTATTGTTAAAAATTTGGACAAGAAGGCATCTATGGGGAACCCAACTGACAAGAGCCTAGTTGCAAAACTATGTAACCTACATTACAATGAAAGGCAAAAGTTGATGCGGGAGTGGTTGCTAATAATAAATAGCAGTCTTATATATATATATATATGTGTGTGTGTGTGTGTGTGTGTGTGTGTAAATGTGAATGTGTGTGTATTCCGGTTGTATAAAACAAATATATTTATTGTGTTTGTTAAAAGCAGCTTGGTTGTTAATTAAACACTTTAAGTGGAAAAAAATAATCAAGAAAAATAATTAATATTTTAGTCGTAATTGTGCGATTATTCTATTACCCTGAAAAGAAGAAAACGAAGAAATGTTTACCCAGAATATCTACATATTTTATCTCTGCATTACATTGAAAGACCTTTTTCACTGACTGTGCTATTCGCCTCTAGTTTCGACCTTGGGTCATTTCCAGGAAAGACATTTTTGCGGAAAATAAGAAAAGAGACGAAAACAGCACTGATTACGTAACATAATTTACTCATCGAATGAAAAAGAATTTTCTTTTGCCCAAGTATCTTCAAGTGATCTTTATAAATATCTACTCTCATAACACTTGGCACTGAGCTCTCTATTTCGGTATTATATGTTACGCATGTCAGAGTGAGTGTTTCAAATTAGACGTGACAGATCGATTTATCCATTTAGGTGATGAACTCATATAAGAGATGTACTCTTATGGATCCCCACACACGGCCGCGCAAAAGCAGGACGACCAGCACGAACGTACATTCAGCAGCTACGTGAGGATACAGGTTGTTGTCCTGAAGACCTGCCTTGGGCGATGAACGATAGGGAGGAGTGGCGAGAGAGGGTCAGGGATATCCGTGCTGCCAGCACGATATGATGATGATGATGATGATGATGATGATGATGATTCTATTTCAAAACTGCAACATTGAGTTTAATGTGAAATCCATTTGTGCCAGTGCTTGGATTGGTTTGGTTTGGTTTAGTTTTGTTTGATTTTATGGCACATCAACCATTGTAGGTTATTTAATGCCAAATCCATGTTTATACACTTTTGGTATGAAAGCCTCGGAAAATATCAATGGTTAGCTCACAGATCTCATTGCTGATAGAAACGGGGTGAATCGAAAAGCAATTTTTTGAGCTATGCACTTTATATTTTACGTTGGTGTTTCTTGGCCCCTTTTAGAACAATACCAGAGGATCATTTGCTAGACATAGAACTTTATGGAAACAGATTCTAAAATACCTATTTTCGTGAAGGATTTTATTTAAATATGATAGCGAGTTTTCAACGAAACTTCATCGATTGCTTTTCAAACGTATGCGACAAATTCAGTTTAACTTATCAATGTTTCAAAAATCGAAGTCTTGTTTCGACTTCCACATACCTAAGAATAAATACAACTCTCTATTTGCACGTATGATAAATAGTCGGTAAATTCATATGTTTTGGAAGTATAAAAACCCGGTTTTATAATGCAGATAACGTTGGTTCACGTATTCAGAGACCCAAGAGCATTTTTTTGAATATTGGATGCTCTGATCTGGAGAAATTAGAAGTATCACACGATTCACTGTCTCTGTGTAGTTTTGATTCTCTCAGTCGTATGACATGAACCTGAGACATGCGTTCGTTTAAATACAAAGGTGATACAAATTTAACGAAGCTCAAGAAGTAAGATATGCATAGTTTTAGCAGAGGGTTTGGTTTGTTGGGTTTTATGGCATATCAACCTTTGTAGGTTATTTAAGGCCAAATCCATTTTTATGTAAATCTGTTCTATTTAAAACAATTCAATTTAGCATAAGTACACAGTTAAATTGTCAAAAATATTTCCATTTAAAACTATTCAAGCAGTTATAGGTAACAATTCAGTTAAGTGTAAATACAGTTTTAATGTCGAAAAGCAGTTCTATTTCAAATAATTCAGTTTAGCATGAACACGCAGTTTAAATGTAAGTACGGTTTAATTGTCAAAAACATTTCTATTTCAAGCTATTCAGTTTACTCAAACAATTCATTTTAGCATAAGTATACTGTTAGTCCTATTTAACCCATAGATAGGACCCTTATCAGGTGCTACCACTCCGGGCCAGAGTGGACATGGGAGCAATGGCAATGAAGGGGTACTCCGCATTCCCCAAAGCTCCAGCACTGATGGAACGTCACCATCAGATTGTTTAGTGTCATATCTAGAACACTCGTTAGGTGGGGATCTTACCCCTCTGCAGAGAAGCAGCCAGTGTATTCTACAGCCCCAACCGACTGGGCAATTTTAGCAGAAGTAAAATCGAAAGTTGAGAACTCGATAAACATGGGTACCCAAGAATATATCAAAAACTGAAAAAATAAATAAATTTACAAGTTTATTTAACAAAAAAATTATGGGCTTCAAAACTTTTTTAAATTTTAAAATTATTTTCTTTTGAGGGTGTTTCAATCTAAGTGAGAAAGTATTTAAAATTTAACGTGGTTGAAATTTAGTAAGCATTTTACTTAGATGTGGCACAAGGCTATATGAAATGGGCACCCAAACTCGAACTCACCCGTGTAGGTTTGCTAGTCGAGCTTGCTAACCATTGCACCACCAGTGGCGTCTAAAATTTTAGCGTGGTTTCTGATCTTTTATTTCCAAAATGATGGTATCTTTATTAGAAAAGCAGAACTGATGGGATGAAAACATCCTGAGGAAGGTTCCAATATTTTTACAGGGATGAGGAACTAGTAGTATTTACTAAGCGTTTAGTTTAGATGTGGCACAAGGACGTATGAATGGGGCACCTAATAAGAATCGAACTCACTCGTAGAAGGTTTGTTACTTTATCTTGCTGAGTTGATTTCAATCAGCTGAATCCATACTTTGGCCGGCTGAAATGTCAGAGACACGGATCTAGTCGGGTGTGTCACTTCTCTGGACATATCTCGGACCTTAGAGGAGCCATACCCCTAGGCTTTCACCCTCCTTGGAGGGGTTAGGTTTATTGCCTGATGCCTGAGGTGCCCCTTTTTAGGGGAATGCCGACAGGGCCCGAGGCATTTTTAGAGCCACCGGGCGCGTCTGGGATATAGCCCTGCGCTTGGACCCATCTTCAAAAGGCCTTGTGTCACTCGTTTGGTTAGTGGGACGGAGGACAAATACTGCTACACTATCTTGCTAACCATTACACCACTTGAGCTGCCCCGAGGATGAGGAAAATGTAGAGGCTTTAAAATCATATTATCCTGAAGGAACTCCGATAGAAATGTGAACATTTGTTCAAGTTGTTCGAGGCTGGAAGAAAACATTGTTTTGGAGACACAATTTTATATAAATAGTAAGGCAAACAATGTTCTTAGGTATTAGAAAGACAAACAATCTTTACAATTACCCACCCGATCGAAAGTGTAATCATTCCCGTTTATCTTGGAAAAATGAACGACTGCCGAAATTATGAATTTTAATTGAACTGAAAATATTTTCTATTCTGATATTTTTTTTCAAAGACCATTCAGCCTAATTTTGCACTAGAAATAAAAGCATATTTCTTGTAAGGAAATGTATTCGTTCGCTGGAAATAAACCTTCAAAATATTTGATTTATTGACCAATCAGAATTGAGCGTTCCAAAGATTTATTTTTTGCTCGGTAAAAAGTCTTTGAAAAATTCCTTCAACAAACTTTACCAAGCCGTTGTAAACAATAACTCGAAAATATTCATGCCAGACTCAGAGTTTAAACATTCAGACCAATATTAATTGTTGTGTTAGTTAGTTGGTTGGGTTTTATGGCATATCAATCTTTGTAGGTTATTTAACGCCAAATCCGTTTTTATGCGAATAGCTCTATTTCAAACAATTCAGTTTAGCATGAGTACACAGTTAAATTGTCAAAAACATTCTCTTTCAAACTATTCAGTTTATTCAAACAGTTCTAATTCAGCGAATTCAGTCTAGTATAAGTACAGGTTTTGTTTACACACTTAAATATCAAGAGTTCTATATTAGACAATTCAATTTAGTGTAAGTAAAGTTTCAATGTGAAAAACAGTTCACTTTCAGACAATTCAGTTTAGCATAAGCATGCAATATAAATGTAAGTACAGTTTCGTTGTCAAAAACATTTCTATTTCAAGCTATTCAGTTTAGTCTAAGAGTTCTAATTTAAACTATTCAGTTTAGCATAAGTATGCAGTTAATTAATCCATAGATAGGCCCCTATCAGTTGCTACCATTCCGGGCCAGAGAGGACCTGGGAGCAATGGCAAGAAGGGGTGCTTTGCATTCCCCAAAACTCTAGCATCACTGGAACCTCATCATCAGATTGTTTAGTGTCATAAATAGGACACTCATTAGAGGGGGTTTTACCCTTCAGCAGAGAAACAGTTTGTGTATTCTACAGCCCCAGCCGACAAGCTGAGGCTGTAGAATACACCGACTGTTTCTAGCATGAAAATATATTATTTAAGAAATCATATATATCTCATGTATATGTTTAAAGAGAATTTGGCATATACCACATTAACCGTTATAGGTTATTTAATGCCATTAATTGAGCCAGACCATTCTGACTCGAGGATCTTGTACGTGTGCCAGACCTACGTTTTCGGAAGCCAGTACCTTATGGTGAATTTTCTACTGGGGGAAGATTGAGATGCAAGGCATAGCTCCACAGCAAAAATTATGTATACACTTTACTTTTGGCTATACTTAGTGTAACGGTTATCGTAGTAAGAAATGGAATCGGCGGTCTGAGTTCATATTCGAGACGACCCATTTTGTGTTTCAATTATTTGCTAAAGCGTTTAAGAAAAGCATGAATCCATCTGTTCTCATTCGTACTATGGGTAAGAAAGACAAACAAGGAGCTTTAGCATTGGTTATGCCACAAATATAGAAGAAGGAAAACTCTGAAATCAAACCAGATTTACTCCGATTAAAAACTGATCTTTTCTCACATCATGCCCGTGTTGGAGGGGTTTCATTTTGAGTGACGTAATGCCACCCTTTCTCTCTATATATAATCACTCACCTGAGCAGAACTATAAAAATATTTGATCGACAGATTTTACTCCGATTGAAGCAAGTGATGAGAAAGTTTGAAAGGGAATCCCGACGGCTTTAGTTTGGTTTGCTTTGTGGCACATCAACCATTGTAGGTTATTTAATGCCAAATCCATCTTTATTCTTATAAACTGTTCAATTTCAGACAATTCAGTTCAGTATAAATACAGTTTTTTGTTCACACACAGTTAAATATCAAAACAGTTCTATTTCAAACAATTCAGTTTAGTTTAAGTATGAAGTTTAAATGTCAAAACAGTTCGATTTCAAGCAGTTCAGTTTAGTAAAAGTACTCTGTTTAGTTCTATTTGACCCATAGTTAGGACCCCATCAGGTGCTACCACACTGGGCCAGAGTGGACCCGGGAGAGATGGTGATGAAGGGGTACTCCGCCATCCCCAAAGCTCCCGCATTACTGAAGCCTCATCATGAGATTGTTTAGTGTCATATCCCGACGGCGGATCGGTTAACTTGCTGGACAGTGACATCTTTATAAGCAAGGTCACACTATTGCTGATTTATCACATTTATTTTCGGAGTAATACTCTGGTGGAAGGGATGAACACCCTTATCTCTTCTCATGGTGTTAAAGAGTACCCTTAAGGCTCTTCTACAGGGAGAGATTTACATTAAATAAGCTGCAAAAGTTGATATGCCATTAAACAAAGAAACTTAAACGGAGTTTAAAAGTTTATTTTTTAATTTTTGTAGTTACATGTCTCTCGTACAATAGAACGGAAGTTTGTTTTTAGCTTTAAAAATTTAGAAATCCACTGTTTTAGAGGCTTTGATATTTCCCTAACGATATGCCATGAGTTTTCTTCCCATTACGAATGACAATTTGTAAACTCTTTGAAATGGCCGAGCTGAATTGTTTACATATTAATTTTCTTGGAAACTGAGTATTTATCTATTTCCTTCATCACCAGGATCAAATGACATTTTCATCTTCTAAACTTTCGAGTGACCTATTTAACAATATGGACTTGGTGATCATATATATTATATTTGTATTGCATTTTATATTGTATATCCTCCTTGGGCGTCAACAGTTGTCTTCACTCTTTCAGGTATACGATACAATGTACTGGTGTACGGGTTACGATATCACCAGATGGCCGAAGATTTAATTTTTTATCACCATATCTATCATCTATCATGCATAAACTCTCCCCTTGTCAAAATCAACAACGCCCTTCAGGGTATTCCGTAAATTATACTAGAACAATATGCTTAAAATTCTCTAATTAATAAAGCAAATTCTGAGCCAGTTTGAAACTGAGAAGTAAGCTTGTGGGGTCTGCGTTGCGCTGTAAAGGATATTTCAATCACCCTAACTCTTGATACAACAGAACGCCCTGTCAGCAGTGCTTAGAATACGTTGACTACATGCTCTGAATAGGGGTAAGACAGCCCTAAAAAGGGGCTATCCTGATTTTGATACTAAACTTCACCTAATGTAATGGTTAGCCCAGACGCCGGGGGGGTGTAGAATGCACTAACTGCAACTCTGAAGCGTGGTAATAGCCCCCCACAACCACCAAAACGTGTCCTGATGACGAGGTTCCCAGGAGCACTTGGGCCCGGAGTGGTAGCACCTGATAGGGTCCTATCTATGTGTCCAATAGAACCAAAATATGCAGACAGATGACTGATGTTAAATAGTGACTGTTATATAACAATATTTCAAACCATTTAACTGAGTGCAAAAAATACCTCAAACTCCTTTAAGAATGTTATTTACAAAATTTGTTATGAAATCATAAATATCTAATGAATACGTTTAAAGAGAATTTGGCATTAAATAAACTGCAATGGTTTATATGCCATTAGACCAAACTTCTTCAGGGCCCGGATAGAGGCGTTGAGTCTCTACGGTTCCATGTGAGCATTGTCAGAAGATAGCGGTTTCAAATCCTATCCAAGCCGGCCAGAGGTTTACTTGGTCAAAAACGTGTTGCGATCGACAGCAACTTTGGAAGGCAGTAATTACTGGGGATACGGTTACAAGACTCGGCATTCCTATCCGAGGTCGCGGTTAAAATCACCTGAAGAAGGCCAGAGGTGAAATTTGGCCGAAACGTAGTGAAAGAAAGAAACAACACACACAAAAAAAAAACCCTACCAAGATGAGGACAAAAAGTCCGCAATGAATAAAATAATTAATTCTCAGATTACGAAGCCTCATCTCAAAATGATTCCTATTAAAATACAATGGTTGATATGGCATAAAATCAAACTAAACCAAACTAAACCTGTTATGGTCCGATTTTTTGGTCAAAAGGAAGTGTTTGAAAATTATAAGAATTAGATAGAAATCTAAATACGATAGATTTGTAAATTATTTGTATTAAGAATAATTACATGAAACTATTATTGTTTACAAAGGATTGTGATTATTAGTTACTTGAAACCCTACAACTATGAGCTAAGTATTTGTCTTAGATAAGAATCATCTTGTGTAGAATATATATATATATATATATATATATATATATATATATATATATATATATATTGTATTATTCGGTCCAGTTAAACCAGAGTTGGGAGTAATTCCTTCAGGACAAGAAAATCATTCAGGAGCTGAACATTTAAATTTTCCTGGTGGAGAGCTCAATATAATTTTTTTACAGAGCAATATTTCTTTAAGAAAAAACCAAAGACCAGTTAATTTAGGATTATAAATTTATTTCCATCCTGTTTTTCAGTTTCTGGTGTAAACCAAAAACACGAAGAAAAATATAACAGGACTTCTTCAGATCCAATGGATAAATAAAACAGAATAGACACGTGGAGTGGAGGGGAAGGGGGAAGAGATTAAGGAGTTACCTCCTCGTTTTATTGAATTTCCGTTTTTTTATTTACCTATTTATTTTATTTTCAAATTTCTTCCGTCAG
>OY757918.1:30711128-30721128 GCA_963585895.1 Sepioteuthis lessoniana
ACATTTTTCCGAAAACTTAAAAGGATCTTCAATAAATTATACAGACAAAATTTGTCTTTATTATTTAATGAAACATACTGAAATGAACGACTGCTGTCTAACCACACACACACACATATATATATATATATATATATATATGTGTGTGTGTGTGTGTGTGTGTGTGTGTGTGTGTGTGTGTGTGTGATCTATACATATAGAAAATAATAGAGCTGCACCTCTTTGCCAAGATATCACTGGTATATCAAATACAAGGTAAGATTTTTTTCCTAAGATTAGATGGTCTATTATCGGGCATGCCATGGCATATTCTGTTAGTGGAACTAGTTATAATTTATGCTAAGAAGAGAAAATTCAGATCTAGCTTTTTTTCACAGTAAAGATAAACTAATGAATAAGCAAACCGAATTACTATGCGAATGTCTCCATAAATTCCGGTTTTCTTTTTCAAATTTAGAATCTGATTTGGTATTTTAGCCTATTATAAGTCATTCCCTCTCCTTGTTTTGAGGTTGTTTAATGCATAAATATACATATATTTATTTTTATTTTTGGTACAATGCTGGCCAAATTAGTAAACGGGGCTGTCCTCGTGGTGTAATGGTTTAAGCAATGGACTGCGAAATCGTAGTAAGCGAGTTCGAATTCCAGTCTCGCTATTATGTTCACTTTCAAACAAATACTCGTGGGAAAGGTATGAACCCCCCTATCCTGCCAGCTATGGGTTAAATACTAACGCTACTGTTCTTCTAGAACGATGGTTTGACATTAAATAACCTAAAAAGGTTGATACGCCATTAAACAAAGAATCCAAACCAAATTAGTAATCATTCTCAATTTTCTTAGCCCAGTCTGTTTGTACCGTAGAATACACCTAGTGCATCTTTGAAGAGGGGTGAGACCTCCTATCCAAATTGTGTCCTGGATATAACATGAAACAAATCTGAAGCTCCAGTAATGCTGGAGCTTTCGGGAATGCGAAGTACCCCTTCATTGCTACCTACTCTGACTCGGAGTGGTAGCACCTGATAAGGTCCTATCAATGGGTCAAATAGAACTGTTTGTCATTTAAACTGAGTGCAGACAAATGAATTATGCTAAATTAAATTGTTTGAAGTAGAACTTTTAGATCCTTCAACTGTATGTTAATAAATTATTGATATTTAATTGAATTGTCATTGATACATAGCTATAGTCTGGACCATTTTATGTTGCTGACTTATACTTAATAGAATTGTTAGAAATAGAACTGTTTGATTATTTAAAAGTGCGGATCTACAAAATGTGTTAACAAATCGTATGTTTAATTTATTTGTAAAAAACAGGATTTGGCATTAAATAACCAACAGTACCATAAAATCAAACCGAACCTAACCAATCAATTTTCTTGGTTTCTGCTATGAAATCTTTATTCTTACTGTTTCATTTAATTGATTTTTTTTCCGGTATTGTGAGAAAAATTGCCATTTTTTATCTATCTTTGATTTTTCTTAAAAAAAAAAATATTATCAGAGCGATCATTTTTCTTTTCTGATGCAGTTTAAAGGGTTTAACTCCTCATCCTGGGTTTTATTTTACAGATTTGGGCATTATAATTTGTAATTACAGAAGTTGTTTCTTTTTTCCCCGCTTCCTCAAACATTCGTTCCAGTTCGATAAAATCATTCACGTGCAGAAAATATTCATTATGTAAAAATTTTCTTCTTAACTTTGAGTTTCATTTGACGACATAAAAGCAATATATGATAGCGAGCAGGTAAGTATTTTTTCAGGTTGTATCCTGCTCTGCTGGGGAGCATTTGAGCACTCTCTTCATTGAAAAAATGATGTTTTTATACAGTTTGTTTGAACCCCTTTAGTGAGTGCGCGCACACACACACACACACACACACACACACACACACACACATATGAATTCCTACACGCACTCATATATACCCCACGCCTAAAAACACACATACACACCCATACATACATATATACATCATGATCATCATGTCGTGCCGCTAGCACGGATATCCCGGACCCTCTCTCGCCACTTCTCTCTATCATTCATCGCTTCTGGCAGGTCTTCATCCCGTATCCTCACATAGCTGCTGAATGGGGTCCATAGGAGTACGTCACTTATGAGCTTTACATACATACATACATACATACATACATACACAGGCTCCAACACATACTTACATACTGACGCATACACATGCACACATTTGCACATACACATATATGCGCACCTACATGCATATGCACATAAACATACACGTATGCCTACACATATACACATACATGGGACCACACACACACCTATACACGTGAGCTTACATATGCATCCACTGCTACACACACACACACACACACACACACACACACACACACACAAACATACAAGCACTCCTATACACACACATAGACATACACCTTCGCACACAAGCATACACACTCACCTACACACACACATACAAAAACAGAACACCTGAGGTGTTAAATTGCCGATTTTTTTCCTTTTTTCTGGACCGGTTGCCGTAAAAAGCTTATAGACTCAGTCTGTTCGACTATTAACCCATCCGTACCTGATGTGGGGCGAGAAAGATTGATTTATGACTTTTTCAAGGGTATTAGAACGAAGTCTTGACCAGGATTCGAACCAGTATCTGTTAGTCATTTACTTAACGGAGGCATACGTTATCGTCGAGGGAGATAGACTCGCTGACCCGATTTCAGATCCTGAACGACTCAGCATTTCCCAATGCGGTAATAATCCTGAGAAAGGTATGGATCCAACTATTTTACATCTCTAGTTTTGGGTAAATAACAGGGCAGACTGGGCTCTTTAACTGTTGCATGGCAAAAAGTCTAGACGGAAAACTTAAACCAATCGTATTCCGTTTAAAAATGCATTGAGTCTCATCTTGCTCATGGGGAAAGGGTTGGGGGAATATATACTTAACATAGATTACCACAAAAATATTGATTGGTTGACTAATTAATTTTAAAGACATGCCAACCAGTACGGAGTTATTTTATGTCTTCATGTTACAGAATCGCTTTAATTTTTGTTCCATATGAACTTTTTTATGGAATATTTTTTTGATTTTTTTGGCTTGCGTTCCTACGAAATTAGAAAACTTTTTAAACATATTTATTTGAACCATATAGAAGACCCTAATATATACTTATTCTCCGGGTCTGAGTGGACTTGGGAGTAATGTTAATGAAGAGCTAATCTGCATTCTCCAATTCTCCAGAACTAGAGCCTCACCATCAGATGTAATCCGTGCTATACCGAGGATACCTTTGTTCATGGTTGAGCCTTACCCCTCTTTAAGGGATACAGTCAGTTTAATCTAAAACCTGCCGACAAGGTGTTTAGGTTGGCACAAGGCCAAGAGTATAGTGTCTATCTATAGTCTGCTAGCTTAGTGGCACTCACCGCTTTAGTTTCCGTGGAAATAGATGGGAGGTACAGCATTTGGAGCGTCTCTCCTATATGCCAAAGTTTTGGTTTTAACAAACTCTTATTGTTTTATTCTTTCAGCGTGTGGAGTTTACCACTTTGGGTTAAAAGATTCTTGTTGTTATGTTTGATTCTCAATTCTTCTTCTTCTTCTTCTTCTTCTTCTTCTTCTTCTTCTTCTTCTTCTTCTTCTTCTTCTCTTTCTGATTTCACACGCATTTTCGGGAGGCTTCCAGACGCAAGACGAGACAGGAATCCCAACAAAAGTCGCATGCGGTCTCCATCTTGTCCGGGGATCGGCGTCGCGAAAATAAAGAACTTTACAATCAACTCTAGTGTTGTACCTCTTTTATCAGTGACCTCGCTCGACATCCGACGAACTCACCCGCCTCTAGCCTCTCTCTTTCTTTCTCACTCTCTCTCTCGCTCTCGCTCTTAGTCTTTTTGTTAGTCTATTTCTTATTGTTTATGCTAACCTTCTCTTTCTTTGTATCCCTCATTCTCTCTTTTTAAACTATCTTATAGTGTCTATGCTGCCGCTCCATTTCATTGTAACTCTTACCCTTCATTTTGTCTCTCTCTCTCTCTCTCCATGTCTCTCTGTCTCTCTCTCTCTCTCGTTTATTGTTTGAGTCAATCATCTATTTCCTTTGTTTTCCCTCCTCCCTCTCTCTCTCTCTCTCTCTCTCTCTCTCTCTCCTTGTTTATGATGTTTTTCTGTTCTGTTTTCCAGACGCAGACCCCTGATAAGGGTATATTTGTGTTTACGGCATTGTCTAGATTGTTTTTTCATTCATCTACCGACACGTTTTAACAGTGTATACTTAGTGTGACACAAGGTCACGCCAATGGAGCACTTTGTGAAGATCGTATTGTCTGCCTACAAGATTAGCTTCTTTTTTATTAATCTGTAATAAAAGGTTTTTGTACCTTTAGCTTAGTCTGATACACCACCATTGTAATGGATCAGTGGTAATAGAATTCTTAACATTAAACATTTGTTTATGACGTGCTTGGTAAAACATTTCTTTTCACTCTACGTCAAGATGAAGAATATTTAGATTATCAAGTTCACTTATTTTCAGGGTAGTTTATAACTCTTCAAATTCCCACCAAAACAGATCTTTTCTAGGATCTAAACGTCTGAAAAAAAAGGTTCCACCACAAAAGCAAACAAGTTTGATTCTCTTCTAGTGCTACCCCCACCAAAAAAAAATTCTTATTATCAAACCTGAAGAAGACTGGAAAATGTACCAATTAAAACGTCAAAGAAAAATAAGTACAATGTCCGAAAAATCCTTTGACCATTAAACTACTAGTTTTGGAGGCCCGAAAAAACCTAAATAAAAAAAATCATTTGACACAGTTTAAGATTTAGATTCAGAAGTTAGATACCAATCTCCAAAGTTACAAAAGTGTATCTTACACCTGTAGAAGGGTAGAGAATACAACGGCCGAAATACTGAAAAAGTGAAGAAGAAAAAAGAAAAGAGATAAAGAGAAAGAAAAAGGAATTAAATGACTCGAGAGTTCTTAGAATGTTTATGAATTTTCCTAAAACTTTTGACAGTATTAATCTATTTTTTTATATGCTTTATTTTTTCTTTCATAGATATTTATCCAAAATTATATTAGATTATATAGAATTTAGAACGTGCACACACACACACACACACACACACACACACACACACACACACACACAGAAAGATAGATAGATATTAAAAATTCGCCGAAAAAAAAACATGTTATGAGAACGGCTGAGCAGGTATAAAATTTAAGATATTTGATTCTGAACTCTTGAAGTCAGTTATGAGAAATTCCATGTGAGTAAAAAAAATCATACATATATATATATATATATATATATATATATATATATATATATATATGAGTGTGTGTGTGTGTGCTTCTCTCTCTCTCTCCTTATATATATATATATATATATATATATATATATATATTGTATCACCCAAGAACAACTAAAATGCTAATTTTTATTTTAATAGAATTCGCTGTAAAAAAAAAGTGGAAAAAAGACCTTTTTTAAAACTTAAAACAAGAAAAATTATTATTTGTCATATAGACTATATTAAATTTACAGATTATAATTATATTTCATTTAAAAGTTTACCTCGTAAATTATTTTTGCTTTTCAAAACAAACCGTGATCAAAATGTCCAATGCCGAAACGTCTGTTTGTTATGATGTGTAAGACACGTTTTTCTTGAATCTTCTGCAGTCTTAAAGACTTTATTAAGAAATAAAACTTTTTTTTTTAACGAAAAATATTGTTTCTCTTTTTAAACTTTGTTCTCTCATCTATTAATGATTACAAAATTTTCAGATCTGCAAAGTAGATATGGAATTTTTGAAGCCATCAGTTAATAATGACTCTTCAGAAAATCATTTTTAAATAGATAAATTGTTCATTTACCCGCTTTTTCCCCGAGATTTTCAATATATTCTCCAAAATATTTCTGCCGCCAAAAACTTGTTCAATCAGATAGAATTATTTAGATCCTCGGTTTCTCGTATTTATTGGGAATAAAAATTAGAAGGTTTCATCTTCATGTCGTGCTGCGGACACTGATTTACCCTGACTCTCTCTCTCTCTCTATTCATCTCTATCGTTTATAGCATTCTACCGGTCCTCTAGACTGCATCCTGTTCCTGTGTAGAGTGGTTGTAGGTAGGTTCTAGCCGGACGTCTAACACCAGCTCGTCTGTGTGAAGCAGTCCACAGAAGAAAGTTGCTTATGAGCTCACCCTTACTTCTCCAGCAGTGTCCTGCACGTCTTGTTCGTCTAATTTCATGGTTTTGAGATGGGAGGTTAGTGACCGTATAGTCACTCTTTTGTGGGTTGTCTTTCAGTATTTGTTTGTAACATTCTTGTGCAATTGCCGTCAAGCTTTTTCTCCATTGTCAGCAGTCACGCGGTGCATCCATATAGTAGTATATTGAAAGGTTTACTGATGGCTAATTGTATTGATAAGTGTACATAGGACACTCAGTACGAAACGCTTTCAGCCTTCTGTAGATATTGTATTTCGTAATATCCATACGATTATTATTTACAAACATTAAATTATAATTTTTGGAGGCGTGCGTGGTGTAATGGATACCGCCGTAGGAAATGGATACGGCCAAGCTAGTTCAAATCCTAGACGAAACTGTTCCCATTTTACATAGCGTTAATACGCATAGGAAATATATGGACTCAATTATTCACCCAACAGCGATGAGTAAATAGGAGGGCAGACTGGGCTCTTCAGCTTTTGCATAGGAACCGGTCTAGGAGACGGAAAAGTTTGAATTCAAACCTGATAAACTCTACTTAAAATTAACCTTGGGTTGCATCCTGCTCTTGCGAAGGGGTTGGGTAATTACATCCATCAATTTTTTGATATTTCTATTTCTACACAAAATGTGGCATTCTTAGAGTAACTGTTATCCTTGTGGGAAGTGGACTCGTCTAACCTCGTTCAAATTCTGAACAAGATTATTTGTATTTCATTTGGGCAAATACACTTGAGAAATGTATTCTTTTTTCATCTGTAGGTAAATAGTAAGATAGACTTGCTCTTTAACTTTGTTATGGTGACCGGTCTAATAGAAGGAAAAGTAAAAATTCAAACCAGTTTTAGACCTGTTGGTTGTTCAAGACACTCTACCCGAGTTGTACCTCTATGATCAAACTAGGTTCGGGGACCAGAGAAGACACTAAAAGAGCTGGGTAACACTTGTTCAGCTAACATTTTTAAGCTTATCTAAATTTTGTATTTGGCCAGAATAATTAGACACCCCGTGTGAAACGAAATCCTGTCGTCTTTTATTAAGATAATGGAAGCTTTAGCTAAGATGTATTAATATTATTATCAAAAAAGTTCCAGGGCTGCTCTGAGAGTAAAATTAATGACCCACAGTTAATTTTCAATATTGACTATGATGAATAATAATGTATATATATATATATACTAAAAAAGAATACACAAATGAAATAAGCGGATGTATAAGAGGAAATAAAAAACGTTTCTAAGTTGAGAAGAAAAATAGAGACCATAATTTAACTTGTATTTTCCGATGACAAATTTGATTTTCTTATTTAATTTTTATTTTCATTATTTTTATTTTTGAACCATGGTGACATTTTTATTCTTTTATCGAACGAAAACAAAATGGTTCTTCAATGTTGCCGAGTAACGGGCTACCTTTTGGTTTCATGACTCGTCGATTCCTCCACCTGTGTCTGAATGTAATAGAAAGAGATTTGGAAATTCGACTCTCTACACAACCTCTCTCTCTCTCTCTATATATATATATATATATATTTCTCTCTCTATCTATCTATCTATCTTTCTCTCTATCATTCTCGCTCTCACTTTATATATACATATATATATATATATATAGAGAGAGAGAGATAGATGTTCATCATCATAATCATGTCACGCTGCCGCACAGATTTCCTAGACCTTCTCCCGCCACCCGTCTCTATCGTCCATCGCTCCCGGGAGGTCTTCCAGGCTATATCCTGTATCGAGAGAGCTTTTGTATATAGGTTCTAGCTGGTCGTCCTGATAAAGGGATATCTCAGTGTTGTTTTCATTTTTACGCAATTTTCCCATATATACATACATGTGTGTGTGTGTGTGTGTGTGTGTGTGTGTGTGTGTGTGTGTGTGTGTGTGTGTGTGTGTTAGTTAAATTTGGAGGTAATTTTTATCGGCTCACTGGCCATGTGGGTAGAGTCTTCGCCAATGGTCCGGGTTCAATCCCAGGTTGCGTTATACCAAATACTTTTAAAATGGTACTTGAGACCTCCTTGCTTAACTCTCAGCAATATTAGGTAGGTATCAAGGGTAAAGTGGAGCAATCCAGAGAAAGGATTATCTCCCTGCCCTACACATCGGTGTAGTAGCTATTGAAAAGGGAGTCTTCAGGTAGCCCTCGAATACGGTCACCAGCTTTATTTACTTTTTAACTGTGACATAAGAAACTCAGACAATCCCATGTCCCTGCTTATGGACCTGATTGTTGGAATCGTTGTCAATCATGGCCTGGATCTCATCAACTTAATTTGGCTGATGTTTTCTCATCAGAATGATCAGAGCAAGGCTTCCCAGTTGCCAAACGTTCGTAATCACCATTGAACTTATCTAACTCTTGATTCCACTGCAGTTTGATCTGACTTGACACCAAACACTGCGATATCTTTGTATTTGCGCTTGCACTATAAATGCCATGCAGTTTAGCAAGCCGTTTCAAAATTTCTTCAGAACTGAATTTTGTTAAGGTGTTGCTTTCCTCACAGACTGTCCATTTGACTCAAGTTTGCTACGGAGTAAGAAAAAAATGGAAATAATCAAAGCGCATGCGTGGGATTGATATTTTAAAATGATGAAAATTTGCCCATCCAGCTATATATATATATCATCATCATCATCATCATCATCACCATGTCGCGCTGGTAGCACGGATATCCCTGACCCTCTCTCGCCACTCCTCCCTATCGTTCATCGCCCTAGGCAGGTCTTCAGGACAACATCCCGTATCCTCACATAGCTGCTGAATGTATGTTCATGCTGGTCGTCCTGCTTTTGCACGGCCATGTGTGGGGGTCCATAAGAGTACATCTCTTACGAGTTCGTCCCTGCTTCTCCAGCAGTGTCCTGCATTTCTGGTTTGTCTAACTTGAATAGTTTTCGTGATAGGGGGCAGGTGGCCGTACAGTTGGTGACTTGTGGGGTGTTGCCGCCAGGACTTGTTCAACATTGCACGTAGCATTCTTGTGTAATTGCCGTCTAGCTTCTTCTCCAGCCGTTTTGTTAGCGTCCATGTAGTGCACCTGTATAGCAGTATCGATGTGACCGCTGCCTGGAAGAAACTGGGTTTCATTTTATCGGTTCGGTATGATTTCCATATAATCGATAGCCTATTGATAGCTGTCCATGCTTTCGTTAACCTCGTTTTGATGTCCTTTTCGGATGCAAGCAAGACAATATTTTGCCTGCAAAGTATGCTTGATATTATTATATATATATGAAGATTTTGTGGTCGGTATGAGATCTAAGTATTGCTTTGAAAAGCGTGTGCATAAGAAGATACTTTGAAAACAATTAAAATATCTAAAAATCCTAGCTTCCTCCTGTGTAAACTTTGTTATCATCGACATAATTCTCTGAACTGAAGTGACCGAAACGAAGGGTCCATTTTTTGGGATTTTAAAATATTTTAATCGTTTTCAAAATATTTCATTATGCACACGTTTTTAAAAACAATATATATATATATATATATATAGATTTCAAATGGTGTACATAAAGCACCCAATGAGACTGGAACTCAGTCGTGTAGGGCTGTTTCGAGTGTGTTCTAGTCTCATTGGGTGCCCCATTTACATGAACTTGTGCCACATATGTTCTCCAACGAAATCAACAAGCTGGAAACATGCAAGTTTGTAAGAACGAAATAAATAATTCTTAAAAATACAAATCTCTTTGTGCAGGCATTCATTTAAAAATATTTCCTTTTTTTTCTTT